>JAGXJF010005116.1:0-332341 GCA_019208055.1 Stipa capillata | reverse complement strand
TACGGTTGTACCGGTTGTTACTCGGTTGGGCAGGAATCGGTTGAGTGACCCGCTGGCTGAGATGCTGTGTCGGCCAGGCAGGGTGTGGGCGTTCTACCGGGCTTTCGAGCGACCCACTAGCCTTCGAGCTGGGTTAGGGTGTGGGTAGAACTGCCGGGCTCCTCCGACCTTGTCCGGTCTAGTAGTAATTGGGAACGACTCTGACCCTTCACCGGATTACGGAATCGTATGTGGTTTTGGGAAGATTGGTCGCTTCCGGCTGGCTCGCACGTGGCGGGTGTCGGATCGCTCTACCTTGGTGCGTACGGCGCAGGTACCGTGCCACCAGGCGGACGAGTCCTTCGGCCCTTGGCGACTTCGCGTTCCCCTAATCATATGCAATCCCGGGTCCGTGACAGTCCACGTCCAGTACGACCCTGGGAACCCCCTATATAAGGATCAGCCATCCCATAGGGGAGGACGGATCCAATTAGGTCAAGACATCTAGTCGCAGCTCCAGGAGGCGAAGCCCTAGAAGACCCCACTACCTCGAAGGAGTCGAGCCCGGTGGTTTAGAATAGTTAGTCTACGATTAGGCCTAGGGTAGCCACTAACATACATCTCCCGTTGTCAAGAGTATTCTCCATCAATATATAGTAACAGGACGTAGGGTTATTATCCTGAGGGAGGCCCGAACCTGTATAAAAACGGTTGTCCCCTGCTGTCAGATCTCCTGGCACTTGGGCCCTAGAGGTCCCTACCCCCCAGCAATCCTCACTCCACGAATACCGTAAGATCGCCGATTCACCGATCGTCGACAAGAGCACTTTAATGATCCCAGAAAGAAACGATGCTAAGCGCGCGGATCTATGCAAAACACCTATGTGACATCTATGCATTGGGGAATTTAGTTGCTAAACAATTAAATGAAGGAAGCTTAGCTACAAAAAGTTAAGCACCTATGCATTGGGGAGTTTAGTTGCTAAGTCCTTTCATGCATTTAGCACCTCATCTAAGCACCTGTGCATTGGGAGAGGTCTTATTATCCTCCTGGCTCCCTAGCTCAGGATGGCAGTTTGACCTACATCCTCCAAAATCCAAATGTACCAATTGTACCGGCCACCGAATCGGGCAAGGCCGTAACGGATATAATTACAAGGATTCTCCCTCTCCCGACCCATCGTCCTTGGCGTCTACGAAAAGCGCCACACCAGCAGCAGATCGAGCCTCGCGGTGACGCGGTCCATGCTCGACCGGCAGCAGTGCACGGACTAACAACAAATCGCGGCTCACGCCGTCGCGTCCCCGGGCGATCCCATTTCTCCAATGATCCCGTTGCCTCCCATCGAGCTCAGCGAGGACGAAGTACCGGCCCGTGCGGTATACCTCTCGGACGTTGTGTAAAGATGCGTTTGGATAGGAGGATGGAGTGGAACGGAACCAAATGGTTCTGGAACAAAGAACGAGATGAAACGGAATGATTCTAGTTAGCTGTTTGGTTGGAGGATTGGAATGGTTCCAGTTTTTGTTTGGTTGGCGGGATGGAATGAAATCAAATGGTTATGCTCAATGTTTAGTTGGGGGATGGAATGGTATAGGGTCAGTTCAAGTTACCTCCTCATATGTAGGAGTGGTAAGGTTACCTCCAAATATTGCAGCAACATTCTCAAAATTTTAGCAGCAATTATTTATATTTCAAGCAACAACAAATATTGTAATTTCAACAAGAATGATCAAAATCTCAAACACACTAACATGACTCAAAATATGACATAAAACATGACAACATGTTCCAAGTTCATACATCTCAAACACACTAAAGTCCATACAAAGTTATATATTGTTTAGTTCATACAAAGTTCCAACCAACCACTTGGGCATACAAAGTTCACACAACACCATTGGTAAGAGTAGAGGAAACTTCATGAACCAAAGTTCTGCGTGACATACCTACTCACCCAAATCAACTTGTTAGAGAGATTAAGTGTGGCAAATGCCCTTGCTGTTTTAGGATTGTCGACAAGATGAGCATAGTAGTGAGAAAGATGACCCTCCTCAAATCCAGAAATATTTGCCAAGTCGTCCCAAAGGCCCTCAGGTAATTTATGATCGCCACCTCCACAGGCTTTCTCAAGAATTATAACAACCCTTTCAAGGACAAATTTGAGTGTTGACAGCAGCGCATCATCTTCATTTGGGACTATCTTAGCCCTCTTTGCCGGTGGCTTGGTACCAGAAGACTCACCAACATTTGTTATTGCCGATGCCGACATGTTAACCTCACCACTTCCATTAGCTGTCTCATCATCTTCAATGTCATGCACTTCCACAGAAAAAGGGTCATTTTGGCATATTTTCCTGACGCCATACTTGCCCCAAAGATTGTCGCCATGGCATGATAGTGTTCAATAGAGGTATTCGAGTAGTTTGCATTACCTTTATGGTCCTACAAAAAATTGCAACGTAATCACAACAAAATAAGATGCAGCAAGGTAACATGACTTTGATAGGAAATATACAACAAGATTACCTTAATATGACCTGTATAGTGATCATGCTCGAGCCTAATAGTGCAAGTATCCTCATCCCATAGAGCAGCACTCATTTTCTTAAGCTTGTCAACCTTGGCCCAAACCTTCCTCTACTTCTTAAGGTGGTTGCTAACTTGATCACCGGTGATAGCTAGCTTGAAATGGTCATTCAAAGTCTTACCACAGTTGTTAAGGTGCACCTTCTTGAATCTAGTGGACGTTCTAGTGCCACTAGCCACTAGGTCGGCCAAAAAGCTTAGCATCATGGTGGACATTGAATTTGTCCACACAAGTTGCCCACTCCCACCAAGATTTTCCACATTATCCATTTCTGTCAAGCAATAACAATAGTTGAAAACAAGCATGACATAGAACAAAAATATATGATAGGAAAGACCACGAACACAAGGTTTTGACATAGACAATGGCACCATGTGTCTAGCCATAATATAAATGCTAATATATGATAAGAAAGACCACGAACAAAAGGTTTTGATATATAAAATGGCACAATCTGTCCAGCCATTATATAAATGCAAATATACACTAGAAAAGGCTACAATACATTGTTTTGACATAGAGAATGCCATAATCTGTCCAACCATTATATAAATGCAAATATACAATAGGAAAGGCTATAGAGTGTGCCATAAATACTAAGATATTACAAGAAAGGTCACGATCAATTTCTATAGAAGTTCTGCCTATCTTCCCACATTCTAGTAGCCATTTGTAGCCTACAGTCTACCATGGCTTTATGGTCACTTGCTTGTTCCCTTGCTGTCCTTACGGGGTTGGTGGTCCAAGTCACATCTGGTATAATAAACTCATCAATCCCTTGAGAGAGCACATAATTATGAAGAATGCAACAAGCTACAACAATGTCAACTTGAATTGAAAAAGGGAAGAATGGAGTGGCATCATCTAGAATTTTGAACTATCTCTTGAGTGATCCAAAGGCCTGCTCTACAGTCACTCGTAGAGATGAGTGCCGAAGGTTGAACAATTCATTTTCATTTTTGTACAGGATTGCTGCCCCACTCATTCAAATGGTACCTCACAGCTCGAAAAGGTGGCAAGAACCTAGGCTTGGCTCCATATCCAGCGTCAAGTAGGTAGAATTTTCCTAAGACATGACAATAAAAATGGGTGACACCGGTTTGTGCTAAATTATGGACAAAATGGTCTAGAAGCAATTTCTTACCTTGTGGGACTGAAAGGACCTTAACGCTAAGATGTCGCCTAGAGGGGGGTGAATAGGCTTTTAAAAATCACTTTCGGATTTGGCTTAATCCTAATGCGGATTTTCACAAGCTCAAATCCTATTATGCTAGTCTTTCATGTAAGCATCCACCCTATGTTAATATATTAAGGTTTGCAATCCTAAAGTGACAAGCAAGCAATTTAACTTCTATAAGAGATATACAAATAATGTATTGCATGAAATGCGATAAGTAAAGGAGACAAGAGACAAACGATGTATAACCCGGAGTTCGAATATCCATCGATATCAAACGTCTCCGTTTGAGGACCCTATCATGCTTGATCGAAGATGGGCTCTCTCTCAAGCCACTTCCTCTCGAGGACTCTCCAGAGTCTCGCCGATCACTATGGTTAGCTCTTTCCTCCACTCCAGGAGATGGCGAGTAACGAGGGGAGCCCAACCAGGTAGGCCCAACACCGTGAGTCGGCCCAACAACCTTGCGGAGGCCCATTCGGACGAAGGTCCAAGAAAAGGCCTGCTACAGTGCAACGTCCGGGTGCCATCAATACAGGCGTTACGACTCATCAAGGCATACGTTTCAACCGGCATGAAGACTGGTGTTACTCGGACGGTTACCAGATGTAAATATTAGTTAATTAGGACAGTAACCGTAGCTCAGCCGGGTGACCGAGTCGGCTAATGTACAGGCCTATATAAGGCCGAGCCCTCCATGCAGAAGGGGCTAGATTCTACACTCTAGGAGCTTTAGCATTTTAAGCAATCTTCTTCTTCAACCTCCTGTACTCTCTTTTTCACGCAAGATCATCAAATATACTCAGCAGGAGTAGGGTGTTATCTCCATCCTTGGAGAGCCCGAACCTGGGTAAAGTCCTTGTGTGCACCGCCTAGATTTTCCATACACGCATTCCCGATAATCCTATTACAAATGGATATTGCCGCAAATTCCCCGCGACAGTTGGCGCGCCAGGTAGGGGTGGCGTGCATCGGAACTAAGATCCAGGCGGGATCTTCCTCTGCAACTGGTGATAAGCTCATCGCCGACGATGTGCCGTTCATGGCACATCCCGAAGGCTCGGAGTTCATCTTCGGTAGCCTTCGTTTCGTGGCCGACGTCTTTGGCCAGCTTCGTCTTCATGATTCGCGTCCCCGCCTTGCAGTGGAAGCGAGTCCCGAGTTCTGGCTCGGATCCTCCTCCGCTCCGAACAAGAATTTCCAGTTCGTCGCCATGGTGGGCGCCGAATCTCTCCTCCCCCTTCTGGATTCCGAATCCGATGGGGATGAGAGCTCTCACAGCCGCACTGCCTCGGCTGAGGTGTATGTGGTTGGGGACGGCGCCGCAGATGGTACGGATATGTCCGCTGCAGCGGCTAGGGTGGCACATGAGCACCTGCATACGCCCATCGGCGGACAATCGGAGGTCGAGAGGGCTTTGGAGGCCTCCCGGCGAGCTCTCCTTGCTGAACGAGAACGCCTCAATCAAGAACAAGCGGCCCTCGAACAGCGGGAGCGGCAACCGAATGATCCCCACGGTTCGCGCAGCCGTGCGAACCGGCGAACCTCCTCAGCCGCCCGAAGGAGTCGGGCTACTCGGGCCCTACTCTTCGGGCGAGAGCAAGATGGAGTCGCGGTCTACCAGACACCGGCTCAAAACCTTTTTGCGGCTGCCGCGTTGGCCAACTCATTGCCGCCCCCGGCAGATGGCCCCGCGGCAGAGATCCACCGCCGAGTCGTCACTTTGATGAAGACGGCGGTGGAACAGCAGCAAAATGAGGCCGGGTCGGTTAGCAATCGACTGGCCTCCCAAGCGACTCGGAGTCGGCCGTCGGCGGGCCCGAGTCACCCTGGTACCGTCGGCTCGTCACAGCCAAGTCGATCTATAAATTGGCCTGACGCTCGTCAGGAGATCAACCGACTCCAGGCCGAGCGGCGACAAGCCGGCTCTCTCCGAGCAAACGACGCCCGCGATGCTCGGGATGATATCGAGAGACAACGAGCGGCCCGGCAGCGGGCTGAGCGGCGCGCTGGTGAAGTCAACCAGCCGGGTGGCTCTGCCTCCACCGGCCCGCTCTGCTTCAGCAGGCGGATTCGGGGGGAGCCGTTCCCGGATCGGTTCCGAATCGCCAGCGACATCGACAAGTATGGTGGCACAGCCAAGCCGGAAACTTGGCTTGCCGACTATCTGGTTGCTTGCAACATAGGAGGAGGCGACGAACGTGTCACCCTCCGAAGCCTACCCCTGATGCTGGAAGGGTCGGCTCGGGCATGGCTTAACAGCCTGCCCGAAGATAGCATCTACGATTGGAGGGACCTCCAAGAGGCCTTCATCAAGAACTTTGAGGGCACGTATAAACGCCCTGGGAACGCCCAAGACCTGTGGCTCTGCGTCCAGGAGAAGGGCGAGTCAGTCCGCGATTACATCCAACGCTGGACCCGACTGCGCAACTCGATCGAGGATGTCACCGAGATGCAGGCCATCCAGGCCTTTTCCCAGAGAGTCAAATACGAACTCCTCAAACACAAGTTGGCCCGGTCTAACATCCAGACCATGGGCCGACTCATGGAAGTCGCCAGCAAATACGCGACGGGAGAAGAGGCGATGCGGTATGAGGACAGGGGCAAAGCCAAAGCCGAGTCCTCAAGCCGGAAGGCCCCCGCCGACTCAGGTCGGAAGCGAGAGGACAACCGCCCCCCGAAGCGGAAGGCAGGCGACGGAGACGGAGTCAGCGGAGCCGACCTGGTTGCAGCCGCTGAGCGCGGCCCCTAGCGTGGCGACGCTGGTCAGAAGAAGGAGCGCCCTTGGCAGCAGCGCAAGGCGCCAAAACTCACCTTCGAAGAGATCCTCGATGGGCCCTATTCGTTCCACAGCACCGCCAATTATCAGGCGGGGCATTCGACCCAGGATTGCAGCTTCCTGCAGCGAATCCGGGAAGAAAAGCAGCCCGAGCCGGAGAACGGTGGAGAAGGAGGCTCTGCCGCAGGCGGCGGCGCTGTGCAGTATCCCCCTCAAAGGGGGGTACTCATGATCTTCCAGGGATCCGACTCCAAAAGGGGTCGGAAGCTACGCTGTCGTGAAGTCAATGCGACGGTGCCGGCTGTCCCTCAATGGCTTGACTGGTCTGAAATTCCAGTCGGCTTCAGCCGACTTGATCACCCGGACCGAGTCCCTCACCCGGGCAAACATCCCCTGGTGGTGGATCCGCAAGTCGGTGGATTCAAACTCCGCAAGGTCCTGATGGACGGTGGCTCCAGCATAAACATCATCTTCATGGATACCCTGAAGAAGATGCAGGTTTCGGAGACCCAGCTTCGCCCCAGTAACACTTCCTTTCATGGGATTGTGCCTGGGAAGTGTGCGAAGCCTCTGGGTCAAATCTCCCTGGAAGTTGTGTTCGGCGAGCCGAACAACTTCCGGGTCGAGACATTGACCTTCGAGGTGGTCGGCTTTGAGAGCGCATATCATGCGATCTTCGGTCGGCCGGCTTACGCCAAGTTCATGGCAAGGCCGTGTTACACCTACCTGAAGCTGAAAATACCGGGTCCAAAGGGCGTCATCACCATCGCTAGCGATTTTGAGCGCTCCAACGAGTGCGACCTCGCCAGCGCGGACATTGCCGAGTCCCTGATCGCGGCTCAGGAGCTGGAGGACATCCAAACTTCCGCCAACTCGGATCAACCTCCACCCAGCAAGAAGGCGGCAACCGAGTCCACCTTCCAGTCGGCCAAGGACACAAAGCGTGTCCAGGTCCATCCTGAGGATCCGTCCAAGACGGTCCAAATTGGGACCGACCTCGAGGCCAAATAGGAAGGCGCGCTCGTCGACTTCCTTCGTGAGAATTGGAACATCTTCGTATGGAAGCCTTCTGACATGCCGGGTGTTCCAAGGAAGTTCGCCGAGCACTCCCTCAACGTCGCCAAGGATGCAAGGCCAGTGAAGCAGTCTCTCCGTCGCTTCGCTGAGGACCGGCACAAGGCAATCGGAGAAGAAATTGCCCGACTCCTCGCAGCCGGGTTCATCAAGGAAGTTTTTCACCCGGACTGGTTGGCAAACCCGGTCTTGGTTCTTAAGAAAAACAAGACTTGGCGCATGTGTGTGGACTACACGTCCTTAAATAAAGCATGCCCCAAGGACCCGTTCGCTTTACCCCGAGTGGATCAAGTTGTCGACTCCACAGCCGGGTGCGAACGTTTATGTTTTCTGGATGCCTATTCAGGCTACCACCAGATCAAAATGAAAGAGTCGGATCAAATAAAAACTTCTTTCATTACCCCATTTGGGACTTTTTGTTATATCACTATGCCTTTTGGTTTGAAGAATGCTGGTGCGACATATCAACGCTGTATGCAAAAGTGTTTGCACGACCAGATAGGCAGAAATGTCCAGGCTTACGTCGACGACATTGTGATAAAAACAAAGAAGACTGCGGACCTCTTGGCTGACTTGGCAGAAACATTCGCCAATCTCAGAAGGTACGACATGAGGCTTAACCCGGAGAAGTGCGTCTTCGGAGTTCCGGCTGGCAAGCTACTCGGCTTCATCGTTTCCGAGCGAGGGATCGAAGCGAACCCGGACAAGCTTGATGCCATTATCAAGATGGGCAGGCCGAAGGACTTGAAGGCCATCCAACGCTTAACCGGGTGCCTCGCTGCCTTAAGTCGGTTCATAGCCCGACTCGGTGAGAAGGCTTTGCCTTTTTACCGACTTCTCAAGAAGTCCGACTCCTTCGAGTGGACGAGTGAAGCTCAGCAAGCCTTCGAAGATCTCAAGCGACTTCTGTCGACACCTCCAGTTCTCGCTGCACCCATGGAGGGAGAACCCATGCTGCTTTACATCACGGCCACCAATCAAGTGGTCAGCGTTGTCTTAGTGGTGGAACGTGCAGAAGAGGGCCGAATCCAGAAGGTACAACTACCCGTTTATTACATCAGCGAAGTGCTTTCCGAGTCGAAGCAGCGCTACCCGCACTACCAAAAGCTAGTTTACGGAGTGTTCCTAGCAACTCGGAAGTTGGTACACTACTTCCAAGCCCACTCGGTCACCGTGATCAGTCACGCCCCATTGTCTGATATCATCAACAATCGGGATGCCACGGGCCGAGTCGCTAAGTGGGCGATAGAACTCATGCCGCATGACATCAGCTACGAGCCCCGCAAGGCAATCAAGTCGTAGGCCCTTGCAGACTTCATCGTCGAATGGACCGAGAGTCAGACCCTTCCGACTCAAGTGCACCTTGAGCACTGGGTCATGTACTTTGATGGTTCGAAGATGCTTGCTGGCACGGGGGCTGGAGTTGTGCTGATCTCCCCCAAAGGCGACAAGTTGCACTACGTGCTGTAGGTCCACTTTGCCGCCTCCAACAACGTCGCAGAATACGAGGCGCTACTGCATGGCTTGCGCATTGCAGTTTCACTCGGCATTCGCCGACTCCTTTGTCGCGGCGACTCGGACCTCGTAGTGCAGCAGGTGATGAAGGCTTGGGACGCTAAGGACCCCACCATGGCGGCGTACTGTTCCGCTGTGCGCCGGCTGGAAGGACACTTCGACGGCCTCGAACTTCATCACGTTCGTCGAGCAGACAATGAAGCCGCCGACTCCCTTGCCAGGATTGGCTCTGCTAGGGAAAAAGTCCCACCCGGAGTTTTCCTTCAGCAGCTGTACCAACCATCCGTCCAGTCGGAGTCGGCAACCGGGTCATCGGAAGCCGGGTCGTCACACCCTGATCCGGCTCAACCGACTCAAGAAGAAGTCTTGGCGGACATTCCATCCTGGACTCAGCCGTTCCTTGCGTACCTCCTGCGCAAAGAGCTGCCTGAAGATCCGACTGAGGCACGTCGCATCGTGTGTCGTGCTCGCGCTTATACCATCATCAACGGTGAGCTCTACAAGCGCAGCACCACTGGGATCTTCCAGCGCTGCATTTCGCCGGAGGAGGGATGAACATTGCTTGAAGAGGTCCACTCGGGACTCTGCGGTCAGTATGCATCGTCGCGGTCCTTGGTCGCCAAAGCATTTCGACACGGTTTTTTTCTGGCTTAGTGCTCATGCTGATGCCGAAGAACTCGTCCGAACTTGCGAAGGGTGCCAGAGGTATGCTCGACAAATACACGTGCCGGCTACCGCACTCAAGACCATTCCGATCACATGGCCTTTTGCTGTGTGGGGACTTGACATGGTGGGTCCACTAAAAACATCCCGGGGAGGTTTTACTCATCTCCTCGTGGCTGTGGACAAATTCACAAAGTGGATCGAAGCCAAGCCAATAATGAAGCTTGATGGTCCGACTGCTGTCAACTTCACGAAGGGAGTCATTTTCCGATTCGGAATTCCTCATAACATCATCACCGACAACGGAACGAACTTCACTGCTGAAGTCTTTCGCCACTTCTGTCGGGATCATGGGATTCGGATCGATTATGCCTCCGTGGCTCATCCGCAGTCAAATGGCCAAGTCGAGCGGTCCAACGCTTTGATTCTCCAAGGCATCAAGCCCCGGTTGTTAGTCCCGTTGAAGGGGGCCGCCGGCTCCTGGATCGATGAGCTTCCATCTGTTCTTTGGAGCTTGAGGACGACTCCAAACCGGTCGACTGGCTACACGCCGTTCTTCATGGTATACGGAGCTGAAGCCGTCCTGCCGAGTGACATCCTCCACGACTCCCCACGTGTCGCAGCATACGTGGAGAAGGATGCCGAGTCGGCACGACAAGACGACCTTGATCTCTTAGAAGAAGCGCGGGAACTTGCTCTCTCGCGCTCGGCCATTTACCAACAGAACTTGCGCCGTTACCACAGTCGGCAAGTTCGGGGCCGAGTCTTCAACAAAGGAGATCTGGTCCTCCGGCTGACCCAAGACAAGGCTGGCATGCACAAATTGTCTCCGCCTTGGGAAGGACCATTCATCGTCAACCAGGTGCTTCACAACGGCGCGTACCGACTGGAAGACCCGGCAACCGGTGCAGTTACGGAACGGACGTGGAACAATGCACAGCTGCGTCCCTTCTACACTTAAACTTTGTACTTCAAAATAGTTCATTGTTTCATTATAAATAAACATTTGTTTCCTTCGAGCGGCACTCGGGAGGCACTTTGTTTATCTAAAATTTTTGTTTTTTCCGACTAAGTTCCCTTTGGGCAATCCCCGGGGGCTGCGTCTAATAAAAACCAAGTGGCTTCACTTCGGGCAACACCCAGAAGTCACCACAAATCCCACTGGGTGATTCATCACTCGGCGCAAGTTATTTCGAATCTCCTAACATTGTTTCTACACGAGCGTCTAAGTAAACGTGTACGGTACCTAAGGCCCACTCTTCGTCCCCAACTACAGTCGCAACCCGGCTGTCTGGTTGGCAAGAGCAAAAGCTAAAGGTCGGCCTGCGCGCGAACGGATCCGACTCGGCGGAAAAAACAACTGTGGATGAATCAAATAACTTGTGCAAATAATTTAAGCAAAAATCAGAATGAATTGAAAAACATCTTCATTCATTGCAAAAGTTTTTTACATTTTGTCCACTCGGCATACCGAGAGATATTACATTATGATTTTTATTCCTCTAGAGTCGCCTCTATGCGCTCCTCCAGGTCGGTGAAGCTGGCGATCCGGCTGGCGGCGGCGTAGACTCGGGGAAGGAGCTCCACGGGGTCGACCGACTGCCCTTCCTCGTCGACAGGGGCGCCAGCAGAGATGCTGTCAACATCCGCGTCCGGATGATGTGCCAGCACCATTGCTAGCGCCATTCCGGCTCCCGAGCGGGCGGCCGACTCCTTCCACTCTTCAACCTCCGCTGGACCAAGCGAGAGCTTGTCGGCGAGGGCGAAGATGCTGGAACCCGGTTCTTCTCCGGGCCACAGGTTGGCACAAAGTCCTTGGGCGGCCGACTTCATGCGCTCCACCAAGCTTTTGACCTGGAGCAGTCGGTCCCCCAGGGTCACGACGCACTCGGACATCATCTCGAGTGTCCAGAGTGCATCGAGAACCGAACTCACCGGGTCGGAAAGCGCGCGAAGTCGGAGCGCCGCCTGCCTGGTTCGCTCCTCCAGTTCTGGGCAAGCCTTTGGATACGAATTATTGCTGAGGAATTGAACAAAGAAGCGTGCAAAAAGAAAGAAGCAAAGGACTCGGGGGCTTACCGAGTAGAGTCTCATTGGCCTGCTTGAGTTGGCCTATGAGCTCCGCCTCGCGTTTCTCCCAGTCGGCGATAGTTGCGGCGTGTCGCTTATCCGACTCCTCCATCTTCTTGGCGAAGTCGTCGATGGATGCCTGCAGCTTTTTGTTCGCCGACTGCGTTTGCTCGTACTGCGCCGACAGCTCGTCATGTTCCGTTTTCAGCAAGGCGGCAGACTTCTTCAACTTGCGAGCTTCCCTCAGCTCGGTATCCAACTCGGCCGCCTTGGCTTCGAGCATCTCTATGACTTTGACCCTCGGGATTGCGCCTTTCAGCTCTTCTCGAAGCCGGGCGTTTTCGGCTTCGACGTCTGCCGACTCAAGAAGGTCAGAAAAGTGCAAAAAATTTAAAATCAAAGGAGTTGAAGACCCGGGCGCTTACTTCCGAGGGCGGCGAGCCTTTCTTCGAGCTGCCGACTCTTGGCCTTCTCCTCCTCCAATGCCTTCTCCAAGGAGGCATTCCGTTCCATAAGGACTGGGCCGTTTCCGCCCAGTCGGATTGCAGCCTGGTGAAGGAACATTTTGTTAGTACCCGAATTTATAAGTCTCAAGCCGACTCAATCAGTCGGCTAGAGACTCGGGGGCTACACCCACTGGGTGCACTGAACGTGCTCCCAGTGTTAGAAAATAAACAAAATTTGAAGACAACTTACCCCAACGGAGGTCTCCAGAACCTCGGCCGAGTCCGCCAAGGACTTAGCTGCGTCAGCGAAATCTCGGAGCTTGGAGCTGAGGGCGGCGACGCGGTTCGTGGCTTCTTCAGCAGTGGCTAAGTCCCCCGTGCTGCAACTCGGCAGTAGAAGCGCTGGGACGAGGCCTCTTGAAGAAGCCGGCGCCAGCTCTTGCGTCGAGAGAGTCGGAGCCGGGGGCTGGCCTGACTCGGTCACTGGAGGTAACTCGGTGACGAGTAGGCCTTCGACCTCACTCGCCGGCTCGGAGGAGTCGGCCCCAGCAGTAGCTGCCGGCTCCGTTGTCCCCTCACTGGTGGGAGCTGGCTGGCGCTGAGGATCCTCGACCAGAACTTCGGTGGACCCTGCGCGCATGACCGGCTCCGGGGCCTCGGTCCCAGCTGCGGCAGGCTGGGGCATGGGAGAACTTGGCTGTGGCGCGCTTGGCGAGGCCGCAGCCGGAGGCATGGCTGCGGCTGGAGTCGTGGCGGACCCGGCAGCCGTCTCCAACTCCGTTTCCATGGCAAAAACGGTGGATGCCAGTGCGCTGGGGTCGGTCGCAGCCGGAGGTGTAGGAGATCTGGCACCCGTAGCCGACTCTGTCTCCATCGTAGAAGCGATCGGCGCCGGAGTGTTGGCGTCGACCGCAGCCGGAGTCGAAGAGCCTCCTTGGTCGGAGAGCTTCTTCTGGACTCTGCAAAAGAAGAAAACCGACTTCAATACCTTCTAAACTTACTGCAACTAGGGCATGAGGCAGGACTCGTACCTGGTCGTAGTGGGAATTGTTTTCTTCTTCGGCTTCCCCGGGGCAGGCGGACCCCCGGTGGAACCGGCGAGTGCCGATTGAGGCACACTCGGCTTGGTGGCAGGAGCAGTAACCTGCGCCACTCGGCTGGGAGGCGCGACTCGGGCAGGAGCTGGAGCCGACGCCCCTCGACTGGCAGCTGTGGCTCGTGCAGGAGCCAGAGCCTGCGTAGTGGGGCCGGTAGTAGCTACCTGGATCCGCTTGGCAGCCGGCTCTGTTGGAGTCGGCTCCCGGGACCTGAGATCCGGATGCGCTGTCGTCGCGGCCTCGCTTGGCGAGTTCGTACGACCCTCCGGACTCGGAATCCGAGTCAATTTGGATGCCGCTCTCAGGAGCATCCTCATCGACTTCAGCGTTGTCCAGGGCAGCCGGAGCCGAGTCTTGCTCAGGAAGAGGCGGCATGGAATTAAAGTTCAGGTAGTTCTACAGCATCAAAGAACTTGGTGTTAGTAGAAGCAAGCAAACAACAAATTTCAAGAGCCCGACTCGGAATACAAGTTATTTACATCCGGTGCCGGGTTGACACGCGAATATGGAAGCACTTTGGGTGCCCGAGTGAGCCCAGTTCGTTCTTTCATCAAACTCTTGAGGATCTCCAAGAAGTTGTCGTCCGAAAGGTCCTCGGGTGAAATCCTCGTCGGGTCGTGGTTGCCCGAGTACTCCCACATCGGGTGCGCCCGGGCTTGAAGGGGCTGGATGCGCCGAATCAGCCAAGTAGCGATGATGTCCGGGCCCGTGAGTCCTTTCTCTTGGAGTCTTGCGATCCTCCTCAGGAGTCAGTCGACTTCGGGCATCTCCTCGTTGGACGGCTTGGTGCTCCAGCGCTTCAGCCACACAGGAGGATCTTCGTTGTATGGGGGGAGTCCCTCGTGGCCAGTCAAAGTACGCTCATCCGGGCAGTAGAACCACCCGTCTTGCCATTTCCAAATGGTATCCGGAAATTGCATCTTGAAGTACTTGGAGCCGGCTTTGACCTGAATGCTGACTCCCCCGCAAACGGACAGTCGGTCGCCGACCTTGATTGGTTGAGTCTTGACCGTGAAGACTTTCTTCCATAATCCCCAATGCGGCCGAGTCCCCAAGTAGCACTCGCACAGCGTGATGAAGCACGCGATGTGCAGAATGCCATTGGGGCTCAAATGGTGAAGTTGCAGACCGTAGAAGAATAAAAGACCGCGCAGGAAATGGTGCGGCGGCAGCTTGAATCCTCACTCCATGAACGGAGCAAGTATCACCCGTTCATGCTCGTGCGGAGCGGGCTTATCCTCCTTATACAGCGCCCGCCAGTTGACGATGGTGCGCGGCGGCAGCAAGCCTTCGCTGGCGAACCTGATAAGAAGCTCGTCGGTGATGGTCGAAGGGATCCAATCCCCCTTCTTCCATCCGTCGGCGGCGGTGGCAGAGGCGGGGGCAGCAGCCTTCTTGCCCTTGTTGACGGCGCGAGACATGATCGTCGGCTGATGGGCGACGGCGGCGAGCGAGTTTTCTTTCTGTCGGGAACGGGTGCGCGGTGGCGGAGCTTCGGAGGCTAAAGGTTTCGAGCGCGAGGAAGACGAAGGCAAGAGCAGATGAGAATCTCGGCGCCCCCGCGGTCCCCTTTTATAGACGAAGGAGTCCAACCGCCGGCAGTCGTGCGTCCGACGTGGCGGGAAACTGCCGAGGCAACCGCCGTCCCGCGCGCGCGAACCCGCGGGATTCGGGCGCCTTTTTCGCCACGACGTGACATCCCAGGCGACGTGACCAGCTGACATTACGTCAGCCCTCGTCCCGCGCGCGCTGTTTGCGTGATTCGGGTGCAGATATGATGAGCCATCGCCTCGGACGACGCGTGAAATCAGAGCAGTGGCGGGTGTCTCGGGCACGCTTCGTGCGCGACTCGAGAAGAAATCATCGCGCCGCGGGCGCACTGTCCAACCAGCCGCGCACATTAAATGCTGATGCGACACCTCGGACAAGACGATGCCGTTGCACCAGTCGGCTTCAACCGAGTCCGACTCAACCGGAGTCGAATGTTGCTCGGGTGTCGACTCAACAGTCGGCCTGGCCCACTGGGACACGTCACAGATCATTCCAACTTCATCAAATAATTCCGAGGCGCACAAGCCGCCAAACTCGGAAGCAGATTAACTCTGCAAAAATGGTGCTGATGACCAACCCAACAGGGTTTCCAGGTTACTCGGCAACACCCAAGCTAAGGACGAACCCGGCATCCACAGCGGAGCAACAGGATCCCGGAATCAGAGCCGGATGCCACAGCGGCGCAAAGTGGCTCATTGATTTGGGATCCAATGTCGGAGTTCGAGGACTCGGTTTCGAAGCTGAAGAAAGAAGGCGTTCCCCCCCCGAGGGCACAAGATGGCATTGATCCACTCGGATACGCCAGGCGCCATTTCAGATTCACTCGAAATTTGATGATACGCCTCCCGGAAGGCCACAAGCCGATTTCCTCAGTCGGAAAATGCGGGTATCACCGAGTTCCTAATACTTAGCACATATTTAACCTACTTTTCAGGTATTACAGGAGTCCGTCAAGGTCTCTCTACCGACGACTTGGGCACAAGCAACTAGCTTACCCACTCGGCATCCGTGTCGAGACCTCGAAGCACTCGGGGGCTATTGACGAGGGGAGCCCAACCAGGTAGGCCCAACACCGTGAGTCGGCCCAACAACCTTGCGGAGGCCCATTCGGACGAAGGTCCAAGAAAAGGCCTACTACAGTGTAACGTCCGGGTGCCATCAATACAGGCGTTATGACTCATCAAGGCATACGTTTCAACCGGCATGAAGACTGGTGTTACTCGGACGGTTACCAGATGTAAATATTAGTTAATTAGGACAATAACCGTAGCTCAGCCGGGTGACCGAGTCGGCTAATGTACAGGCCTATATAAGGCCGAGCCCTCCATGCAGAAGGGGCTAGATTCTACACTCTAGGAGCTTTAGCATTTTAAGCAATCTTCTTCTTCAACCTCCTGTACTCTCTTTTTCACGCAAGATCATCAAATATACTCAGCAGGAGTAGGGTGTTATCTCCATCCTTGGAGAGCCTGAACCTGGGTAAAGTCCTTGTGTGCACCGCCTAGATTTTCCATACACGCATTCCCGATAATCCTATTACAAATGGATATTGCCGCGAATTCCCCGCGACAGCGAGCTCTACAACCACTTCACAATCTCCCGGGCCTCCTCACAAGCTTCTTGAAGAGATCACCGAGCCACATCTACCAAGCCGTTTAGGTGGTGGCCTCCAAGAGTAATAGACTCTCGGACTCTCGCTCGAACACAATCAACATCAAGTGCTCAATAATGCAACTAATGCACACCTTGTGCAACTTATGCACAAAGGTTTTCCTCACTCCTCACAAATGGCAATACATGCACTTGAGGCTTTGGAGAGGGAGGAAAGCACTGGAGATGTTCACAAATGAAGTATGGAGGCAGTAACTCATCTACCAAGCTAACCCAAGGTGGAGACTATATATAGCCAACCTTGAAAACTAGCAGTTGGAGAGGAATCTAGGTAAATCCGGACCCTCTGGGTACACACCAACGGTCAGAAAAGTGACCGTTGGAAAATCCGGACCCTTGACCCGGACCCTCCGGGTTGAGGTCCGGATTGTCCAGTACAGATCCAGACCCTCACCCGGACCCTCCAGGTGACACTCCGGAAACCTTCTGTACAACCCGGACCCTCATCCGGACCCTGGCCCGGACCCTCCGGATTTAACCCGGACCTTGGCCCGGAGCCTAGCCCGGAGGGTCCGGATTTTCTAGGACAACAACTCCCACGGAGCACTCGATGAGCCCGGATCACTTCTGAACAAGCCCGGAACACCTTGGTTCAACCCGGAATACTTTGGGGGCTTGTCTTATGTCATATACTCCAGAAATGGACCTCCCGGAGTCCATGATCTAGCCGATCAACCAAACCACTTAGGTTGGTAGGATCACACACGCCTAGACACCAAGTCCCAATGCATGCAACACCGAACTAAACCCGAAGCGTCGGAGCACATGTAGCTCAAAACCTCCGAACACAATAGAACACGAGTTCTAACACCTCCACCACAAAGGAAACACGACGGTATGCAACATATGCAAAGACTTGAGCACTCGACACACGACGTGAACAAGCTAATCATCCGATAGCCCCTCTTTATAATACGGCTATCTAACATATAATCCGGTCTCTCTAAACCCCTTGAGACCGGTCAAACTAGGAAAACCTAGTCTATGCATACCTTTGCCTTGCGTATTCCACTTGAGCTCGATGATGTCCATCTTCCTTGCTCCAAGCGGAATCGCCTTGATCATCGTCACCTTATGAAGTCTTCTTCATATAGCTCCCTCATAATCCTTATGGGGAAGCTTTCTCTTGAAATCATCTTCACTTGTTCATCTTCACTTGATGGATCCACAAGCCTCAAGTATATGTCTTCGCATGATGCCAATCTTGAGCTTGCCGTGATGACCATCGACTTATGATGCCATCCTCTCATGAGCACTTATGATCAGCCTCTCGATGCTTGTCCATGAATGGTACCTAACCCTCAACATACACATAGCACATAGCACATATGGTTAGTTCATATAATGCAATACACAATTGCTTGCCATCACTTGATCACATGAAGCCACCATTAGTGTTCTTCTTTTAAGTTCCTAGCTTCATGTCTTGATCACCGTGGCTCAACACATGAGCCTACTCTTGACCATCTTGAGTTTAACACGTGAACTTCTTCATCTTGTTCAACTTCATTCTTGCATTATGACTTCATCTTGATCTAATGTGGTTCACTCCTTAAACCCATATCTTGATCCTTGAAGTTTACTTCTTGATCGCTTGATGCTTTACATGATTTGATGGACTTCAATACATGAATCCATCCCCCAATCATCACATGCATCATCGATCTTGGGCTTCATGGGCTTGTAGGTTTATCATCTTGATTTAACCCTACAAAGTGGTACGTAACCCATACATGTTCCAACACTCAAGAAAAATGGTTAGTCCACAAAACTCATTTGTCATTAATCACCAAAACCACACCTAGATTAGATTAACTATCAATCCACCCTAAACCACACAAAAGGCTAGGTGGACTTTTAGGGACACATAGGCCGTTATCACGCTCTAATGCATCCGCTAAAACCACTGCATTATGTGCTGTCCCCTCCCAACCCGCCAACACATACGTGAATCGAAGGTCAAAATCTACTATTGCCATCACATTTTGAGTAGCAAAAGACTTTCTACCACGAAAGGAAGACTCCATATTTTTAGTAACAGAAGCTCGTATATGTGTACCATCCGATACAATCCTATATAGTTAACAAAAGAAGTTAAAATCATATAATTTCTATCCTAAATAACTAAGGAATAGTTGGTGAAAATACCTTAAAATATGGGTCAAATCATCAGTTCCCTGCAATTTTGGTTGGGGTCTCCAATGAAGGTGGCCTAATAAACTCATTTCTTAGCTCACCTGGCATGTAGGACTAGTCTAAAATAGCGGCTAACCGTTTCTTTTGACCTGTCATAATTAGTGGCAACAACCCTATTCCTAAGGTCGTGTCCAATATTATTCAAGAACATCGCTACTTGCTTCTCCACACATACATGTATAGTGTCACGAAGCAAGGACCGTTCCCTCGATATTTGACACAACCGAAAGAAAGGAGCTCTTTCAAGCCTTAGCATATCTTTGCATTTCTCATCATCCTTGTAAATTTTGTTGTTTAGATAATTGATTCTTTGTTGATCTCTCTCCTCCATTGGACCATAGGTGATACGTGCTTTCCTCTTCCTTATTCTAGCCCGAAGGTACAAAGCCACCATAGAAAGAGTTACAAATGTGGCAGCTCCCATAAACAACACCTTTCTCCTCCTATCCATTCTCTTCACCATCTACAGTGCATATATAAAATAATTTACTCACTGTTTCTTATCAAAAATGCAAGCAATGACATCTCTTTATCACAAAAAGAAGTATAACCAATTGTAACAGAATAGCAGATGTCCAGAAATGAAGAACAAGAAAAAAAAACCTACAACTTCTAGTATGGTATCTCAACTGTATTGATTAAATAGGAAAACATGTGATATTCTCAACTTTCTTATTTATTTAGTCTATACCAACGGGCCATAGCATTCTTGCAAACATTCAAAAGAACTTCTAAAGAACAAAAAAAAAGAGAGAGAACAATGTGAATAATTCAATGACGATGCCATTTTATGCTATAGCATAATAAAGATATGCATGATATCATAAAGCACAAAATGTGAGACTCACAACATTCAACAGCTATCTGAATGTGTAGATGGCAGGTGATGCAGAAATGGCATTGATGCAAAGTTTGGAGACATGAATGACTAATGCTGCTGGTTTGTCATTGATTTACATATCTATGTTCTAAAACTTAACAACAAATTGGACAGAACAACTATATATCAATTAGTGCCGACCAAACGACCATACATCAAACTGAGCAAACTGAGCAATGAAGTTTATTGGTTGCATACCTTGAGTTGGAAGAAAACCAAAAGCGAAATCAATTCTTTCTCTGCTCGTCACCTAGCTTGGACCAGTACCCGTCGCCTGCTTGAACCAGCACCGGCCGCCTCCCGCCGGAACCACCGCCAGCCGGCGCTCGCCTTCTGCCGCCGCCGCCCTCCTGAACAGCCTCGACCGCAGCTCGCTTTCCGCCGCCGCTACCCGCCCGAAATAACCTCGGCCGGTGCTCGCCTTCTGTCGCCACCACCCTCCCAAAACAGCCCCGGCCGCAGCTCGCCTTCCGCCGCCGCCGCCTGCCCGAAACAGCCCCGACCGCCGCTCGCCTTTCGCCAACCCAGGCTCGCCCCAACTAGTGCCAGCTGCTGCTTGACTTCCGTCGCTGCCGACCGCCCGAACAAGCGTCGGCTGCCGCTCGAATTTCACCGCCGCCGCCGCCGCCTATGGGATGTAGAGAAGGGAAATGAGATGGGTATTAGGGTGTGGAGTGGGGTTACGGGAGTATAGGAAAAGAGTGAGGAGTGGTGACCGGATGCGTATTTTGGCAGTCACGTGAGGTCACGTGATTAGTGGAAGGAACGCGGGATCAGTTGGTTAGAAATTTTTTGAGGGATCGGATCGTTCTGCATATAGACCGAATATTCGGTTTGGTGGAACCATCTTGTTCCATTCCATTTTGTTATATTCCTTAAACCAGACACGCGAATCACCTCAGATTCTGGAACGGTTCTGTTCCATTCTACTTCATTCTGTAAACCAAACGCATCCTAAAGACGCGTGGCCTGTGTTACCTTCGCAACGTTGTCAGCGGGGTTTCAGCATGCTGTTTTCCCAACACGTAGACCAGCCCCCAGGGCGCCCGAGTGGCCCATAACGATTACGTCCTAGGCCAACCCAGACCGCTGTTTCCATATGCCCGCATGGCCCAGATGGTACCTTGATTGGCTAGGTCCGGGTTTCCGGTGCAGCTAGCTCTCGCCTTAAGCCGGAGCAAGCAAATCCCCATCCACATGATAACTAAATAGATTGATTCACTGGCTGGTCTATCTACTCTATATTAAATTTTATGTTTATAAAAATTTAAAGATAGAAAAACATAATTTCTAAATTATGAATAGTAAAAAAATATTTTAAATTTTATAATAGAACTTTTAGAAAATATTTTGTATAATTTTTTAAAAAATATATAACACCATCTATGAAAAATGTTCATGCAACATGAAAATTGTTCTCATAGATAAAAATATTTGGTACAAAAAAGTAATTTGAAATATGTTCCAAAAATGTCGTTTGGACGATGATCCCTTATCTCCCGCTTAAAGGCGGGAGGTAGGAGCTCCCGGCTAGGTCTTCCATCCCACTCCCATGTCCTGACGCCGCCGACCCTACGCGGCCACGCGAGGCGAGTGAGACAGGAGGAGCGCGCGTTCCTGCGCGCGCGGGGCGCGCTCCAAAACAGCCACTTTTCCACCCCGAACTTCGAAAATTTCCCGCGAATGGCACCCGATTCCTTCCGAGCGGCGTCCACACGCCCTCAAACATTTCCAGTTTTCCACTGGCCGCCACTTCTTCCCCCCCAATTCCAGAGCCCTCGGGTATTTTAGTGGTATCCAGAGCTAGCGCCTCCAAGGCACAATCCTTTCTCTCGGAGGGTGATACGGACTACCACTACGGAAGGAGGGAGAAGAGTGAGTGTTAGGAGGGGGCGTGCTCGCGAGCAGAGCAGAGTTGGAGAGCATGAGGAGGTTCCTGAACCCGCTGGTGCTCAACCTGCAGAAGATGGAGCTGGAGCTCACCTGCCCCGTCTGGTAGAACATCTCGCCTCGTCTCGGCTCCTTACCCCATCTGTGTTCTTTGGATCTAGATGCGAATTAAGCTTGGAAATAACAACGTTAGTAGAATTTGACTAATGCGGTATCACAAAGCTCTAAGGTGTCATCTTTTTCTTCTTCCTGTGAGGATCCTATGAGTTACGAGAATAGGATGGGATGTGGTAGTGAAACTGAACTTAGCTAGAGTTGGATCTGGGTAAAATGATGGGATCTAGCCCTTTAGAACAAGATGGTGAAGTGAAATAATGTGTCCACTGCTCCTTCCGGTCTCGTGACGATCTCATTTTATTTTTTGGCAGTCTCAAATTGCTTAGCTCTCCTACGATGCTACCATGTTGCCACACATCCTGCAGGTTAGTGTTCAGACAATTGAACTCCTGTGCCGCTTCTCTACTATTCACGTATCACCTTGTGACGAATTTGGTTGATTTCTTTCAGCAAATGCGCCACTACGCAGACCATGAATGGTTACAGCTGCGCCATTTGCAAACTGGCCTACCGTTCTCAAGGTACATCATGGCAAACTGAAATGTTTCAGAGTCCTGACTAATTCCTTCATATTTTATCTGATCTGGAAACCGCCTGCAGATTTAAGGCCTGCTTCTCACCTGGAGGCAATGGTGAACATCCACAGGAGCTTCAGCTCTACGGTCAGCAGCATGGTTACACAGCAGGAGGCTCAAGTTGACACTCCCGGTACATCATCCGCCAATGCCTGCTTTTTATGCACTCAGAATATTAAGCAGAGTTTCTAGTACTTCTAAGACCAAATGTTGATTGATCTGGTAAAATCTCGTCTTTGTTCAGTTGCAAAAACTACATTTCAACGAACTCCAGAATCAGGAAACAGGAATGGAACAGACAAATCTGATCAGATGAAATCTTTCAACTCGATTGCTTCAAAGCTGGTATACAACCAATCAAATGGACCTGCATATGGAAATGTGGATGGTGTGAAAGCAAGGGATCATGCACTGGGGAAAAAAGCTAATGATGTGGCTGTTGAGCCAGCAATTCTTGTACAGAAGGGACCGTGCGGGTCTCAATCCTTTGATGGCCCTAGGGATCTGGATTGTGACAGCAATGACGTTGAAGGAGAGCTGGTAATATTCTACCTTATGTAGAGGAACTCTGTTTGTTAAAAAAGGACTAGGTTTTTAGAGCATATGTTGCTTAAACTTGGTTGTCTGAATCCGGGCAATCTAAAATAATTGAAATCTAATGAGTGAATTCATTTTCTCCTTTACATCTATTAGGTCCTTTTTATGTACATAAAAAAATCACTCTTAAAAGTGTCATTCTGCCAGATGACAAGCAGATCACCTCCTCAAAGTGTGTTGAAAAGAGAACCAAATGTAACGGATGACCATACTAGAGAACTGAAGAGGCAAAAGTCCATAGATCAGAATGAAAGTAAGTGTTTTTTTTTCTAGTTAGCCACCTTTCTGAACATCTGAACATACAAGGCACTAATGTGATTGCAAACTTCAATACAGGTGCTTGGAAATGTGAATTTTGTCACTCTTCCAAAATCATTGAGGTCAGTCAATTGGCAAGATCTGTTCTTTGTTGCGTTCACTATTCAGGATATGACTTGCTATGCCACTGATCGTGTACTTTTAGAATCTAATGTATTTTTGGAACTCAGTGTACTGGTCCTTTGTTGCATTATCTGCACGGAGAACCAGTTAAGGATGATCAAGCTTGGAAATCTAATGTTCTCCATGTTCATGAGAAATGCATTGAATGGTATGTTCCATGCAAATTTTGAGCTTATTTTTCTGATTAAAAACATACATTTCATCTGAGTAGCATTCCACAGATGCTAACCTACAATTTTTATGCCATTATTTGTCTTCCGGATTATTTATAGTGTCTAGGTTGTGATTATTTTGGTGTACCAAATTATCTGTAGTACTAAGTTACCCATACCAATGTAGGGCTCCTCAAGCATTCTTTACCGGTGATATTGTAAACAACTTGGAGCCTGAGTTGGCCCGTGCTTCTAAGATCAAATGCAGTGTTTGTGGATTGAAAGGTGCAGCACTTGGCTGCCTTGTTAAGAGCTGCCGCAAGAGCTTTCATGTCCCATGTGCTCATGGGATCTCAGGCTGCTGATGGGATGAAGTAGGTCTTCTAAATCTGCATTGTCCACTCTATTCAGTCAAAATTCATGCCCTTCACTGTGTTAAAACATTTTTTCAAGTCATAATCAAATGAATGTGCTGTACTTTAGGGAAGCTTTGTTATGCTGTGTCCTTCTCATTCATCGAAGAGGTTGCCATGTGAGAGATCGAAGTTGAAAAATAAGAAGGCCCAGCTGCAACGGTGTGTTCTCTGTGCATGTTAGTTATAGCTGTATTTCTCTATGTCTGCATGTATCTTTCTGATGAACCCTTTTCTTTTCCTGAATTTGCCAGGTCATCTTCTGATACAATGGTTGGTGATTTGAACTCACCTTCTCCAATGGAAACAAATGAACTTTGGACAGGCTCACCTTTTCTGACAAGTGAATGGGTGATATGTGGATCTGCTCTCTCTGGTCGAGAGAAGGTAGTTGTTGCTTGTTTGGTTATACACTACATACTATTACTAGGTGTAGCTGTTCTGATAATGTAAGTTGTCTTGGTATCTTTGGAAACTTCAGGAAATCTTGGATCAGTTTGAGCATCAAACTGGCATCACAGTAACTAATAACTGGAGGTCAAATGTGACTCATGTGGTCGCTAATACGGATGAACATGGAGCATGTGCCAGGACACTAAAGGTTCTCATGGCCATACTAGCTGGGAAATGGGTTCTCAATGTAAATTGTAAGTACACGTTTGGTGAAGATTAAGAAATTCTGCTCTTGTGCTTCTTTTTGGTCACTAGATTTTTAGTACTTGTCCTAATATTGAGCTTAGTAGAGCAGTACCTACTGTTCAAACACTGCCTGTATCTACTTTGGTTGCTCATAGTGTGTATTGCCCTCTTCTACAAGGAAGTTCTCCTGATACAAACTCTTGTGATATTTAGGGCTGAGAGCTTGCATGGAGGCTAGAGAACCAGTCCCAGAAGAGCCCTATGAGATCCCTTCTGATATTCATGGCTCCTTTGATGGCCCTCGCACGGGAAGACTACAAGCGATGCAAAAGGTTTCTATATAAAATCTCTTGAGAAAATCAGCAAAACTACAACTTCAATCTTCATGGAATATTGACTATACATTTTTTGTTCTCTAGGCGCCAAGTCTGTTTTCAGGGCTGACCTTCTACTTCAGTGGCCATTTTATGCCGACATACAAGGTTCGTCTGGAAGACTTGATTGCCACGGCAGGAGGATTGATCTTAGACAAGGCTGATCTCTCTAGCACATCCTTGGTTGTTTACAGCATGGAGCCTCCGCAAGGAAGTGACCCGGACACCCTTAATGAGGTTATCACGAAGAGAATGGCTGAGGCTGAAGAATTGGCAGCAACAATTGGCTGCTGGGCTATTCCTCATACATGGCTTTTGGATTCTATTGCATCCTGCACAGTTGAACTGCCCATGTAACATTGTACCTAGGTTAGGAGTTAGGATGTGATTCACATGTTCGTGATAGAAAATATCTTCCAGATGTTGTAACATGAATGCACAATTAAATTATAATAATATAGTGCATCTTTTTCCTTTTTACTGTCGGTGTCGTCATAGTCATATGTTTCACCTACTGATAGGTGCAGCTGGTCTAATTTTTCTTCTGCAAAAAGGAAAAGAAATGAAGCTTGTAGGCTAGGTTTACTCCAAAATCTGATGGTTGAGGGTAAAAAATCATACTAGACGGTTTTCAATCTGGATTGTTTATTTACATACTTGGGTGCTGTTCAAGAATTTCCATATTTAGGTATGCAGCTAATCATTCACTGCTACAGCAATGGGAAAAGCATGAAATGATTGTGGAGTGCATTGGAAACAAAGCAAGGGGAATGCTGAGATCACTAGGTTGCTTCTGAAGCAGTTTACCAACAACAGGAGAGGTCTCCTTCAGTCTCAAGTCTCACCAGTCAGGCACTCACCAGTGTCCTTTGCTGGTGTAATGTTGTCTCATGACTGATTTATTTCTTACCATATTCTCATGTCAAAGCAGCACCTGTACCTCTTCTTTTCCCCCCACCAGGCCCTTTATAAGGAGCCGGCCATGAATCCTGAGCAGTAACAGTGCTCGCGCCATGGCGTTCTTTAACAACGGATCGCGAGCGCTGGTGGAAATCCTGACGAGATTGCAGAGGTGCGTTGCTGTTGGCTAATCTTTTCCCTTTGTATTTAGCCTGTGAAAACAAGCTTATTTGAGCAATGGTTTACAGTTAGTTCTTTCTGGGCACGAGGATAATGGGGTACTGAGTAGTAAAAGTACTGCAATAGTCGACTATCTTCAGAAAAAAGGGTTATTGATGCAACTTGATATCTTTAGTTCCAGGCGACGACGGTTTTCTCTGAGTTTGTTGCCACCTCAGTGCTTGAGCTATGCGGCTCATACATGCAGTGACACGCTATCGTCAGTCAAAAACTGTATTTATGTTTCGATATTTGCAGTGCTGAAAGACCAGTGCCAGTTGATCACACCTTCTTCGAGTTTGGATCAATTCGATATCATATACAGGTACCATCAGTTTGAAGCACATTCGCTCATCAGCTTGGAACAAATATAGAGCACATAGAAGATGACCCTGTATCTAATACAACCAAACAAAACCTAGCTAGAACAAGCTCTCAGCACTCACAATCTGCGTGATGGTGCAGGCTTCAGCATCAGATCCTGAGAACATATACTTGTCCATATCAATACCCTCGCTTTCTCACGGGGCTTCACCCTCGACGGGCCTACCTGAATTCACGTTACAGGAGACAAGGAAAATTTATCACAAATTTGCAGAGATTGTCGAGCCAACTAATGAAGGATATGCCTTGACACTGAAACTGAACTTCTCTGGCCTTACCCGACCAAAAGGTAATAACATTCTCGCCATCTTTTACTAGTTTTTTGGCATAAGAATTTGGCACCGTGTCTATATATACAGTAGTCGGCAGATACAGGTTTCATCTAACAGCAGTTAATTGTTGTTGAGCTTTTGCATAGATCGCACCAAGGCTATTAACCAAATATCGGTGCTGCAATCCGTAATCCTTAGCGCGCAGCTGAAGGACATGCTAGGAAACCTCGGCTCCTCCGGCACGACGAAGCTCGTGTACAACCAAAGCGACCCTTTCTTCGTCAGCAGATTGGTGCGTTAGTTCTTGCTCGACTCTTCACTTCCCTAGAGTCCTTTGAAGACAAAGATTCAACAAAACAATAATGGAAACAATCGGTTTGGTTCGCTAATGGTGTGACTCTTAGCCTGCAGCCTGGAAAGATAAACGCCATATTCCCCATGCGTTTCAGAGACGACACTGATCTGGCTATCGCGACCTCGTTCTTTCAGGTCAGTGGCTGATACCATCGACCTATCTATCACGCACGCACGTAGTGCGGTTTCGACTTTGTGCTGCTTTTCTTGTATGCTGGAGTAGAGCCTGAGGAAAGTGTGATGACTTGACGGCAGGAGCTGCAGGATGTCGGGAACTCCTTGTCGAGGGCGCCCAAGTGCAGCTGGTCCCCGATCCCGCCCCCGGAGCTGCGAGGGGAGTCCGTGCACCACCTCACCACCAACGGGGGATTCGTGTCGTTCGGTACGTACGTGCCGGTGCCGCTCCGGTGATTGTTTCCATCGGTTTGCGCTCACCCGTGGCGTATCGTGTCGTCTGAAGTAGACATTTTCTTCGATGTGCAGACATTTTCTCGCCGCACGTCAAGGGGAAAAGAGCGGCCAAAACCGCGTGGATTCTACTCAACTTCCAGTCATACGTCAAATATCATATCAAGGTTTGTCTCAACTTTTGTATGTTGATCCATGCTTTTAGGGTTTTTGTTTTTTTTTCACTCATGTTAAAAGCCGATCTGTAGTGCACGCGAAGTTACATACAGAGCAGGATGAGAAAGCGGCAGGAGAGCTTGACAGAGGTATGGACTTGGAATCTTCAGAATAGAAAATTAAGACGTGTCCGTGTAAATTGGTCGGTAAAATTGCACTGATCATGGTTTTGTAATATTAACACTAAGAGTACAAAGTAGACGCATACAACCACATACACCACACTCATATCACCACTTGCACACATGCGTGTAAGAATTTCAAGTGTGGATGTGAACACAGTTATCTCTACCTTGTACCTCCATCTTTTCAACTAACAAGAACTAATCGACGCTCCCATATCTGAAGACAAGTTTGTAACGAGAGTGTGTATTTGTTCATTGAGTTGCAGGTGATCCAAAATGCAAGGTTAAGAGGAAACGATGACAAGAAGATATTACAAGGTACACACATTTTATCGCATGACTGCGCGACATGCTATTTTACTTGGATACTGCAGTTTCCCGCTCTCTACTGAAACATATTTGCAGCCCTCCCGCTTTCATTTTCAGAAAAGCCTTAGATACCGCAACTTAACACATGTCGGCACCTATTTATGAAAAGAGAAAGTTGGTTGTGAGTAGTTCCACGGCTGAATTAAGCTGATCAGTATTTTTATATGTCCAAAACAAAAGGCCAATTTATTCCAGATACGATTCAGTATTCATGCGCCCCCAATCATAGTAATCACAACCGACTCATTAAACTTCCCGCAATGATGCCTTTGTCCAAGCTGCTCATGACAAAATTGCTGCTAGGAGCCTAGGACCATGCAAACAGATACTGCATGCAGATGCAGGTTACTGTCTTGAAACAATTGCAAGGCATGAGTAGGAAGGACAACCACCAATCTTGAGCTCATCAATTTTTTCCTTTGTCGCGCAGTGAGGAAGAAGAGCAGGAGAAGATTGATCAGCTTCGCCAAGGCCAAGAAGCTGCAGAAGGGTTTGAGAGCCGTCATCGACAAGATCAAGCGGCTGAGGCTGAGGATCAGAGTGAAAGCCCTGGACCGGTTCAGGCGGCAGTGGCAGTGCTTCCCCGTGCCTAAGCTCGCCATGCCACGTAGGAAGGAGCACAAGTACTACAAACTGGAGTGAGTCTCACTCGAGTTTCTAGGAGCATGTGAACAAACATTTGTTTATGCGCATGTCAGAACACGCCAAGAAGCATGGTGATGCAGCGATGCATGCTAACTGTACTTTTACCACCCCGAGCATGGGTATTCAGATAAGGAGGTGTTAGTTTGGTATAAGATTTTCAGGTTATTTTCGCGTATGTGCAATTTAGCATTAGGAAGTACAGTGGTACATAAAAACTAGAGTGAACTTTGCTCTAAGTTTAGGAGGATTTAGAAGTTCTTAGAGCATGGTCATGCATGCTAATCAACTGTACCTTTTCCAACCAGAGATTCAGATTAGGATGTCATACAAGAGTTTCATGTTCTTTTCATGCACAGTACATAGGTAGAAAATAATGCATCTTCAGATAACGATGCATTTGGTTTCGTTTAGCACGTCAGAAAACGATAGATATCTGTGCACCTTCCTGATGCCATCAGGTCCAGACTACCTTTTTCTTAAGCACCCTGCGTACCATGTTTTTTCTGGGCCTCGGAGTTCACAAATAAAAATATTTTTGGGGCCGGGGAGCAGCTTGTACGAATATGTGGCGAGCATTTCAGCTGTCACACGTCAGAGTTTCGAATTGTTCTTCGACAAAACCAAAGAGTACAGTTTAAGAAATGAAGTTGGCATGTGTATCATAAAAACTCCTTTTAATAAAAGCTTAGGGGCCTCTCCTCCCGTTCATCTTTAAAAAAGGAAAAGAAACAAGAGAGATGAAGCTGTACATTTCTCAGTTCCTGAAGTCCATGCAATCTGATGTAAATGAAGTTCAGTGAAATTTTGAGCAATATACACACCTCTTTATTACTACTTCATCATGCTTAAGCATTGCGTCATTCATCTACCTGATGCTCTATCACTGCACATTAGCACATGTAGAAAGATCCCCGTGAGAATTGAGAAGCAATTACCAATGGCAGCTTATTATTATCAGACACATAACACAATGGCTGCATGGCAACGCTGCTTACATTTTGACCTGTGCATCTTCCTAGAAGTGATTGATTGCCTTGATCCATAAACTTTGTCAGTCAGTCTTTTATTTTTATGAACAACTAGCACGGTGTCCTGCGCAATTGTGCGGGAAATGTTTTAAATTAAATTTATTTTTTTGTATGGGAAATGTTTTTAACGTCTTTATTTTTTACCTGTACGCGTGATATTAGATCAGTACAGGAAATAAAAGTTCAGATCGCGAGCCGGCCTGTTAGTCGTTGTACTGAGCCATCTATTTAAACATAGTTATAATGATCTATCAGATGTGATCTATTTGGGTACAATTATGATGATCTATTGGTTATTATCTGTTTAGATATAGTTATAAAGATCTACCGACTGTGATCTGTTTAGGTACAGTTGTACGTGTGATATTAGATCAGTACGGGAAATAAAAGTTCAGATCGCGAGCCGGCCTGTTAGTCGTTGTACTGAGCCATCTATTTAAATATAGTTATAATGATCTATCAGATGTGATCTATTTGGGTACAATTATGATGATCTATTGGTTGTTGTCTGTTTAGATATAGTTATGAAGATCTATCGGCTGTTATTTATTTAGGTGCAGTTATGAAGATCTATCGGCTGTGATCTGTTTAGGTACAGTTATGAAGATCTATCGGTTATGATCTGTCTAGGTGTAGTTATGAAGATCTATTGGTTGTGGTTCGCTAATAATAAAAGGGTCCACTAGATTGATAGTCGGATGTTTTGTCTTTTTGTGAGAATTTCTAGCCTTTCTCTATTTTTTTATTGTACTCTGCTTTTAGTATATAGTAGATAAGTTTCTGTACTTTGACCTGGACTAAGTTGGTTTGGCTTACGACCCGCGTCACAGCCATATTTTTAATCTCTTTTTCCCAAGTGGCTCTTTTACATTCGACTAGGAGAAAAAAATACATCTTTGGGACGCATGATTTTACAGAAATTCTGAAAAATTCCCGAATAGAGGCATAAGGGACACACGATCAAACAGGGTTACGGCCGGAGACGGAAGCCTACACCTAACAGAAAAGCCACTAGCAACCAAGCATGTTTTGTGTGATCAAAACACCCTAAAAAAAGCATGTTTTATATTTGTTTTATATTTTAGATTATCACATACTTCTGTCCAGATTGTACCTTGGAAGGACGTACAAGTCACAGTAGTACAGTCGGGGCAGTGAATATTATGAAGAAATAGGTTGGTAGTTGAAAAAAAGCATGTAGGTTTACATGGAAAAAGACTTACTTTTCACAACATTGCAAAAACGTGGGGCGCATGGTTAATTCCTATGGATGATGTGTAGGGTGAATTAGGGTGCCCAAATTCTTTGGAGAATGGGGACTAGGGAGCAAGATTAATTCGTCATCTCAAGTGATCTCAGCGCATAAAAACTAAGCATTTCTTGGCCTACCAAGTCAAGATGATATATACTACTAAAACTGACTAAGCAAGCTATCCAAAAAAATACAAAATGTGTGCACCTAGAGAACAAACAATGGATTAACGTTAACAGATACAGTACATTAGTTACACATGCCAAATCTGAAGCTTCCAAGGTCGCCCTGGCACTCAGATTTCTTCTCACTTGTTCTTCTACCAACCCTACGAATAGTATACATCCCAACATGGTATGTAAACCCCCTAACTAAATGTCCGAGGCATATGAGAAATTGCGAAAACACCAATACACCAACGAGATAATAGTTAGAAGTACATCCACTATCTAGTTTGGAGTTTTTCATTTTGATTTGGTGCCCAAATCGAAATATATTTCATGATTGCACCAAATTGTTGTTTGCACTAGATATAGAACCTCCCACTCACCTTAGGAGTTCTTTTATTCTGAAATATACCTTAAACGTTCTGGTTCCCAGTAATTGCCTTATGGTTACTACTTGCTAGACTAAAGTAAATATGATTTTTTTAACCGAATAAATTAAATGAATTATGACCTGTATACATTAAGACTTACTTTGCAATTTCTGGATTGATTTTTATCACATTTTCTTGGAAGAGGTTGGCACAAAAGAGTTCTGGGGGTACTTTTGAAAACGCACTTACCTATGGAGTGTTTTTTGTAATGTCCAACTGTCCATGCATATAAAATGCAACCGGAGCTAGCTTGAAGCGCTTAGCAGAGCTAGCTGAGGGAGCCCTTAACTTCGGAAGAGAGAAAGGGTATCACCCATCACCATGGCAACAAGGCCAGGCCCTTTGACCGAATGGCCATGGCAATGGATGGGCAGCTTCAAGGTATGCAAAGTTGCATATGATATATCTTGTTTGGTCTTCATCTACTACTATCTTCCCTTTTGCTGTTCGTGCTGAGTTCGATAAATTAAGTAGAGAGTGTTCTGGTCTTAAGCTAATGGCATGATCATAATGATCAAGAAGTCAGTTGTTTGTGTGGCCAAGAATCGATAACTAAATTAACTACTTGAATGATCTACAAGCTTGAGGGGTGGAGCTATGAGGTTCTATATATATCACAGTATTAAAGCAAAGCAAGACATGGAGGGTTTCCATGATGGATTGGGGATTGCAGTGAATTATCAAAATACCACCTACATTTTTTGTTCGTGAAAAAGTGTATTCGAGCCTGACCGCTCCTATGATTGCAGGTTCCACTAGTATTTTTCACTTCTCTTTTTTCCACATAATCCATAAAAAATTGCTTCAAGACAATGATGGAAGTAAAATATATCATCATGGTGCCCTATTATGCTCTAACAAATAAAACAGAGAGAGAGGAGGATAGATAGTGACCTTGATAAATTCCTTTGCATGCCCCTGTACGGTGGGTAGCGACCTGAATACAGTGTCATTCACAAGTACTGTTCAAAGGGGTGCCCAATAAAATCAAATCCTTCAGTGATATTTCAGGTTCTTTGACCTCGCTCAGATCAGTGGTCAAATGATAAAGATTTATTGTTAGCAGCTCACGTCGTTCTCGTGAGACCTTGAACCATTTGCGTGCCTTGTCCTTGTGAACTGAATATCCATCGCTGACAGTAGCTGTACATTTCAGGTACTTCTGCACATACCCAACTGAATTGACACGCGCAAACCTCTTTTATCTGAAACTAAGACACCTGCAAACTTGAAGCGTAGCTTCCGAACCATGAAAGGTCTGAAAAACATCCTTTACAGACAAGACATTCATTCCACTGTTCCTATCCATTGGTACTTGACCCGATGTTCTATCCATGCACAGTACCTGGTTCTGGCTCCTGTGGCGGCGCACACTGTGCACAGGATCGCCACCAAGGGGTGGGGAGACATTGACCCAGCGTACGCCACCATCTTACCGTCTCTGCTGCTGAGGATGATCCACAACCAGATCTGGATCAGCTTGTCTCGCCACCAGACCGCTCGTAGGAAGCACATCATCGTTGACCGCAGTCTTGATTTCGAGCAGGTGGACCGGGAGAGATCCTGGTAAGTCGCATGCACAGCTACTCACTTCTGTCGCACCCGCACTTGCACATAGCTGAATCTGATGATCAGGTAATTGTTGCACTGCTGAGCAGAGTCTCCACATTCTTTGTAATGTTAACTGATCCTTACCATTGTGTACAGGGATGATCAGATCATCTTCAATGGGCTGCTGTTCTACCTGGCTAATGCAGCCGTCCCGAATGTCAGGCTCATGCCGGTGTGGAGAACTAAGGGAGCCATCATCACCCTGTTGCTTCACATAGGGCCTGTTGAGTTCCTGTACTACTGGTTCCACAGGTCCCTGCACCACCATTTCCTATACTCCCGCTACCACTCACACCACCATGCCTCCATCGTTACAGAGCCCATAACCTGTAAGTAACAGCATTACCAGGGTTAACACAGTGATGCCACCAACCTACACGCAAAAATGGACCTCACAAGAACCCATTTACAACCTTAGTGGCACTGCTAAAAAAATCAAGAGAGTCCGAGAGTTTGTTACTTTTGGAGGTCACCAATTCCTAGAAGTCATAGTGGTGTTTTCTCGGCGATCTCTTCAAGAAGCTTATGAAGATGCACGAGTGGTTTGTGAAGTGGTTCTAGAGCTCGCCATCTCCGAAATGGAGGAATGAGCTAGTCATAGTGATCGAGGAGATGCAAGGGTGTCCTCGAGAGGAAATGGTTTGAAAGATAATTCACCTTTGATCAGGAGTGATCAGTCCTCAAACAGAGATGTATGATATTGGTGGATATCTGGACTTTGAAACAAACATCATTATTGGTGGATATTCGAACTTTGAAACAAATATCGTTTATCTCTTGTCTCCTTTACATTATTTGCAATTTATACTTATACTAGATTAGTTATATTTCCTTTATAGAGATTGAATTGCATGCTTGTCACCCTAGGATTGTAATCCTTGACATAGACATACGGTATTTGTGCACTTAGTGAGCCTAATATATTTAAGATTTGAACTTGTAAAAATCTGACTAGTTTAATTCCGTGTTAGGATTAAGTCTAATTCCGTGTTATTCTTGAAACGCCTATTCACTCCCCAATAGATGACATCTAGGTCCGTTCACCTCCCGACCTCAATCTCTTCTCTGCCCGCTGGAGATCCATGCAGTGGGGAGGCCTCACCGACCTTGGATCCCTCACCACCCCAGAGCTCCAAAGCAAGCGACGGCTCGTCCTCCCCCTTCACGTTTGTAAGGATTCCGTCTTTTTCCTTTTTTACAGTTTATGGAGAACTTCTTGATACAGATTGCGGTTTTTCTTGAGGGATTTCTTCAAGGAATTTTTCCAGCGAGTTGCAACTTTTACGGTGAGTTTCTTCATATTGTTGCAGTTTGTGATTCTGAGTCGATAAAAATGTGGAGAGTCTACAGTATCTGCACAATGTCCTGCCATTTGTTTTTGTATTTCATTCGTTTTGCAAGGTTGATCCAATTCAGTCTATTTATTTGGTAAGACGGATCGTCTACGACCAATACTGAAAAGACCTCGGAGTTGTAGGAGGTTAACAAGCATCTCAGCTAGCATAAGGTGAAACTAAAGATGCTCGTCTTAGTGTTCGCTCTCCTGATTTGCTTCTCCTACGGCGTACAATTTTAAATGACGCTTTTCTACATCAAAAGTTAAGTAGTTTCTTTGACGCATTGTTCAGCAGCTAGCATCAGATATCACTAGGTAGCACCTTCACTTTGTCTGTTTGCAAGAAATCATTAAAATAATTGTGGACACATGTATCCTGTTGAGAAATGTAATAGATATATGCCATCAACTAGAGAACTACAATGGTTGCAAAGCCTGGACTGTATCTAAGTGCAAGAATTTGCAAGTCGATTTGAAAACTTGGATAAGCAATCAGTAACTGGAGTGGATTTGACGAGGAAAAACAATTTGTTGCATTTTCAACATAGTATAAATGGATTTGACGTGAAGATTCCTTCATTATTAACTCCCATACTAGCCTATCTTTCTCCTCAGATAACTGTACACTAGAGCAGACTTGCTTCAGGCTTTCCCACAGCTGGGCTAAAGCACCCCACAATGTTCGCCTGAATCTTATCACAGCCAGCCATCTTGAAAAACTGCAGCCACTGTATACTAGTGCTAAAGGTGATATTATACGGTCTGAAGAATTGATTAGCAAGAAGTCTTCCACCAATCCAATCATCTTTCCAAAACCTTATTCTCTTACCTAGCTCACAACTCTCCTACGAAAACTCAAGAGCACATCTCTCACTTTCATGAGACCACACCAGAAGTGGGAATCCCCATATCTATAGATTACATGTGAGAGATTTTTCTCTTCAAGTATTTCCGTCTAACAACTTTTTGCCAAACACTACTTCTATTTTCTAAATGCCACAACCATTTGTCAAGTAAACATCCATTCCTAAGCTAGTAACCCCCAGACCTCATCATCAGTAAACATCTATTCAAACGATTAGATCAGTTAGGGTGCGTTTGGTTGGAGGGGATGGAGATGGATGTGATAGGATATCCATCTTTTTGAATATATCTCTGTGTTTGACTGGAGGGATATAATAGATATGAACAACCAATTAAAAGAAATATTCTACAAAGATATTGGATAGAGAAACTCGACCAAAATGGCTGAATGAGACTGCTGCCCTTCTCTAATCATGATTATTAGAAAATAATTAGTGATAATTATTAATTATTAGTGATAATTAACATATTTTATTATTAATTAGTATTTCTAACGGTAAATTTAGTGCTTAGTGAGTGGATTAATATATGATTAGCTAGTTGATTAGTATATAATTAGTAAGAATTAACATATTTTATTGTTTATTAGTAAGTATTAAGGTTAGTTTAGCATTGATAGGTATTTTATGTGTTCATTAGTATATAATTAATTATTATTAATATAAATTAAGTAATATAATTAATTTAAATTAGCTCATCCCATCAAACTTTCATCCCTCTAACCAAACAAAAAATTGATTCATCACATCCATTCAACCAAACAAAGAAATGGCTTATCTCGTCTATAAAAAATTAAATGACTCTTAACACATCTATCTTTACCCTACAACCAAAATAGTTATCAACCATCCCTCATCATCAGTGCGGCCAACCCCCGCGCCGCGCACTGGCCTTCACGCCAACGGTCAGACTCGCCACCGATCCAAAGCAAAACAAAACCAACATCGCTAAAATAACCCCCGCAAAAAATCCCCAAGTTCAAATCGAACCCTCCTGCCCAGTTCCCCCGCATCTCCGCCTCCATGGGCTGCTTCCTCGCCTGCTTCGGCAGCGGCGACAACGACCGCCGGCGCCGGCGCCGGAAGTCGCGGAGGCCGTCTCCGGCAAGGTCCCCGCCGCGGCTGCACCATGTGAGGTTCCTGGTTCCGGGTACCCGGTCCTGTGCTCTAGGGCGCTGTGGTTGCGGTGAGTTTTTGATGTGTTTTTTGGGTTTGTCGCGCAGGTTGCTCTGGTCGGCAAGGCATCCGCGGCGGCGGATGTGGTGGTGAAGGAGGCGTCGCCGCCTCTGCCCGAGATAAGGGCTTTGACGCCGCCGCCGCCGCCGCCCGTGGAGGCCGCGGAGGAGGTGGTCACTGGCGCGAGCCCCGGCAGAGAGCTGAGGTGCGTGTAACCTTCATTGAGTGGTCTTTGCGGTTTTGTGCATGCTCGCTCGTGTGCTCGAACATTAAATGCCATTACGTGAGTGCGCTCGCTCGTGCGTGAGAGAGAGGACTGGTTAGGAGAGAATTGCAGCTCGGGTGTTTGCTAAAATGCCACAGAGAAGCACCATAGTAGAACTATTGCTGGATGCAAGCCTTACGTGCTTGCTGTCGCCAGTGTGTCTCCTAGTGCTCGGCAGCCACTCCCGGCCAACAGATGCTAATTTCATATGCGTGTGTTGCTGGACTATTTCTGTAACATGTGTTTGACGTTGTGCTTCTTGCTGTTGGTTTGTTTGCAGGGAGTCGAGTGAGCATAGGGCTTTGCCACCACCATCACCAACAGTGGAGATTGCGGAGGAGGTGGTCACTGACGCGAGCCCCGGAAGGGAGCTGAGGTGCGTCTAACTTTCATTGCGTCATCTTTTGTGCATCTGTGCGTGTTTGCTGGTGTCCTCTAATATTTGTGTCATTATGTGAATGTGTACTTGCTCGTGCGCCAGCAAAATGACTTGTAAGGAGAGAATTGTAGCTCTGGTGTTTGCTAACTAACCACAGAGAAGCACCATAGTAGTACTATTCATGGGTGCAAGCGTTACTCTCTCGCTGCTGCAGTGCTGCCTGTGTGTCTCCTAGTGCTCGATAGCCACTTATGGCTAACATATGCTAATTTCATCTGCACATGCTTTGGGATTGTTTCTGCAACTTGTGTATGTCTTTTACTGGTTGTTTGTTTGCAGGGAGTTGAGTGACCACAAGGCATCGCCTGCACGCTCTTTACTGCAGGAGAAGAAAGTAACATCACCACTCTCCCTTATGAAATGTTCGCCTGCGGCAGCAGCAGTTGTTTCCACTCCTAATATGGAACTCAGGTAGATGAATGGAGTGCTGTATCCTTCCTATACGAATTATGATGCAGATTATGTGACTGTTAATATTCCATCTTTCATTATGTGTAGGGAGTTGAGTGAACAAGAGAGCCGCAGCAGTGGTAAGAAGAAAGTAACATTCAACATAAATGTTACAACATATGAAAATACAACACTACCTGAGCAAGAGGAGGAACCATCAGAAGTTGTCAAGCGGATGAAAGATGAAGATAAACACACGCAGAAGACTGTTCTGCTCCCAGATAACCATCGTTACCGGAATTGCACAGACAGCGATGATGATGATGATGAAGATGGGGATGAGTATGGTGAGGATGAAAACTATGGCGATGATAGTGATGAAGAGGAGGATTTCATGGACTGCAAGATTGATTTAGTGGACGAGGCGGAAATGAGCACTGCAAAGAATAAGGAGGAGTCTCATGAGTCTCTATTCTTGCTGCCAATGTCTAAGGATCAGCAGGATGACCAAGAAGTCAGCAGCCCTGTACCCAAGAGCAGTGGTACCTCTGCACAGGAAGAAAGCCCTCTAATCCAGGGGAACAATCAGCGTGATAGAAGCCAGTACGTTCATCCTGTGTTGAACCCAGTTCAGAATTTGTCACAGTGGAAGGAAGTTAAGGCCCAAGCAATACCAGTTAAAAATTGTACAAGGAGAATGTAAACTCAGTGGCAGATGTAGGTGCAAGCCCTAGTTGTAAGGCTGCGAACCAGACAAAGATGAGCCCTAGCAACTCTAGCAAGAGGGAAGTTTCTGTAGATGCAAGCCTCTCAACCTGGTTAGTTTCTTCAGATAACACAACAATGGACATGGCGCAAAGTAAATCCCCACGTTCTATTTCCTCAGTATGCCGAGAAGAAAGGCCTGTCCTCGGTGCTTTGACTGTTCATAACCTTAAGCAATCATCAGCTACATCATCTCCGCGAAGGTCTCCAAGCATAACCATGAAGAGGTGCCGATCTTGGATACGGTAGGAAGTTACTGGAGTTGTACAAAACAGGGCAATGGGTACTGTTCTTCTAGGTCTGATTCAGGAACTAATGGAATTCCCAACACAACAAGCAAATACAGAGAGGTACTCTAAGCATGGAAGTCAGTGAAGTAATACATTTCTTGAGGTTTTAAATGACATAACTATAATGATTTGTTGCAGGATAGAAGGGTGAACTGGCACTCGACTCCCTTCAATGCGAGGCTGGATAAAGCTCTGAAGAAATCTTCTGCATGAGTTGTTGCTGCTAAAGATTTAAGCGCTAAATGTGTTGAGTTGAGTCTTTTTTTGATGTGTGGTTGCGAGAATTCCCCCCTCTAAGCACTATCCTACCAATATGTGTCCCACTTTGTATAGGAAGAATGTCTCGTATATTTAGTGTGCAAATCCAATTGAATTTGATGTACATTGAAGTGGAGATGTATGTTCCCGCCTGTGCCGGACGTAAAAGTGCCAGCAAATTGGCATGTTTGCGTGATTGCGTCTGTACATTGCAAATAGTTGTGAGAAAGATAGCTCGTTTGGTTATTGCTCATATTTTCGTGTTCCACTTTTCCACATGTTCTCATTTTGTGTGACATCAGGGGTGCTGAAGTTGATGTGAAGCACCTAACGAAAAGGCCGGCGCCGCCTCGATTTGGCTGGAAGTTGGGTGAAGCACATAAGAAACGATCAAGATAGTCCTGGCTGCTTCACGGTTAGGATTTGCAACTGCATTCGAGGTTCTCTTTTTATCTTTTATATGCTGCCTGCACTGCATCATGTTCTGTCTGGAAATTTAGCATATCTTTTCTTGACTTATTATTTGTTCAAACTGACTCGATATATTTCTCTTGGCATCACTGCTCATTCAATTTCCGACTGCTGATTCAATTACAGGACTACCATTTTTTTTCGTGAGAAAACACAAAGCTATTGTGTCTCGATGCATTAATAGAAAAGAAAGTTGTTCATGTACAAGCCTAAGCAGGCCACACCCCGACGTATGCCGCGACAAAAGCTCTTAGTTAGGCAATAATTCTCGTAGAGTCGGCGCACCAGCCGTCACCCATAACCGTGCCTCTGATGTGTTGAAGTCCACCAGCCGTAGGATGGCAGGGGCGGTCTCCCTTAAGGTGCACGATCGAGTTGCGATGCTTCCATAAACACCATGCCGAAAGCTGGATGAGCGACGCCATCTCCTTTTGGCATGCGAATGGCGTCACCGTGATGGTGGAATTTCCACAAATCAACGAAGTTGTTGCCCGCCACCGTTGGCCGGGCAGTGCTTCATTGAAGACATCGAAGAAAGGATATATGTGAAGAAGGATGGAATTGGATATTCAACAGGTTTACTACACAAGGTATTATCCCCATACGGAAGAAGTTTTGCAGAATATAGGCGTGGCAACCTTTTAGTTTATGATGAGAAGTGGGTCTTATGCCCTGTCACTGATTAAAAAGAATTACTCTGAGTGTTCTTCCAAATCATAGACTGTCATTCTCGATTCTTCATTTTATGGACTCAGTCTATGTGCTCTTCTGTTCATTATCAAATTATTAACCTTGCCATGCCTCACGATGTTTTGAAAAAAATATAGCTTTCACAATAAACATGAGAAACTTTGATAAAACAATGTAAGACCAACACACTGGGGATAGAAGTTCTAGAATATTCAAGAGTACATTGGTTCAGACTGAGATGTTTATTGGCTATTATACAGATGCACATAGGTGATACGAGTCTTGAGTACATCGAGATAAACTCCGTACATCAAGAGTCAACACCCAACAAGAAGATAGAATATACAGGTGACTCGAAAAACCAAACGCCACATGATACTGTGATCAAAGCAGACTTGGTGGCATCCTGAACCTCCATCAGTGACATGCTGCTAAAGGCGACGTCGAGGTTAGCGGGCGAAATCCAGAGTGTGGCATCACGGTAGAAGCTCACCTCGACCTTCAAAATTAGTAAAGTGTCTTGGAAGAAGCCGCCTAGCCACTAGCAAGGCGCTCGAGGAAGCTCCGCGACCTCCATCCCCGTCCGTCACCAGCAGGCGTAGAGCTTATGGTGGTGGCCGCACTAAACGACTGCCTCCAGCTAGGGCAACCGGGGAGCACTACTACAGAATCAATTATTACTGACGGGCAAAAATACACTATCACTGACGGGGAGGCAACCCGTCAGGAACTAAAGGTCAGTGATAATAAAAATGTGCCCGTCAGTGGTAACACGTTACCATTGACGGGCTCTCCCATTATCCCCGTCAGTGGTAAAACAAATACCACTGACGGGCTCTCTCTTCCACCCGTCAGTGATGACATTTTTAGATGCGCGAAAAAAGTCATCACTGACGGGTGAAGTATTATACCCGTCAGTGATAACTCACATCACTGACGGGTGAAGTAGTATACCCGTCAGTGATGACTCACATTATTGACGGGTGAAGTATTATGCCCGTCAGTGATGACGTTTTCAGAGGTGCAAAAAAAGCCCTACCCGGGCAGTGCCGGGTAGGGTTTCACTAAAATGGCTGTAACTTTTGCATACGGTGTCCGTTTTGGGTCCACGACCACTCAAAATGACCGTATCGACGAGGCGCATCTGAAAAATCTACATGTCTTTAGACCTGTATATTTTTTCACCTCCAAATTCGCTCTCTAAGACTGACTTTTGCCCCTCCGAACGAAATGTCGCCTCTTTCGACCCTCCGTTGAACTTCTTTCCGAGCTCCAAATGCAGTAATCTTTGCGTATTCTGAACCGTGAGGGAGTCGAGCTACTAGAAAAAAATACGAAAAAATTTTAAAAATAAAAAAATTTCACTCCAAATTCGGCCTACCGAATCCTCCGAACGAATAATCTCGCTACCGAACCCTCCGTTCCCTCCGTTGAACTTCTTCCCGAGCTCCAAATGCAGTAATTTTTGTGGATTCCGAACCGTGAGGGAATAGAGCTACTACAAAAAAATACGAGAAAAAATTTAAAAAATAAAAAATTTAGACACTAGTAGAAGGATGAGAAGGAAGAGAAGGGTGGAAGGGAGGAGAGGAGGGTGCTCACCGTAACTCCATGGAGTTGGAGAGGAGAAGGGGCCGTAACTCCTTGAGGAGGGTGCTTCTAGGAAGGAGAGGAGGAGAGGAGGAGGGTGGAAGGGAGATGGAGAGAAATATGGATCTGGATTTGAGTGGACTTGAGTGGAGTGCGCTGCACTGAGGTGAATTATATACCCGGCGGGATTCCACAATTTCGGGTTTTGAAATTTCGGAGTTGGGCGGGATTCACATCACTGACGGGTTAACTTTTTAACCCGTCAGTGATAAGTGAAAAATTTTGGGTTTTGAAATTTCTGAGTTGGCGGGATTCACATCACTGACGGGTAAACTTTTTGCCCGTCACTGATATTCTTGACATCTCTGACGTGTCTAACTTCATGCCCGTCAGTGATGACTTTCGTGAAATCTCGTGTTTCTGCTGAAGTCATTACTGACGGGCCGACTTTTGTGCCCGTCACTGCTATTTCGACACCTCTGACGGGTCTATCTTCATGCCCGTCAGTGATGACTTTGCGTGAAATCTCGTGTTTCTGCTGAAGTCATTACTGACGGGCCGACTTTTGTGCCCGTCACTGCTATTTCGACATCTCTGACGGGTCTATCTTCATGCCCGTCAGTGATGACTTTGCGTGAAATCTCGTGTTTCTGCTGAAGTCATTACTGACGGGCCGACTTTTGTGCCCGTCACTGCTATTTAGTCACCACTGACGGGTCTATCTTCATGCCCGTCAGTGATGACTTTGCGTGAAATCTTGTGTTTCTGCTGAAGTCATTACTGACGGGCCGACTTTTGTGCCCGTCACTGCTATTTAGTCACCACTGACGGGTCTATCTTCATGCCCGTCAGTGATGACTTTGCGTGAAATCTCGTGTTTCTGCTGAAGTCATTACTGACGGACCGACTTTTGTGCCCGTCACTGCTATTTAGTCACCACTGACGGGTCTATCTTCATGCCCGTCAGTGATGACTTTGCGTGAAATCTCGTGTTTCTGCTGAAGTCATTACTGACGGGCCGACTTTTGTGCCCGTCACTGCTATTTAGTCACCACTGATGGGTCTATCTTCATGCCCGTCAGTGATGACTTTGCGTGAAATCTCGTGTTTCTGCTGAAGTCATTACTGACGGGCCGACTTTTGTGCCCGTCACTGCTATTTCGACATCTCTGACGGGTCTATCTTCATGCCCGTCAGTGATGACTTTTTGTGTAAACTTGTGTTTCTGCTGAAGTCATTACTGACGGGCCGACTTTTGTGCCCGTCAGTGATGACTTTTCTCCCCTGAAACGGAACATCTGATAGAGTCACCACTGACGGGCTTTTTCCTATAAGTGATAAGTCTGACGGGCTTTTTCCTGCCAGTCAGTGATAAGATATAGTGGATGACCTTTTTTGTAGTAGTGGAGGTCGGCATCGAGTGCCCTATGAAAGAGGACGTCGTGGCCCCTCTCAACGCCACGATGACCGCAACACCACCGGCACCTTTGCTGCGACGAATGTGGTGGATTCAACCTCGCCAACCCCACTGTGAACGAAGTTGCTGAACGACATCGTGTCGGAGGGGGCACCACCAACACCTGAGCCCTCGCGCGTGTCCTCGGACTCGTCACTGCTGTCCCTATAATCGTTGGCGCTTGACTCATGGTCAAGCAGAATCGAGGCCCATATCAAGTCCTTCTAGAGTCCAAGGCGCAATGGAGGCAGCTCATGCCGTGGACTCAAAGGTCACTTGTATACCGTGGTAGTAACCAATGATCCGCGAGCTCTGGTCACTTGTAGCAGCGAAGCTGACTTGTTTGCCCGCACTTGCTTGGCCTCAACGATCTCATTGCCAGATGGAGGGAACTGACGCTCAAGTGCGGCCCATTTGAAAGACTTGCACACTCGATTGCGTTGAGGCTTCTTGATCATCATCTTCACATCTGTAGCCTTGACCCTAGTGTAGCAGCCAAGGAGCAAGTCTGCTGCCACCTCCCCCTCAGCCAAAAAAGAATTTGCAAACCAAAGCACAAATCTATAGTCAAGGGTCGCGAGAAAATTCAACATAATGAAAAGCAAAAAAGCAAATATGATGTGTTGCTCGCATTTTGTAGGGAGGTACTTCCCTAGCACCCGTAGGCTGTGTGGCTCATCCTGGCCCACTGGTATTAACTTCAATGTCCAGCTAGAGGCGAGAGACGAGATCCCCAACAAGAGGTACTCCTCCACCAAGTCCCGCATGCTCAACTCAAGAGCCATGTGTTAGAATAGGATCCTTTGCGCCTCTTTGCTCCTATTAAGAGTGGGGAGCAAGACAGTCAGTCATGGGATGCCCAACGTGCAAAGAAAACCAGAGTCGTGAGCCCGGCAGTAGAACCAAGCATCCTACAATTGGCCCACTTACTATTGATGGCAAACGCCAGGTACTCGAGCTTGTTGCAAGCATGACAATGAGCGAAGCTGACTATCTCTCGAAGCTGACTATCTCGTACACCGAGTAAAGCTTCCTCATCGCCTTTGTTTTTGCCACCACCTCTTGGTGGTTACAAGCAAAGGCCACTGTCGACCCCTTCGTCCGCATGCTCCGCATCGCGCTAGCATCTCCAGCAATATGGGTGCCGCTGGAGTGCAAAGCCCGATGTCGAACTGGGCGGCAAATATGACTATGCGCCCCTCCTTCAGGTCCGCCCACACCATAGAGGACTTAGGGAACTTAACACTATAAAGGCCATCGGGGTCCGAGATTTTGCCCTTTGCCACGAGGCGAGTGACGAGCATCTCGTCCATGCTGGAAGGGCCAAGGTAACGCGAGTAGTCACTCTCTATTAACTTGACGACAGCGGTGGCCTTGCCTTTGCATGTGTTCTACGCGGTAGGCACAGTGTTCCCCATTGCCAGGCAGGAGGACAACATCTCAACCTAACTAAAAGAGTTCAAAGCATGCAAATACCGTCCATCAGCTTTGACACTTACAAAGATAGATCACCCAGGCTTCTCATGCAAGAAAATTTACATATGATGCTAATGGTACAAGGAAATGACATGAGCATGAGGGTATATGATTGAGAAGCGGTTGGGTTCACACATATCCCCTACCAACCGCATAACAAAATAGTAAAAAAGACCATGACGCCCACGGTGGAGCATAGTAGACAACCTTGTCGCTTCGACCAAGTGTGCCCGATGACGCACCTGGCGGCCTCCGGCATGCCTGCACAGCCACCGGCAAGCCCGCTCGACCTCTGGCTAGGTAGCAGGAGCTTGCCCGAGTCGCGCATACACCCGTGCGACCTCCGACACGCCCGTTCGCCTGCCCGGGTATCAGCTTGGCTAAGTGCTCTCGCTCGAGTCGCACACGCCCGTGCAGCTGCCAGCCCAGCTTGCAGCCACAACCCCGCTTGGTGCCTGGCCTACAAAGGTTGCACGCCCCAGCGAGTGCTCGTCCGCGTTGCCTGGTCGCATTTCGGTCTCGCCCGCAGAACCCGGTCGCTCGCCTGCTCCACCCCACTGCTAGCCACCGGGCCTGTGGCCGACGCGCGCTTGCCCGCTTGTGCTCGCCACGCCATGTCGCCCGCGCCTGTTTGGGTTTGCCTGAGCCAGCCGTCGATAGCACCAGCGACGCTGCTAGTCGGAGAAGGGGGTAGGGACGACATTGGAGCTCGGTGATAAGGGGGAGACATGGGATGCAGCAAGCAGTGGGTGACATAGAATTTACTTTTGGTGTTAGTTTTTGATAATCTCTTATTCACCCCCTTTCTAGTCGATAGCCTAGATCCTTTCGGGCTGCTCTAGGAATATTATACTATGTGAGCACAAATTTGAATTCAACGTATAAATTTATGTTACTAACGCAAGCATTATCACTTTTCTTAATATAATATATATATATATATATATATATATATATTTGTCTGAGGATATTAAAGTAGAACTTTTGTAATTAATTTGAGTTTTTTTTTGCATCAACTAATAGTGCTAATTTAAATTTACATTAATTACTAATAATCATGTTCTTAAATATATAAAAGGATATTAAAATTTTAATCATTAAAGGTGTAAGTTAATCACTAATTATACATTTGCGATTTAATAAGCTCATTATATTAGAGATCATGATCTTTTTCACAAAGAAAAATCATATATTTACTCATGTCAATTTCTTATATCATCAAAACACAATAATAAGGACATAGTTACAAGCTATGTGTATGTGTGCGTGTAGTGTAGTATCACTTAAATATCTCAATAGATGGTTCTAAAATGTATGTGTATGTAGCTGAGTTATATCTTATTAGAGGGTGATAGATTGTTTAAGTGTCTAGCTTATGTGTAACTACTCACTAATATGTGTGTATAAAATATTTCATACTGTTTGTAATTTCTAAAATATAAAAGTATATTAAGACTTGCTAAGCTTTATCTTCTTTTTTTCATTTTTGAACTTCAAAATTTATTTTATTGTCTACACTACTTTCTTGCTTTTGGATGATGGAAGTTGCCGAGGTGGAAACTCACATGGCAAAAAGAAGTCCACTTGTCGGTGAGAAAACAAAGAAGAACCCATATATTAATGGGAGTATTTTTATTTTATTGACATCTCCATTTTTAGCTAACTTTTTTCATCTTACTCCCTTATCATTTCACGTGTTGGTGTCACAACAACCACATGCTCCGGTGTCATAGCAAAAATCTAGCTCCGGCGACGGCAAATTCTTATTAGAGGCTATGTGGGGAAGGCTCCTAGGATATAGTAACAATATTGTTGAGTAGGATGGACTCGAAACAACACGGCAAAGAAGAAGAGTGACAATGCATAATAGCAGAATGACACAATTATGGTAACAGTGAGTTTCGATAATGAAACGACCACAATGACGAGTGCACAGATTGCTCTTGTACATGGCGAGAACTTTTATGTTGAGATAGTAAAATAATTTACATTTTTGTGGTTTTCGAGAAGAATATTTAGTAAGAAGTAAATTTTGAGTTGATAGTTTAGAAGTTTGTAGTTTCGAGTGCAAAGCTCTTGGTACACTGGTAGAAATCTTAATGTTTTCTGAGTAGAAAGTTTGTAGGTTTAGAATAGAAAGCTTGTAGTTTTAGTGTAAATTTAATAGTTTCTAAGTAAAGAGCTCATATTTTACGAGTAGAAAGCTTATATAGAAAACTTAAAGTTTTAGAGTGGAAAGCTTAGTATTACTGAGTAGAAGATTGTAGCTTTCAAGTAGAAAACTTGTAGTTTCGTGCAAAAATCTCGTATTGACGAGTAAAAATGTTATAGTTTTTTTACTAGAATGCTCGTAGTAAAGTTATATATTTTCGAGTAGAAAGTTTAGTTTATTTGAGTAATCAGTTTTCTAAATAAAGAAGTTTATAGTTTTCAAGCTTTTATTTTACATATTGATATATTTTTTTATGCTGCCAGAAAATGTTGAGCCAAACTTTATTTCATTTTTAAAATAATAAAAAGTAAATAAAAAAAGGATTATCTGCCACTCTTGTTCCTGTCCTGGGGCCTTTCAAACTTTACGGCCTGATGCGCTCATCTTCCGAAGCCTGTTTTCACGCCAGGAAGATAGTAAATAAACGATGAAAAAAATCCGAAGCCAAATAAAATAAATAGGGTTGAGCGTTATATAGGTGATGAAACCATGCCAGAAACTGATCACCCACGTAGAGCACGACGGTAAATTACGGTAAATTAGTTTGTTTTCTTTCAAATCAAATCTCCTTGCTCTCCATCCACCCTCAAAATCCATCCGACCCTATTGCGGCTCTAAAATCTCTCCTCTACCACCGCTGTGCCCTAGTCTGCCGCCGTGCCGTACCTTTGCGTCACCGCCGACGCCTCAACCCCCAACTCCTCCGCCTCTGACGCGCGTCGCCGCCATCGCCGTTCCCGTTCAACCTCATCGCGACATCGCGTCCCTGCTATCTCTACCCCGTCCGCGATCTTGGACTTTGGTTTGTGAGGTATGAGCCTTTTGTCATCTAATGATTAGTTAAACCCCACTGACCTCCACAAATTTTGGGTGTGCTGATGCACACCCGGCACACGATCTAGATCCGCACGTCGTATCGGTCAATCGCTCTTTTGTGTTCTATAGTCTTGATAGTTCTTGATTTTCTTGATGGTTTATGAGGAAATTTTCAGTTCTTTATTCTATGAGATAAGACCCCGGGGTACAGTTTAAGATTAAGAATATGATGTTTCAAGACCCTCTTTTGTATATGCTGTTAATTCTGCGATGGGTGAAATATAGATGCTATATATACATATATATTTTTTAGAAAGATCTAGGTTTCAGATGGAGTTCTTGATGGTAGTGGTAGATCATAGGGGCCGATTTACTTATAAGTATGGAATATCTAATCTTTAGTTCTTCATTTATTGCAAGATCATATTTGTTGTTTTGAATTGTATCAAGTAAGCCACATCATTCACAACAAATAGAAAGTATTTACACTTCAAAATTTGGGAGAACTTGTCAGATGCTTGATATGCTCAGTGATCAATGTCAATTGCTGTTATCTTCATTTAAACTGTTGACCTTACATGATCAGGATTGAGCATTCTGAAAATATGTTCTTTAAAGAAAATATTCACCTGATTTTGTTCCATCTGTTGCTTATTTCTATTGTTCTTTCTCTGGCAATTTATTTGGTAGAAGCTTGTGAATCCTGTTCCCAGCAAATCCAATGTGATATGTTGAAACTGTTGGATCCAATCCAACGGTTATTGATCCCCACCTCCACCTATACTTTTATCAGTTCATTCCCTTCCCTATCCCCTCCAACCAGCTCCCGACCGCCAGCCTTACTCGACACCACAAGACTTTTCCCATGATGGCCACTGGCGCTACTGATGACTGCGGTGTCACCTGCTGGTCTACCTGCCGCGATCTCCCTTATATTTGGCAAAATCATCGGTTCCTCGACGCCTCTCTGTCATCCTCCTTCCCACTTCCTATTCCCAATAACCTATCCCCAGTAATCACCATCAGCTGCCAAACCATCAGCCATTCCCAGGGTCACCTCTCTGCCATCACCATCGAGTTAGTTTCCCTTTTCTCATATTTTCTTGACATGTAACAGCTGTTCCTCCTAGATCATTTTTTTAACCTAGTTTTCTCACCTTGATTGTTTGTTCTACTTAATTTTCCTTTTTCCCCTTAAGATGACGTTCTTGTAATGAGCACACAAGGTAGGTATGCTCTTTTTGTAATCTTCCTTTGCATGTTGCAGAAAGCATCGGTGAAACTTTTGAATCGTATTGACATGTAAAGGTGAATGGGGGAGTTATCTGCAACTGAAATAACTTGCAATGGGATAATATGGTTGACATGAACTCTGATCACATTCTTGAGGTCCCTGACACTCCTGACCGAATACAGCAGTCAACATGCCCTGTATCAAGCTCAGCTGCTAGGAGAGGTGTTACAAGGGTGGCTGGAAATTCATCACCACCCCGCAGAATCATATTTAAGACCAAGAATAATTCCATCCAGGGTCAATCAAGTAGAGGTAACGCAAGTCGTGAATTGCCTGCACCTTTAGACACCGAAAATATTTTTAGACAAGCCACACGATTGCTGCCAGTAACAGAAGATTTTGATGAAAAATTGTCCCCATCAAATTTGATAGGACTACTGGGACATCTGTTGTGAGTGGGAATGGGGCTGACAATCTTGGTTTGGATCAGAGCAGCAGCATTTCAAACCACATAATTGGAAGGGGCACTGGAGGAAGGGGCAATAGTTGCCGAATCAGAGAAGGGCAGGTTAGTCAGCAAGATGCAAGCCATTGGAATGTGGACTTTCTTGGTGTGGGATCAGATCATCCTACTATCCCCATGGGAAAACCACGAAACAAAGCGAGAATTAGCACCTCTAGTGGGCTGATGGAAGCAGCAGGTGCTGATGTTTGTTCAGGATCGAGTCCCAGGGAGGACAAAAGGGAAGCAATCAATATCAAGGTTACAGCAGGACTTTCAAGTCGTACACCATGTGATGTTCCTCAAAGGCATGTGGGTCAAAGAAAGTTGGTGCGCAATGGTTGTATTTCTCCCTCTAATATAGTCAAAAGAAGTGACGCTGATGAAAAGCGGGAAATGTGCCCTACAAGTGGAGTCTTACACCGTCCAAATCCTCAGGCTGATGTTTTGCATAAAGAAAATGTGATTGATCTTACTGATAATTCACCAACAGTAACAAGCAAAGGAAACACAGTAACTGATGGGTTGATCTCTGTAAACAATATGGAAACAGGGGCATCCCAAAAGTTTCGAACGGCCAGAGCTGGGGGCACTTTATTTCCACAGACTGCAAATCCAGCAAACAGCAGTAATTTTTCTGAAGGTAGTAACAACAAAGGAAAAGAAATTATCCATGATGTCATGGGTACTGAGCGGGCTAGAGAGTTTAATAAGATGAGGTGTGTCCTATCTCTTTGTTCATACAGGTGTCATCAATTCATTTCATGTTATAATTAGGATAATGTACTAATATGAGTACAAAGTATTGAAAAATTGTTTTTTCTCCAAACATTGCAATAGGGTCAATCCTGGGTTTTCATGTGTATTATATTGGTTGAATTGAAGTTTATGAAGTTTTAGTGCATTTAGTTCAATATAGTAATTTGAAACACAACTGAACTTTTTAGAAGCCAAAAAAGTTTTACTTTGTTCAGTAAAATACCTTCCCTTGAAATGAAACAGATACTTTACTTGCCTGGTTTCACTACATTCTAAACATGCATGATTTATTTGTCATAATATTTAGATAACTGTCACATATGTAGAACATGTATCAAACCTCCACTGTTCCAGGGTTTGTCCAAGAGCCGCGGTAGATTCTTCTTCTGTTGCAAATAACGTCAGTACTGGCATAAGTTCTGAGCAAGGTTGGAGAACAACACATAATCATGCTAGTCAGCTACCCATGTCATTATTGGGTAGGATCACCAGTAGTTGTGGAATAGAATCTGGATCTTCTGGACCATCTAATCAGGATCATGAAACTGCAGCAGGAGACAACAATAACTCAATTAGTGCAGCAACCAGTATACGGTCTGCAAGTTTGAAGAATAGAACAATAAGGATCAGTAAAGGAAAGAGGAAACACACCTCAAGTTCATATCATCCTGGTGAAAGCTCTAGTTCTCTTAATGAACGTAGAGGTTCATGTCTTGCATCTTCAGACATAACAGCTGGCAGAAGTCATACCACTCTACATGATATTCCTGTAATTGATATTGATGACATATGTTCCCCTGAAGTTAGATCTAGTTTGAGTGGCTACAGCAATGGAACCTCGATTGATCCTAACATAAGTGCACAGTTGGAGTCCGACGAATTGTTGGCTCGCCAACTTCAGGAGCAGCTTTACAATGAAACACCTCATGCTGTTCCTAGAGAAGAGGTAATTCTTGATCATCTATTCCCCCTTCTGCATGTGCCTCTGTGTGTGCGTGCACGCGTGTGTCTTCTCTCAACCTCTTGAAGGTTCTACTAGTTCTTCAATGAGATTCTTGATTTTTCATAAAGCAGATTGATGCAATTGTAGCAATGTCACTTCAACATGAAGAAGATGCACAACGGACATCTAGAACTTTAAGGCGGTTTCAAAACGATACTGTAAGAGCATCTACCTCGTTGTTGATTTTTTTCAAAGTTAGTTGATATCTTTAATATCCGTATTTAAAGACGTTATTTCTTTTTTTGATGGATTTCCTATATGTTTGCTTCCACACCTAGCTTGCACTTAAGCAGCTCCTCTGTTAGCTTTGCTAGCAATTACATGATATCACAATTGTTGAAAGTAAAGTTATAGGGGCTATGTGCCCATAAAAATCAGAACGGTGCTGATAGGAATATCTCAATTTGCCTATGCTTAAGTGGCAATTCCTGCTATCCATAACAGGTCAAACAACCTTGCTTACGTCTCGAAGGTTATTCCCTTATGTAGTGAATTATTCGTTATGACAAAGTACCTTGAATGTATTGTCTGTGTTGAGATTGATATTTTTATCTTATCTTTTTTTTGGTTAGAGAGCTGCACGGGCATCCCGTTCAAGTGCTTCTCAGCGTGCTACTAGGGTTAGATATGAGGCGGCAAACAGTATGGTTTCCCATATGCAGAATGCTGCTCCAATAACTCTGGGACTGGTATTGCTTTCTCTCTTGCCCTTATAGTTCTTCTACCTATAAATCTAATCACTTCTAAAAGGAAGATCTTTAGGTTTAAAAGACAAAACTGTCATATTTTTCTGCTTCCATGTCATTCGCTTTAGACTCAATCTTACTGCTTAAATTGTTGTAAAATGTACCAAATGGCATGAGATGAAGTTACACAGTTTGTTTCTACTTTTTTATTTGTATTAACTATAGATTTGAATTATATTTCCACCTTTTTATTTGTATTAGTTATAGATTGAAATTATGTATCCTGCTATAACCAACAAAACATTTCTTTTGTGGTGAAAAACTTTCTGACACTGATTTCAGCTGATGAGTCGTGGACTTTATGATATATGCTCTGAACTTTCACAATTTATCAATTTGGTTGCATGTCATCTCTTTGGGAGTACTAAACCACCCTATATCATGTATTTCATTATTTCTCCTTATATGGGAAATAAGTGTCCCTTTTGTGTTATAAATTTGTTTTCTGTAAGCACTGGGTTGTATTTATAGTAGAGCAGCTGCTGTTTAAACACAATTGGTGTAGTAAGATAGTCTCACATCAAGTAAAACTTCCCTTGAGTTTACATTTTGTTTTTGCTTTATTGAATTGATTCTCCAAGATTATTAACAGCTTCTAGTTGACAATTTTTCAGAGGGCTATTGTTGCCGGATATCCTGCTCCACATATTCAACCTAATATTGATTTGTAAGTAGCACTCTCCTGTTGTACTTCAACTGCTTCAATCATGTTGCCTGAGGTGTTTTGAGAGCTAAAAACAGTTTACGTGTTGTGATTCAGTTAGCTATTTGCTTATAATGAATTTTACATTTAGCTTTGCATTGTATTAGTGTAGCTGCTTCACTGAATAGCTGGGTCCTATTTATGTGGTTACAGATTTCTTTCTGAAAATGTACTTTATAAAAGATAAACTCCTTTCCAAGTTGAATATATCTTTGATTTACTCTTTCTTTACCTCTTTTGCTCGGTTATCTCCTTCAATGCATGCAAATAGCTGTAGTACTAGTTACAGTGTGGATAGGGTAACATACAACTTGATACAATTTGCTGGTGTTAAATGAAATTTACTTAAACAAATAAATTCTATAAATATTGAACAGTTACTAAAGGAGCTTTTATTGCAGAAATGATTATGATGCACTACTTGCATTAGATGAAAATAACCACCAGCACACTGGTGCTTCGGAAAGTCAGATCAATAATTTGCCTCAGTCAGTATTTCAGGTAAATTTGTTTGGTCAGCTTACATAGTGGTATCTGTTTTCTGGTTTGTCTCTGATAAGTGCTGACTATTCTTCTGTGATTTTTTTGGACAGTCAACTAGCATCGAAGAGCCCTGCGCAATTTGCCTTGAAAATCCCTCTATCGGAGATACCATCCGCACTTTGCCATGCTTTCATAAGTTCCATAAAGAAGTATGCAGTTTTACTGTTAGGTGTCATAACCCTTTATCTTTACGGAGTCGTGTTTCTGATGTCAAATTGATTCCATCTTGCAGTGCATCGACGAATGGCTGAGAAGAAAGAAACTATGCCCGGTTTGCAAGTGTGGGATTACAAGAAGTTAGCCAGTGCAGTTTTGGTGCTTTTCCTTTCCTTAAGCACGAATTAGGTCATTTGCACCTGTGATTGCATTTTTTTGCTGGTAGTGGTACAGAACGGAGGTTGCGCTGACCTGTTCTGACTGCCTTCCGTGCCAATGCCCTGCTGTGCTGTTCAGATAGATCGTGCTCAATAATCAATATTTTGTGGGCTTAGGAGCAACATTTTGTATAGCCATGTTTCTTATTAATTTTGTTAAGTCCCGTAGTCCATAAGCTGCGTGTCAGATATGCTGCTATAATGTCATTGGAAGATTTAATGAGAATACGCAGCCTATACCAGTGTGTAAGTTACTATTGAGAGAAGGAAGAATATTCGCTCTTCGATTGCATGCAGGGTTGCATGATATTCTTCCTGTGAATTCTCCATCGAATTTCCTAACTTAGCCCAGAAGGGCAACAGCTTACCCAGGGGGCTAGGACTACTGCGAGAAAATACATGTCTCGGTAATTTACATGCTACGAGTATGACTACTCTCTTAGGTCACAAAATCCTTCGCCACGTGAGCGATTTTAGGTTTATTTCTCTGGTCTTTGACCGGATAAAAAATCCCATAGATTTATTAACTTTGCAATATGTTAGTGTGAGTTGTTTTGCCACAAAACTTATTTTAATGGTATTGTATTTTGTTTATTCATCAAACATAACGTGACAGGTGATGATCAATGATCGAAGTTACATTTCATAACCTTACAAAGGTGTCTTTCCTACAATTTCTGGAAATCTCTAAGATGTGGTACTTCCGGTGTATTTATCTGCAGATTCGTTGTACAGTATATCTGGGTGCAAATAAGCTTTCGCTAACTAAGTTGCTGTTGACAATACAAAAGGCACCAGTGGTCTAGTGGTAGAATAGTACCCTGCCACGGTACAGACCCGGGTTCGATTCCCGGCTGGTGCAGAAATGTTCGTTCTGTTTTTAAGTACGGAGTGGAGACGGCTGCCGAGAGGTACGTTCTTTCGGAAATTTAAGATACAATTTAATAGGTTAAGATAAATTTTGACTAATAATTATTTTATTAATTTATATTTTATGTGACGTAAAGTTAATATTATTAGATTTATATTTAAAAATACTTACTTATAATTATAATTTTTATCGCATAAAATATATATTAATAGAGTAATTTTGGTCAAAACTTTTGACATAACCAGTCAAAATACGTCTTACAAATATGGTCGTGGATTTGTAAACATTTGGAATAGGTTCACTGGAAATGTGGAATGCTGAATTTTGGACATTTCAATCATGACGCTTTGCTCAAGGGAACCAAGGACGTACAAGTGCTTCCTGTTTTTTTTGGTGCGTCCAGTACTTCTAAGCTTAAAATGCATTTAGTATTCACAATTTTTTTTAAATATTATCGTGTAGATATAACAATTGTCTATTATGTCACAAAATTTTAAATCAAAATTCGACTAATGGTTTGAGAAACAAAAATGACAAATCTATTTCTCATTTAAATTAATTACTATTCACAGCTGGATTTATTTTTCTTTTTCTCGAACTGTGGATCAAATTTTGCTTTGAAATTTTATGGGAAGATATCTATATGATGATTTTTTAGATATTTTTTCCAACTTTCACGGGAGGTAATAGAACCGGGTGCATCCTAAGACGGAAGCACCCGATACACCCTCAACCTGATAAGGAACGACTCAACGGATGGACAAAGGTACAGATGCACTGGCCGTTTAAGTAAGCTTGCACATGCAGATGTGATTTGGCTACACGTGCTTCTCAACATAGCATAGATATCGACGTGCCCCATAAGCGCAAGCGCCTCTTATCTCTCTCATTGCAAGTCTAGCTGGTTATAGGATAATGAAAGATGCTGAGGTGGAAACTCACATGAAAATTTTCAATTGGTCAGAGAGAGAGAGAGAGAGAGAGGGAGAGAGATGGTTTCATCTATCAGTCGGAATTGCTTGTTACTTTCTTTGCACTTTCTAGTTTTCCTAACTTCTTCAACCCTACTCTCCTTGCCTCTCCATGTGCCTTGGTGTCAAACAATTTGGCTTTGGCGCGGGAAACTCTTGTTAGAGGCTATGTGAGGGAGGTCCTTAGGGTTGTAGTGATAATATTGTATTGGATGGACCCGAGACAACACAGTAAAGAAGAATGACAACAAGGCGTAATAGTGGAATGACACAAGTATAGTGACGATAAGCTTCAACAACAAATAAATCTCAATCGCGAGCGCGTAGATCATCCTCATACACCGCAAAGCTAGCTACTTAGCCTAAGGTGGTCTTAGAGAGCTTGCAATGGTGACATCAATGACGATGAGGAGAGTTCATTGGTAACCGCATCGCTAAGCTTTGTTCGATGGCCGCAGTTTGCATATCTAAGTTGGACTTACAGTTGGCGACTTACTCGATATTGAAGAATAATTGTCCATCCTAAAACCAAATTTTTGATTCCATCTCTTACTCTCTTTGTACTAGGCATATATTGACAAAGAAGGTCTAGAATGGAGAATATGGACTTCCACTCAACATCTATCTTTCTACCTATGTATATTGTATTTTCTCTCTATCTATACTAATTACATGCTCCGTGGTTTCCTCAAAAAATTTCAGAGTTTAAGGAAATCTCTAGATTAATTTAAAAAGAAAAAAATCAGTATTTATATTCGATGGATCTCATGAACAGTGGTTTGTTTTCTATAATCAAATCTCTACTCTTTATCTAAAAAAAATCTCTACTCTATTTTTTCCGAGAGTAAAGCAGCTCTTTATTTATATAATCGATTCATTATAAACTATGTCCCGGGATACAACCCAGCACAATACCACGATAAACCGAGTCAGCAGAAAGCTCACTCGTTCTAGCTAGGACATGATCTGCCTCGTCCAAACCACGCTTCACACTAGTAAAAGAGACGGACTCGAAAACGGATGGCCTTAGCTCCAACATGGGATCTGTCCTTCCCCGGCGCCTTCAGTTTCCGAATCAAAGACGAGCGAGAGAGATTGCACGGGGCAATCCGATGCATGCAAGCGCTTCCGTCTGCCATCTCCGGCGCGGTGAAGGACTGACTGCAAGTCTGCAGAGCAATCAGAGTCGGAGTGTGGTGCCGGATCGCCGCGCTTCTCGAGGACTGAGAGAAAAACCGCGTCGCTGCATCGACGCCAAGGCGAACCGCGCCGGTTAGTGGTGGACTCCATGCATCTCCGAACTTCCTGGAGGGATTCCCACCTATTGGAATCCGGTCTCCATGCCGCCTCAAAATCCATCTCCTCCACACCGACTTTTCCTCTCCACCATCCCGTGCCTCGATCCCCTCTTCGTCTCCGGACCTATCTCCTCATCTCACCTATCCGACCTCCAATCCGATCCGACCCAATGCGGCTATAAGATCTCTCCTATAGTCTACCACCTCTGTGCCCTAGAGCTTCCGCCGTGCCGTAGCTTAGCGTCACCGCCGATCCAAACCCCTACGCCTCCCACGCGCGTCGCCGCCATCGCCTTTCCCGTTCTACCTAATCGCGTCCTGCCCCGTCCGCAATCTTGGACATTGGTTTTCGTTTTGAGGTATGAGCTTTTAGTCATCCAGTGATGATTACTTAAACCCAAACTAACCTCCACAAATTTTGGATCCGCCCCTGCTCGTGAGTGCGAGATTAGTTTGAGGCTGGGGAGAAGAAATTGGGTTTTTCTTTTTTCATTTGTTCCGCGGATTCTAATAATTTGAGGTTTCGTCTATCACGGCAGCGTGCGATCACAGGATTTTGAAACTTGGATTTGGGGAATATTACGTATGGTTTAAGGCTACAGATAATTCTTCCGAACAGTGGTTTGTTTTAGGACATATTGGGATTTGATTCCATCTTTTCGATTTATATATGGCCGGATTCCTACAGTAGCATTGTTAAAGGCTGTTTACCGTTGATGTCCTGCAAGCATAGTGCATTGTGTTTTTACTTGAGCATCATATCCTGCGTGTCCAGAACTAAAAATTCTATTTCAATTGTGCTGACTGATGTTGATGCTCAGAATCTGTGATCTGTTTGTGGATATAAAATTTATTTGTGAACAGAATAATCTACTTAAGTTCTTAAATATTTCAACCATCCCCTCTATCTTAATTAAGTTCCAACACACACACAACAATAGATTTATGTAGAATATAGCATGTATTCTCTATGCTAATACAGGTGATTTTCTGTTTAGTGCGTGACCAAGCTCATCTGAATATTTCAGGTGCACAAAGGCCCCTGAGTGCAATGGAAGGGGGTGCGACTGTAGCAGATAAGGCTGAATTTAAGGAGTGTCTACGTCTGACTTGGAGCCAGCCTTACATTCTTCGACTAGTTTTCTCTGCTGGCATCGGCGGTCTTCTTTTCGGATATGATACAGGTATGAGATATTGTTTACATGTCAAGATAAAGGCACCACTGGTCTCTCTTTTTTAGAAAGATTTTGCTTATATTTCTAAACGTTTAACTACACTTTGGAGATGCAACTTGGATGGCAAATTTATATATTTATTCACATAGTTTTCTTATTGTTGGTAGGTGTCATATCTGGTGCACTTCTGTTCATTCGAGATGATTTTATTTCGTTGGAAAAGAACACTACTCTAAGGGTACGTGTGGCTATTCTATTGATTCTTGCAAGTTGGTTCAACATTCTTCAGAAAATTACTTTCCATGTGGCTATAACATCTGATGGCGTGGTTGATTTGGAATGCAGGAAACAATAGTGAGTATGGCTGTAGCTGGAGCTATCGTTGGAGCTGGACTTGGTGGCTGGATGAATGATAGATTTGGAAGGAGGCCTTCTATCATAATCGCCGATGTCCTGTTCTTTGGAGGTGCCATGATCATGGCTTTTGCCCCAACACCCGCAGTTATTATTGTTGGGAGGGTCTTTGTTGGTCTTGGGGTTGGAATGGCTTCCATGACAGCACCTCTGTACATCTCTGAAGCCTCCCCAGCTAGAATAAGAGGTGCGCTTGTGAGCACAAACGGCCTCCTTATCACCGGAGGGCAGTTCATGGCATACCTTATTAATCTGGCCTTCACCAAGGTACTACAACAGACATTGAACTTTTCATAATAGACATTTCAATATATTTTTATCAAATAGTAGCAATAATGTTATCTCGTTGACTTTCGTCAGGTACCGGGAACCTGGAGGTGGATGCTTGGCATTGCTGGAGTCCCTGCTCTTCTTCAGTTCATACTAATGTTGACACTGCCAGAATCACCCAGGTGGCTATACAGGCAGGTTGGTACTTCTGTACACATGTAGCACTAGTACATATGCAAGAACTAAACCGTCGAATATCTGGGAAAACACCATAAGCCCGTATGGAGCTAGCCTCTGTGCATAGTACATGTCGTGGCAAATTGTTACTGTCAACTTAAGATGTAGACATCATGTCTTTCAAAAATAAATGTGCACAATTACTTAAAAGTTGTGCTCTTTTGGTTAAACAGGGTAGGAAAGAGGAAACAGTAGCCATCTTGCGAAAGATTTACCCTGCAAATGAGGTCGAACAAGAGATAGATTCCTTGCGCAAATCAATTGAAGATGAGATCCTCCTGGAAGGTTCCATTGGCGAGCAGACCGTATTTGGCAAGCTGAAGAAGGCGCTTAGCAGCAAGGTCGTCCGCCGTGGGCTCATGGCCGGCGTCATTGTGCAGGTCGCCCAGCAGTTCGTCGGCATCAACACCGTCATGTACTACAGCCCGACGATCGTCCAGCTGGCGGGCTTCGCGTCCAACAACACGGCCATGGCGCTCTCCCTCATCACGTCGGGACTCAACGCCGTGGGCTCGATCGTGAGCATGTTCTTCGTGGACAGGGCCGGACGGAGGCGCCTGATGCTCATCAGCCTGGTCGGTATCGTCCTGTGGCTCGCCGTGATCGGGGGCACGTTCCTCGGCGCCGCGCACCACGCCCCGCCCGTCAGCGACCTGGAGACGCGGCGGTTCGCCAACCAGACTTGCCCGGAGTTCAACCCGCACGTCAGCTGGAGCTGCATGGACTGCCTCAAGGCCGCATCCACGTGCGGTTTCTGTGCCCACGAAGGAGACAAGGTAATATCCTATCGCTTCTTGCTCTTCTCGGTAAAACTGAGATGTCGTTCTCTCGCAAGAATTGCTAATGATCTGCAAATGTTTTGACGCGCGCAGCTTCTTCCCGGCGCGTGCCTGGCGCTGAACAACTCGACGCGGGGGATGTGCCACGCCGACCGCCGTGAGTTCTACACGGAAGGATGCCCGAACAACTTCGGGTGGCTGGCGCTGCTCGCGCTGGGCGCGTATATCGTCTCCTACTCGCCCGGCATGGGCACCGTGCCGTGGATCGTCAACTCGGAGATATACCCGCTGCGGTTCAGGGGCGTGTGCGGCGGCATCGCCGCGGTGGCCAACTGGGTGTCCAACCTCATCGTGACGCAGACGTTCCTGACCCTCACCAAGGCGCTCGGCACGTCGGCCACCTTCTTCCTCTTCTGCGGCGTCTCTTTCCTGGCGCTCGTCGTCGTGTTCTTCACCGTGCCGGAGACCAAGGGCCTGCAGTTCGAGGAGGTGGAGAAGATGCTGGAGAGGAAGGACTACAAGCCTTGGAAGAGGTACCATCCGGAGGGACCGGCGAAAGCGCGCGAAATTGGTCTCGCTGAACCATGAAATCTGCTTCGGAGCTATTTTAATTCTTTGGTTTTACGTAGCAATAATTTTTGCAGTAGTTTATACCTAGTGGCCTCCGTTGCCAACGATACTGTGATATATATTATTAGAGCTTCTTGTTTTTGTTGAAGAAAATACATATTAGAACTTTTGCCCTGTTTCTTAGAAACGTTTAATTGATGGACCTTCGTTTCAGTACTGAAGTGATTGTTAAGTTGTATTATATTAGAGTTGCACTGTGTTTTCGAACATCGAATCTTTCTTTTATGATTGGATTTGTTACGATATCAGAAATACATATTTGACTGGATGTGCGATGCTTCAACCAAGTTGGCAACAATACTCCAGTAAAATTATCGTGCATGGTTAGAAAGGGTTAGAAATGTGCTCTGCAGCGGCAGCTTCTCCACGCCGACAAGCTCGTCGATCGGCCATGTCTGATCCTGTTGGTTTGTCATCGATTATAGCGGGCGGTTTTAATTCTTCTTCGCGCCACGCCACGCGGGAGCCAGAAAGTTCGCGGTTCCTATCGTCTTCAGTTAATGGACAACGTGACATGCATGGAGGCACCGAATGCCACGACACAAAGCCGGTCACGTTTCGCTCCCGAGCGCGACAGAGAAGGTTCTAGGTGGCACATCACGACGAGCCAGCTCACTGCAATCTCCCTTCCTACGTGTGTCCCGGACGTACACACACACCCCCCTCTGGCTTGGTGTGCTGCGCACACCGTGCATGCTTCTTTCCTCGTGTATAAGGAGAGCAGAGCAATCTATAACCACTGATCCCTTTGTGACATACTGGCTAGATTGCTTTCTTGACACCCGAGATTGAGGCAAAAAGTGTGACACGAAGAGAGCGCGTTATGGGGGAGGAGACTAAGGCGCCCACGGCCGCAGTGTCGACAGTGGCGGAGGAGGCGCCGAAGACGGCCGACCGGCCGGTCCGGGCAGACCTGGAGTCGTGCCTTCCAAAGCCTTGTCAGTGCCCAACTTCTTCGGTTCTTCCATGCCCTGATCAGGTCTGATCCGTCCGATAAAATCAATAATAACATGTATGCTGCACGCAGACTTGGCTCGAGCTCTGGCTGCGCCCGATGTCTACCATCCTGAAGGAACCGAGGCGGGGCACGAACACCGGCAGATGAGCGTGCTGCAGCAGCATGTGGCCTTCTTCGACCTGGATGGCGACGGCGTCGTTTACCCCTGGGAAACTTACGGAGGTAACGCACGATGACCTGGCCGTATGGCCTGTTTGGAAAGACATGAAATTCATGTGAAAAGGCTAAATTAGTATAAAAATCTGAGAAATTTCCCGTACCAAACGGGTTTTGGTAGTTGGTACAATTTGCTCTGCGTATATAAGAGTTCCCCCAAAAATCTGGCATACACTCGCCCATTGACTGATCACTGTTGGTTATGTTGAACGAATTCCAGGAGTACGGGCCCTGGGCTTCAACGTAGTCGTGTCGTTCATCTTGGCAATAGCCATAAATGTCGGTCTAAGCTTCCCAACTCTGCCTGTAAGTACATAAAAAAGACAAAACTTGATGAACATCGTTCCCCGGCTTATAGAAGATGAGATAGCCTATTGTATTCTACATGTATATTCTTCTAATAGCAAGCTCTTATTCATCTGCGCTTTCATGATCGGTACAGAGTTGGATACCATCTCCCCTGTTCCCGATACACATCAAAAACATTCACAAGGTTAAGCATGGTAGCGATACCTCAACTTATGACACGGAGGGAAGGTAATTGAAATCCACTGCAAACTTGCTTGCTAGTTCAAAACGTTATATCATATGTCAGTTCCAAATGACGTTCCAACTGTGAAAGCTAGGTTCATGCCGGTAAATTTCGAGAGCATCTTCAGCAAAAACGCCCGCACGGCGCCGGACAAGCTCACATTTGGCGAGATTTGGAGGATGACCGAAGGCAACCGGCTGCAGTATGACTTATTTGGATGGTGAACACACTTGCAATTTTCATACCATTCACCATTTTGCTTATGTTGCTTCTGGTGCTCGTTGACATCTTTTGTTCCATTCGCGCTCTTTCTTTTGGAATGGTAGACAAAAATGTTTACTTACTAATGCCCGCGTTTGAATTCATGTGTGTTCAGGATCGCGAGTAAGGGGGAGTGGTTATTGCTGTACGTGCTTGCGAAAGATGATGAAGGGTTCCTTCCGAGGGAGGCTGTTCGCCGCTGCTTCGATGGTAGCCTGTTTGAGTTCATCGCCCAGCAAAGGAGGGAAGCACACGCGAAGCAGCAGTAGACTGCAACGCTGTCATCCCAGGGCATAATGTACTTATGTGTATGACTGTGGACCGGCTACCTCATGTATGCCTGAGTAATAGGAGAGAAGGGAAATACAGTCCAGGAGATAAGAATTGTGATTTTCGTTGAATTCTTTCTTATTAGGCCGTTCTCTATGCGTTTTGGGCTTTTGGCTGTCCCACGTTTAGTCCCGTGACACGGCGAAGGTGCCTCGTCAGCATCCACGTGCAGCGGTGGCTCTGGGCCCAATTATAAAGAAATTATGAGCTGCAGGATCTGAATTAGGATTTAAGAGCCAGTGCTCCAACTCGGGCTTGACATCTACGAGGAATCGACCGGCATCACTGCTTCACACGAACGCTCTTATGTGCAGCAATGCTGGCTGGCCCATTAGCACGCTGCATATAACCTCAGTGGCTACACACGGCCAGCCATCTGGTTCCTATTCGTGAGTCGTGACGATTTCTTTTCTTTTGAATTCGCAACTCGCGCGTCCTGACCTGTGAGAACATTGGTTCTCATTTCTCATTTCCCCGGGAATCCTTTCAGCTGTTTCTAGAGTCTGGACCGTGGTTTCAATTTCCCCTCTGCTTCCAGAAGCGCCCCCACAAGAGCCAAGAACTCGAGAGAGAGCCATGTCTCCAGTTTACATGTGAAGCAAGGTGCTGCAGACCGATCACCGTCATTAAATATTAGCAGTCACCGGTGGAGCTAGCTGCTTTGTGAAGCCTGGGCAAAATAAGGGAGAAGCTCATTTTCTTTTCATGAATGTCATGACATTTCATCGAGTTTTTAACGATGGCTAGCTGGGGAGCCTGGGCAATTGTCCGGCTGAAGGGACGGTAGATCCACTTATGTAGTGATAGCGCGCGTGAAGATAAGGGGGAAAATGGAAGTGGGGGAGGGTGAAGTCGAGGCTCCTCGGCCACCAAAATCCGCAGATAGCAGACGCGATGACAGGAGCCTTCACGCTTTCTCCCTTCCTGAAAGCCGTTCAGCCCGTCACGCTTATATCCGCGAGCCTCCGTCGAACTCAAGCCTTTGGATCGTTACAGGGACACGTCAAGACGCGTCATACACTTCGATCGACTGGTCACTAGTCATTCATTGCGTGATTCGTTTCTCTCCCTTTTTCAAGAAAGGGGAGAAAGGAGAACTTCCCATCAACGTATGCGTGTACAGGTGCACATGTTTTGGAGAGGTATATAGCAAATAGAACTGTTTTTTTGTTGCTAGATAAGATAAATAAATGTTTACTGTCGTAGTGTCTATACTCACGTAAGCATCGGTCCTTAAACATATGCTCATTCATATAACATCATCTAATTTATTAAAAAACAATAGAATAATTTAAGCATCTTCTGTTTTCAAAAACAATTTAAGCACCTAGCTAGACAATGGTACTTGCATTAGACAGGATATCTTTACTCCTATAAAGATGTCAATGGATAGTGGCGATCTATTTATCTTTCGGTATACACTATCTATTGGACACAAACAGTTAGGATGAGAGTGAGTATAGATGGTTTAGATTTGACATAAATAATAATATAATATTTTTAAATATGTAATATATTTTTTAATACATAGAACACTGTGCTAGTATTGGTACTGGATAATATGCATATTTTAGCGTCGTACCTGCCACTAAGAGTTGGTGTGAACGAATGGATCACACGTGCTCCCTCCGGTCCTCAAAAGATTATCATTTGACCATTGGTAAAATTGAACTTTCAAAACTTTGAGTACTAATATCATTAAAATATTTGAATTGAGTATGCATCTCCGGTTTAACCATTTAGCAGGAGGCGAAAATGATATTGCAGGATTTTTTGCGAGAGCATGTCTGGTTCACGTTCGCTACATCATGGAGGTTGCACTAAGAGTTGGGTGGTTTTGAATATTTGCTGTATTTGTAAAGTGTGCCTTTTGGCCGCATTAGCCTGTAAGGAAATCCAACATTTTCTTCCTTGTTGATGCGCCGTCCGTGCTTCTCTCCTCGTGTATAAGAAGGGCAGAACGCAAGAGAAATTTTCACCATCCTTCGGTAACTATATCTAGCTTCAGTCTTCAGAGGTGAAGAGTGAAAGGAGACGAGGAGTCGATCGAGGAGCGAGCGTCATGGCGGAAGAGGCTAAGGCGCCCAGCGACGCGATGTCGACGGTGGCGGAGGAGGCGCCGGTGACGGCGGACCGGCCGGTCCGGGCAGACCTGGAGTCGCGCCTTCCAAAGCCTTGTGGGTGCCCGTTCCTTGGGTTCTTACATTCCCTGATTCTTCTAAAAGATGACGTTGATTTCATCGGCAAAGCAAGCGTAACTGACATGCATGCACGCAGACTTGGCTCGAGCTCTGGTCGCGCCCGATGTGTACCATCCTGAAGGAACCGAGGCAGGGCACGAACACCGGCAGATGAGCGTGCTGCAGCAGCATGTGGCCTTCTTCGACCTGGATGGCGACGGCGTCATCTATCCCTGGGAAACTTACGGAGGTAACGCACGATGAACCGTAAATTAATTCATGTGAAAAGGCTCAATTAGTATGGGAATCTGAGAAATTTCCCGTACCAAACGGGTGTTGGTAGCTAGTACAATTTGCTCTACGTATGTAAGTGTTCCCTGAAAAATCTAGCATACGCTTGCCCTTTGACTGTCAACTGTTGGTGATGTTGCACGAATTCCAGGACTACGGGCAGTGGGATTCAACGTGATCGTCTCATTCATCTTGGCAATAGTCATAAATGTTGGTCTAAGCTTCCCAACTCTGCCTGTAAGTGCAAAAAAAGAAAGAAAAACTCGAAACTTGAGGAACATCGTTCCACGCTAACAGAACATAAGATAGCCTATTGTATTCAACATATATATTTTTCTAGACTAGCAAGCTCTTATTCGTCTGCGCTTTTTCATGATTCGGACAGAGCTGGATACCATCTCCCCTGTTCCCAGTATACATCAAAAACATCCACAAGGGCAAGCATGGCAGCGATTCCTCAACGTATGACACCGAGGGAAGGTAAAACCGTTTATCATCTGTCATCTACGCGCTGACATGTCTAGATTCTAATGGCGTTCCGATCGTGGAAGCTAGGTTCATGCCTGTTCATTTCGAGAACATCTTCAGCAAGAACGATCGCGCGGCGCCGGACAAGCTCACGTTTGGCGAGGTTTGGAGGATGACCGAAAGCAACCGGCTTCTTTTTGACTTTTTGGGATGGTGAACGCCTGTACCGTTGATTTCATTTAATTTGGCCATTTTGCTTGATTTGCTTTTGCTTTTCTCAAGAAAATGGCAGAAATGCTTGCTTGCTAATGTCCGCGTTTGAATTCATGTGTGTTCAGGATCGCGAGTAAGGGGGAGTGGTTATTGCTGTACGTGCTTGCGAAAGATGAGGAAGGGTTCCTTCCGAGGGAGGCTATTCGCCGCTGCTTCGATGGAAGCCTGTTTGAGTTCATTGCCCAGCAGAGGAAGGAAGCACATGCGAAGAAGCAGTAGACCGCTGCAATGTTTGGGGATGTACTTTATGTATGTCTAAATAATAAATAACTTCACTAAAAAGAGAAGGAAAGAAACAGGCAACTGATTGAAGGTGTGACGTGTGATTGTAATGTCAACATTATGTAACAACAAATATTGGGAGAATACATGTAACCCGTGGGCGTTGTGTTGGATTTATGCTCTGTTTATGGTTTATACTTTGGGGATTGATTATGGTCTGCTGATTTCCTTATAGTAAAATTGATATTTGCTACTCCAATTATCCAAAGAATGGCATTATCTCACTGATATGTGGGTTCTATGATCACGTCTCATTGGAATATGAGTGACAAATATAGGGGACAAATATCCAATTGACATGTCATCTTACATTATTCCTATCACGATTTCCTTGATGGGCTACAGAAATGCATACACCCGACGGCTGGGCCGCAATGATGATTTCCAGCTGGGCATCAATTGGACCATGCGCCCGTGCTTTCTTGTTCCACGAGATTCCTTAGCGTTACCCGTGGTGGTTTTACCTCAAGATGAGCAATATTATGCTGCAACACAATGGAAATCCTTGCTTGTGTATCTTTTGATCTTTCTTTTGTTGTTGAAGAAAACAGTAGGACAATATCCTACTGTAATTTTCATTAAAGGAGCTGTCAAACAGGATATGTACAAAAAGTGAAAAAAGAGATGGACAAGTGAGCCTAAAGAGCCTAGTGAGCAGCAATCATTGTTCCAGGCCTAAGTAAGGCTTTCTTTTTACTCAGTGAAAAACTATGCCCGTTTCCTCTTTAAACGTCTCGTGACATCTCAATAGATTTGGCCTGATGTTTTTGAAGATGAAATCATTTCCTGAGGGCCAAATGCTCCAAGATACTAGAGTGATGATTTCCATAAAGAAGGGAACACCCAAACTCCAAGATACTAAGCTTTCATGTATAGAGACAGCAGGGATGAATCTGGGCAGAGAAAATTTGATGTTGTACCGAAATATATTGTAAAGTCAGTGAAAATTAGAAGGGGTTGTATCTAAGTGGATGGTTTTTGTCTCGGTTCCTTGTTTGCATTAAAGTTCCAGCCACTTCTATTTATCACCTCATCTCGTATATAAACCCACTTCTCACCTCCTAACCTTAATATCATTTCTCCCACCCAGCCGATCCCTCTTGCCATGGCTACAAGTGCTAGCTACAACCTCCACCACATCCGCTGCAAGTCTTACTAGAATAGAGAGGAGCGTGTTGCCACGCCCATCAATAAATGATAAATAATTAAAGAAGTAAAATTTGTATGTACATATGTAGTATTTTCCATATATATGGTGCCATGTACAAGGAAAGATTATAGTTTGCGGTGGGCTGAAAAATAATATCCAATTTACTTTAAATTATGTTGTCTGTATTGGGCCAACAGTGCACGACTCGTATAGGCCCTATGTGGATTCTAAAGGAAAGAGATGTTTCAGTTTGTTTGGCCCACATATCTAAATATAAAAGCAATTGCATTGGCTATGAGGATTTTCGCTTCCCTTTTTGCCTAGAGAGCGGAAAGCATGTTGGTAGCTGTCAGTGCATGTAAGCGGAGGCGACAAACCAAAGCAGAGGAAACAAACGTGGGGACATCTCGTCAGGCAAAGGGGAAGGGGAAGCGAGGCGGGAAACAAGGAACACGATGACTGTTGTAGCAAGAGGTGATGTTGGTTTAAGCGCAGGGAGTCAAAATATGCTTCATATGTTGTTTTGATATGCAATTATTGTTGCATGTATTATGCGTCTTTAGGTTGTATGGTTTGAGCATTTGACCTTGCTCTACAAATGGCACCTAATATGTTAGTGCATCTTGGTCTGTTGTATGCACACATTAGCTCGATCCATATGGAGTGACGTTATTTTTTAGTTTTTCCTAATTTTCCATACACATGTACATAGGCTGGAAGAAAAGCATGCTAGTGTATGGTCTGAACTCGTGTAAGTGCAAGAACTTGCTCGGTACTACTTATTACATCTATGTATTTGTTATTGTTTTGTCTAAACTTATTTCAGTATGGTATAATAAGTCCTCTATTCTGCATAAATGGTCTAGATATCATTTGGATTCCTCGCAAAGTAATACTTGTGGAGGCTCTAAGTATGAGTGCACATGAGAATTGTTATTGTTGCAACAAACGACAATACATCTAGCAAACTGGAGGAAACAACAGGGAATATTGCTAATGTGAAAGTAGATGCAGAAGAAGAAGCCGCAATCGCTCTGACAAACTTGCTAAAATACATACAAGTTCGAGATTGACGACATGAATTTTATTGCACGAACCAGAAATGAGCAATGTAATGAGAAGCTAAAAAAAAGGCATATGTATAGTGATTCGCATGCATAACAATCAAGTTAGGAAAGCTAACAAGCTTAGCGAAGGTTGGAGCAAGTCACGTAATGATATAGATTTTGTTCAAGAAGCTTGTGAGGAGGTTTGTAGAAACGGGCCTGTTAAGACGATGTAGATACTCCTAACATAGAACTTATTTATGCAATCCATTGCTTGAGTGAGTGCACAAAATAGAAGTTCTATAAAGACATTAGGAACTTCAACAATACCATCAGTTCAGCAACTGATAAAACTGATGCAATGACTGGGAAATGCAACACCTGAAGCAACCTTATGTGATGTAAGTTTATTTATCTATGCCTTGTGTAACTAAAAGATCTTTTCGCTTGTAGTGGATGCTATATGGGCAGTATCTGGATCTAAGTAGCAATAATGTACCCTGTAAATATGTGCATTATGTATTTATTATGCATGGTTTATTCGAGCCATCTAATATAGCAAGTACTACTTGTAAGCAATGAAATGATAATTGATCCATGATACTTATAGATTCCTATAGTTTTATCTAGTGTGTTACAAGAGCTATAGAGAAAAATATCATGTGAAAGTAACTAATTGTATGTAGGATAGATTTGGCCAAAAGAGAAGGCTTATACAAGAATTTTGAGTGAGCTAGCATCACTATTTGAGAATTTTGGATGTAATTGCATGTTTTTATTCTATGTCTAATGAAGGCGATCAAAAGAAAAAAAATAGTTGCGCACAGTCATTTAGACGTGTGACATGTACATAGTGTGACAAGTATATACCAAAACTTTACCAAGAAATACCTCTCTTCCAAACAGGACCTTAGTCTATTACCATCGCAAAGATAGGTCGGTGCAAAAGCTTACCTTAAACTTGCATGCAAAGAGCAAGTTAAACCAGCCACCATAAACATATCCCAAAGCTGGAAGCAAACAATTGGAATGAACCAAGAAAGTTTGCACTAAATAAATCCTTGTAAAAGTTAGTGGTGAATGAGTGATTATTCTATCTACTATCTACAACTTCCTGTCAAGTAAGTAAGAAGAAAATGATTGTGGTTGATACATCAAGAACTACATGCCGACTCTCTATTACATAGACATGACTGAACTCTCCAGATTCGGTAAGCATTATTTTTTGGAAATGAGCCGCATTAGACACTATACTGTGCAGATTTGGCGTTGGTTTGAAAGTGGTTATATTCATTTCAAGTGAATGCACATCCAAACGTTCTATAGTGGGCATTTTGCAATGCAAAGAAAATTCAAACAATCATCATAATGCTTAATGTGGAACTAAATGCCTACAATCTAAATATTTATGGATTTCATTAAAAAAATTGATTTCTACACCTCACTAGCATCAACATTGCCTCTCACACCTTCAAATTTCATACGTGACCTATCTTTACCTTTGGTGATATATTTGAATAGATATTTCACCACTTTAGTTTTATTGCACCACTCAACATTAATATGAGCCTAATATTTTTCTAGAAGGAACATATTGTAGGGCACTACCGATCTGTTATCGAGCCAAACACCATTTTTGTTGATACAATGACCATCATCACGACACCTATAAACTCGGAATCCTTGGTCATCGATTGTAATCTCATTTTGGAAAGATTTAGGATAGTACTTTGAACAGACATCTTTGTTCATGCAAGGGCACTTTTCGTTCTTATCACCACATGGACCATGCATCATAAATTCCTTAACAAGCGCATATCCTAATGGTATCATTAGCTACATCAGGTATTTCAGTGCTAACTAAATAATAGATAGTGGACAAGACTGATGCCTTATCTTTGTCCTTTTGCCAAGTTAGGATGTGTGCTTGTGGGAGACCTCTTTTCTATAACTCGGTGTTGTGTAGCACTGCAAAAGAAAGGAGCACTATGTTTTCAAACAGGGAGCAAACAATGCATATAAACCAGCAACCTGGAAAAAAAAGTATCTACAACTACAGGACAAAAAACCAATCCAGCCTTAATATCACCGATGAACTCATCCTACTTCATCTTGTATGCTCTGTTAAGTATGTCAAGCCAGTCTGATGGAAGTTGTCCTGGTTCGTACCGAAGCGCCTCAACAATCTCCAGCCACTTCGTGTAGCAAGTAAAGGTGCTGAAAGTATCAGGTCCACCATGGACACGACAGGTGGCCATGGCATCCTGGTAATGCTAGGTTATCTTATCAACCTCTATACAACCCTGACCTACTGCATCACTTATGCTTTGGAATTGGTCAGACCTTTGCTCATCTTAGTTCCTGACAATATACCAAAGCCGGTTCTCTTCTAGACATGCAAACCAATCAACTTGGAGTTGGAAGGTAGCTCTACCACAACACGCGTATGGATTGTAATAGGCAAGTCTACAACAACAGCAATGGGAATAGTAGTCCAGCATTTTCAAAGTCTTGTGGGCCTTTTCTGCCAGCAAATGTGCATCAGTATACTCAATAGCTAGCTGGAAACCACGCTCACCATGGGGGAAGAGCTATGGGTATTGCAAGGCCATAAGGGTAAGATGCAGGTTAGACACATAATGGAGGTCATGGTCCTTGTCATGCACTATAATGTCGTGTTTATAGCCGTCGACTAAGAAATCACTAGCAATTAACATACCAAGATCATCAAAGGCAAGCAAATTATATTGGATATCCTTATCATCCTTAGAAGCTAGAATCCTAATGGCTAGGTGCTTATCAGGATTATTCTGCGAACAGTCCCTAGCAATTCTAAATTTCTTGGCAAGTGGATTTATTTCATTCAACATAGAAAGAAGTTTTTCAACAATACACCGATCTAAATCGCCATCCAAATCACCATCATCAGCCAATGCACATATTCTATTTTGATGTCACAATCAGTGTCGTGGATATATAATTGAGCAAACTTGGGTTTCTCACCATCGGCAGGAAAGCAATATACCTATCCTATGATGGACCTATCCATTTATTCAGAAAAATATATGTGCCACGACCATCATTTATACTGTTGTCTGCTTGAGATTCAAAAGATGTAAGATTGAAAAGAGAGTTGTATTGCCTTATATGTTTCATAAACTCGCGACTCTCATGTCCACCATTAAATCACACAAGGTGTGCAAGAACTGGAGGAGGCGGTGCGAAAGGAGGAATATGAATCCGCCTACCACTGCAACAAGCATTATATACGATATGCCTTTTAGCCCAGCTAGAATCTCTCTTAACTCGCCCATCATAGCCAAAAAAAAGCACCACACTACTGAAATGTATAACATGGGCCTCTAAGGCGTGATTGACTAGAATATGTAGCTGGACAATGATGGTAATAGAAGGTTAAGCAATAGCAACTAAATGGCTGTTCAATCACTTTATATGCAATGTGATCAAAGGAACCAAGTAATTGGCAGGGGCAACACCTTTGAGAGCATCGACATATTCAGCTAGAAGGGGCAAGTGCAGTTGACCATCATCATGGCGAGGCATGCCTGAAGCGGCTAATTTCCTTTGCCTCTTGAACCTAACCTGAGCTTCTCTATTCTCTCTTGCATGCCCTACCGTGAACAAAGGAAAGAAATCATCCCTAATCCTTTTAAAAAATATATGTTGAATTCTTGAAATCGGGAAATTTGTAATCCATAATGAAATGAAAGAGAAATCAAGAGCACATACTGCATCCTTTTGGTGCTACACGAGCTACATTGAACAGGGCCAAAAGCGATGTACCCATCCTTGCCCGTTTGCACCGCACGGAAGGATCACCACCATGTGGCGAGGGAGCTGAACCTGAGCCTGAAGGGTCCGCCAACGCAGCTAAGCGGGAACACTTAGGCATATCTACTGCTTAGATTTTACTGTGTTGCACACAACAACCAATGGGGCACACCAGTCTGCAAGGATGCATGGAATCATCCTAGAACATAAAATGCAAAGCAGAAAACAAAAAACAAGATAATATGTAATCACACAAGAAAATAAAATGGAAAGCACAAAAGCAAACAGCAGGACAGTGAACATCAGGCATAAATAATGCACAGTTTGATAAGGTAACCTTTTCAGAACCCATTTGGTGTGGCCGGAGAGCAAACAAGTGGACCTGGAAAGGAACCACTTGAATGATCGTGATAGGTTCTGAAGATAGCACAAGGAAATCATATATATACCCAGGCAATCAACACAATCAAAACCAAAACAAATGAACTCAAAAGCATACCTCTAGAGAATGGCACAATCAACCAGCAGAGCACAATGGCTCAAACGGCAAACTTGCATATAACCATAAACTATTTGAGACAATCCTATGCAAAGAGAAATCTTCTAGCCTGCTAATAACAACGAGTTGTCAGGACCCCGAGACTACGCCCGACTAGAGTCTAATGCAACACTAAAATACCCGAGCAACCACTCAGGCGACACGGTATCTATGCCGTATGCATCCGAATTAAGTAGTCTAACACCTGACCAATGCACCATACGGTTACCAGAGCCATATACCTTCACCGTTGGTCAAGCTGGGTACAAGCAAACATCACACAAGAGTAGAACAAAATCTTGAAAATCCTGTAAAGACTTAGCACAGTTCTCGAGTCCACTAAGCAAAATGAGATCGGAGGAGCCCGGCAATGATACCCTCACCCTAGCCTGACCCTGAGGTCAGTGGGTCACCCGAAAACCCGGTACCATCACCCACCCTGCCTAGCCGGCCGGCACATCACAACTAACGGGTCACTCAACCGGTTCTCATCAGACTTAATGAAATAGAAAACAATACTAACTTTTTACAGCTAAATCATACACTTCAAAACCATACACACATGGTGTATGAGCAGCCAAGTAAAGAAATTGTATATCACACCAAAACACTAAAGAGCAGGGATACAAGATACATATAACACATCTCATACTCGGGGCAGTATTTAACTTACATCCAACTCGACTTGAAGGTCGATCAACACCAAAATAAGAGCAAGGGCAGCGGCGGAAACCATATTAAAATATCTGAGATGGTTAAAATGACCATCTCCAAAAGTGTACCCATAACCCCTACATGACCTAAGGTAGAAACCTAAGCAAGCTAAGCATCAACATTAGCATTCTCATCGTCAAGTACTCTCCTACGGTAGGGTCACCTACAACAATTAGGAATCGAATTCATTCAATACTTTCGTACTGGCAAGATGCTTTGTAGGCTTATGATAAGGACATGACTCCCATGGATGCACCCACTATCATCTCTACTTCCACTACTTCAACTACGTCTGTTGCTCAAGCTATAAAGAATAAAAGGAGATCCGTCAAGATCGTCAAGAACAAGCGAGGAATCAAGTTCAAGCTTTCGGGAGGAGGAGCAAATGAAGTACATGTGACCATGAAGATGTCTCGCATGGATTTGTGCTGCACAAAGAGTTCTTCTACGTCACATTTGATCCAAGACGAGTTAGAGATCAAGTCTAACAAGTTCTGAACTCTGATTCGGATTCCTGAGACAGTCTTGACTTCAAATGTCTATATCTCAAGCATACGGACTCTGATTTGGATGATCTTGGACTCTTTGGAAAGCTTATCTCATGCTCTTTCCAACCTGTCTAACCCCATCTCCATCTCCAAATTCCTTATGAGCACGCTGCAATTGCCAAAACAGTCCAGGACTGTCTATGTAACAGATCACCTCTTTTCTTTATGTACCCCCTAGGATTCTCTCTTTAGCTTTGGGTTTTGTTGAGCATTGTTTTGTTGCCTAGGGCCAAACAACATTGTCTCTAGTTGTGTCTTGTGACCACCTAGTTCGACTACTTTGCAGAACTCCACCTTATCAATATATCATATTTCATCTATATTTGCAATTTCAGATTGTCTTCAATTATTCTTGCTCGTTCTTTGGTTGCTTGCAGGAATAAAGAATCTCGTGTTCAGGTTGATCGTGCCCACGGCAAGGTCAATAACCTTCAGGAGTTGGTTTAGCGATTGCCTAGGTGCTCCGTTGTTGTACGAGTGTAGCCGGATCGTCAAAGTCACCTCTACCAAACCGATGTGTATTTCTCATCGAAAGATTGGGACACCCAAAGTTTTATCAGGTGGTATCGGAGTAAACCAGGTTGCTCATTGAGAAAGTTGAGTGTTTTTACTAGATTAGTTGTATCTTTTTACCTATTGTCTACCTCAGCCAAAAATTAAAAAAAATTAGTCTAGGTTACATTTGTCCAAACCAATTTGAGCCTTGCAATTTTCATTGAGGTAGTGTAATTCGACAAGAGGACGACTGGGGTAGGACCTCTATCTCGACATTCGAATCAAGACATAACCAAGACCATAAGGTAGTGTCACACCCAAAATCGACTGGGGGAATGACTGGGGTACATATGCCACCTCGCCTTCGACCCTGCAGGAATCGACTAAAGGATGACTAGGGTGCATATACCTCGATCCTCGACTCATTCGTGACACACCATCCCAACTTTCAAGTTCAACTCGACCACAAGACCTAAACCATAACACCCTACTCATGCTAGTTAGACCAATAGCACAATCATGAGCAGGAAGTAATAAGCAACTAACACATCACTCATTCAGAACCAAAACTTAAGAAGTTAGGAACCTTAGCAAGCTTTTGTAGAGTTTGCCTTGCTGGTCGAACCCTTCGATGTATTGAGATTCACCTTCGTGATACTCCTCGTTGCCCGGTTCTACCGATAAGAACACCGAAAAGCAGAAAAACGACCAAAAAAAGGTTCAATCAATAACAGTAAGAAAAAATATGAAATTATGCATGAGATATCTTAATATGTAGTAAATGTTATTATGAAGGTAATTGGAAGTTCTATGTGTAAGTACCAAGAGTAAGTTCGCACCAGCGTTGTCCCCCGATCCTCAGAGTCGCCCGAATTGTACCCGACTCCCACCTCTGGTCGTCCAGCTAAGCAACCCTCCTAATGCGCAAACTGGCGGTAAGGCGCTCTAGGCAACTCTGCCTAGCATGGAACCCAACCACACTTTTGGCAGATCAAGATACGGGTACGAGAGCACTCGAAACCAGTCACGACCACTTTGGCAGAAGGACATGCCTTTTAACTATTTTTTCAAATTTCTTAACTTTAAGTACGATGTTTTCTATTTTTTAGAGTGCCTACGAGATTCCTTCTCGAATAACCAGTTGGGAGCTGGATGAGTACGTAACATCAGGAAGTTCACAATGATGTACAACGCACATACCAATGACTCAACCCTCGCAAAGAGAAAAGAGCTCCACGCTACAACTTCGTGGAACTCAAGGCCCTTATCGCGTCTACAAGTATGGTCTCGCCAAATCACTGCTAGAGGTTGCTGAGGTTGATCGACATCATTTCCTTGTTTCATCACAGCTGCCATGAAGTTTGTCGCGCATCTGCTCCTATGAGTATATTGTTCGAGGCTCTAGGCCGAGGTACCACGCCTGGGTCATGCCAGTAAAGGCGAACAACAAACTCTTCTCCATGATGGTCTCTCCCCCACCAGCCGCCATCACTACCGCTTCATACACCCTCGTATATTGGATCGGGTCTGTGGTGCCAGAATATTTAGGTAGGTCGGCCAGACAAAACTTGGGTGAAAATGGCACAGCCATGTGCCTTAGGCTCAGCGGACTCGCCATGCTAGTGAGGTTGATAACCTCTAGAGCCTGAAAGTGGCGAGCGACGTAGGGTTTGGCTGGAGGTCGGCACGGAGGTGCGCCGCGTCCCAATCCACCGCCTCAGTAGGGATCGATGCCCTGGCCTGGGCCTCGGCCAGGTCCCAAAGAAGGTTGTCGATGGCTAGGTTGTCAACATGGATTCCTTTGCACGCCGCCGCATGCACCTTCCCTTGATGGCGACGGAGCTCCTCCACCGTGTGAGCCTTTGGCGGCGGGGCGGTAGTGGCTAAAGGCCACGTCGCACCGAGTTGCGCACGGTACAGTTCAACGACTTGCTGAGACTCGGCAGTAGCCCAAAGCATTTCGAGCTCGGCCACTTGCAGACGAGCGTGCATCACCTCTACCTGACTCGACGCCTCTGCGGCCTGCGATGAAGATTCTCCACTTTAACCGCCAACCTCCATGCACTCTTTCCCTCACCTGCCGTCACTGGAGGCGCCAACTATTGACGCACATTATTTACAGTATTTTACCACCGCAATTTGAATTATTAGATTTGGAATTCTACATCTCAAGTTATGGTAATTTTGAGGTAGGAAGGTCATATTTGAGAATGATTTGTAAGTTTTAAAACTATTCATGGCAGTGGTATGCAAGAACATGATGACATGATGATGCACTGGTCCTTATGTGAATTACGATAGTAAACATTTTAATTTTGCATGTTAAACTAGATTCTCTAGTATTCATATTTCAACATTAAGCATAAAGGGATAATTTGGGCTTTTTCAAATTTGCAACTACAATATCATGAAAAATAGTGGCATCATCAAATTCCACAATTAAAAATATGAATTTAGGAAAATGGATCATCTCATTTAGAGGTCGTATGAATTTTCAATGAATTTTTTAATTTTTGGCAGCTTCTAGCATTTCCCGTAAAGGAAAATATTTCAAATATTTTTATATCTAGCTGGAATGTAGCCATCGGGGATGACTTGGGGATCCTGTGATCATACATACAAGGTTCAATTTTCAGTTTTAGAAGGATGTGTATATGGGAAAGGGCCCACTGTCATAGAGAGAAAATTTATTACATCAATGCATTAATCGAGATGGACAGTAATAGATCTTGATTAAATGAATGAGTTATGGCTAACTCTAAGGCGAGCACTATAAATCGGCATGCCGCCGATTTGTAGCATTCCATCGGCATAGCTGACAGCCGTCGGATGTGACGGCAAGATTAGCAATAAACAGGATTACCTAAATTTACGGGAAATAATTTTAATGACTATAAGAAACAATTGTAGTGACCATATAAAACATGGACAACTATCTGTATGCAATAGGAAACATGGAAAATAGATAGTCAAATTGTTTCTTTAAACAAAACGCTGAATTTCCGGCAACAAATTGGCATGCCCATATTGTGACGTATCATGTGCTCCTTCTGTTATAGAAACGCGGAAACATTTGCGTAGTGTGAGGGAAACATTTTACTAAACCTTACGCGATAAAAATTTTAAACTAATACAACAGTGGAATGTATGCAACATAATCCAAGATTTTTGGGGAAATTTATGATTCAAATCGCTATATTTTTGGCACCATGGGCTCCTTCTGTTATGGCGACGTTGAAACATTTACATAGTGAGAGGGAAACATTTTACTATAACTTGGGCAACAAATTTGTCAAACCAATACAACAACTAATGTTTCGTTCATCCGGACTAAATTATTTGTGTTTCATTCATCCGAGTATTTTGTTTCCTATACAACACAACTTTGTTTCATATATAACAATCATTTGTTTCTAACGACTTGCAGCATGGGTGGCAGCGGCAGAAGACGCATCGTAGGCAGCGATAGAGGGAGGCGTCGAAATTGGTAGATTCGAGTAGGCCTCGCCGTAGGTAGGTTGAGCGTCACCTGGGACAGCACGTCGTCGCCGTATATGAGGTACCCCAGCACGGCCATTGAACCGTAGTTGAGCGTGCACAGGACGAAGCATATCGCAAGCATCTGGTTACGAAGAGCAAAAAAATTACCAGTAAACTATTTTAGTAATTACGATAATTCAATCTACAACAGCTCGATCAGGCTAATAATACCTTTGGAAACTGAGACTTTTCCTTCATAGACGTGTACAACGTCGGGAACACGGCGTGGCCACAGTAGCAGAAGGTGTATAGGCCGAGAGCCGTGGGGAGCCCGGTGAGCCGTAGCGGCGTCGTCCCTCGCCCGGAGAACCCAACGCCGTCGATGGCCGCGGATGACGACGACCGACGCGAACACGCCCCTCGCAGAGACGTACGCGAGCACGCCCAGGCGTGGGGAGCCCGGTGAGCCGTAGTGGCGTTGTCCCTCGCCGGGAGAACCCAACGCCGTCGATGGCCGCGGCCCAGAGCACCCTGAGGACGACGACGACCGACGCGAACACGCCCATCGCCGAGACGTACGCGAGCATGCCCAGGCTGCGCAGCCACGTCGTGCCAGAGAGACCTCGCGCTGGAGAGATGGGATGGAAACAAGGAATAGGAAAAGACTCCGACAATGGAAACAAGAGAAACGGAAGAGGCGCGTTGATTGTGGGCGGTGGCAAACTGCTGTAATTTGCTAGAAGTTTTTGGGCCGTCAGATTTGCTCGGATCAACGGCTATATGGTGTGACGAAAAATGAGCAGATTGGTAGGCCGATGTGTAGAGTTTTCCTTTCAGTAATAGTCGCTGGTATAATAATTGGGTTCTGATCGTGGTTAACTTGTCTTAATCATTGACTACCCGAAGCAATTAATTTGTCTTGGCACTGCTAACCGAGTTAATTAGTACATTAAACAGTCATAATTGGCATTAGTGCATTAATTAATTTCAACACGTGGTTAGCATGTCCTAACCGCGACCTCTTGGCATTGATTATGTACTAAGTTCAGAGCTTCACTTAATGCATGTCCGAACAGAATACAAAAGTGGACTTTAGAGTTGTTTAGTACCAACTAATTGTGGTCATTAAGGTGTCAAACTTCACTAATTTGTCTTAACCGATGCACCAACAGGGTGGTGATGAACCGATCATTGCAGGAATTTAAGTTTAACTGACATCAATGCATTAGTGTGCGAATTGAAAGTCGTCTTAAACCGGACTTCAGGGTAGTTATCACATTAAATTAGTTGCTAATCCATCAGTATTCAATTAGTTAACATAAAATAATTATGGCCGCACGGGTTGCCCGCTTAGACCGATCGGGGGTCCGGTCTGACTGGTGACCTCGCCGCACCCAGGCAGAGCATGTTCCGTCCGCGGCGAGTACGAGAGGATACCAGGAAGCAAAAGAGGAGTGGGAAAAACACCGATGGTGGGCCTCAACCCGATGTCGACGGCGGCGAGAGGAGTTCAAGGATGGCAATTAAGTCGAGGGCGGCGGCGGTGACTTTGGTGGCAAAGTCCACGACAGGCTGGCGGCGGAAGCTGCAGCGCGGATGAGTTGCAGTCGGCGGCAGTGGAGGAGAAGCTGGCGGTGCGGACCCAAACAGCGACGGGGAAGGCGGCAGGTTCTTGGAGCAAGGCAAAGATGGTGGGGAGAGCGAGTCCAGCGGCGGGGTAACTGCTGAAGCAGCAGGCGGCACTACTTCCTCGACCTTCCAGTGCGATGGACCCGAGCTCTGCGGATGGAAGTGGTCAGCGGGCGAAGCAGCCGATGTTTGGGGACAGAGAGCTACGGTTCTTGCTGCGCCTGAGGAAGAAGGGACCGGAGAAGACTGGCTCGATGGGGAGCTTCGGGCAGAGAAGAATGGTGGTGTGGAGAATGAAGAAGAAATTGTGGGGGGTACTCAGTGAGCTCGGCTATGGGAGTAAGGAGTGAGGCGTGCGACTTTGGAAGAAACAGCAGGGGAGGAGAAGAATTGGGGAAGAAGGAGATGAGGTTTCTGGCCTAGTGGGGGAGAAGTGCTACCTGCGGGTCCTACTGATGAGAGAGGGGGAGAACTAGGCTGGCCAGCCATCGGGGAGAAGAAGAACTGGGCCAGGGCGGCCCAGCATTGGGAGAGGGTGTTCTTAAATTTTTGCTTTGTTTTATTTTCTCTTTAGCTTAGGGTTTGATAAAATAAGTTGCCCATCTCCGACGAGGCGAGGGACGGCAACTCGCCGTTGTCGCATCCGCCGTCCTCAGATCCAGGAGCCTTCGGCACAACCGTTGTCGTCGTCCTACCGTACGTCGCGGCGACGCCCATCCCTCCCCGCTAAACCAAGCCCAGCGAAACAATCCCAACCTACGCCCCTCCGAGTGAAAAAAAGATAACGCCCCCCTCGAGCATTATCCTCCGTGCCCAGCAGGATCGTCCAATGGATTCATACTTCCTACGCGACCCAAAATAAGTAAATCATACGTTAATTAGATTGGTATAAGATGGGTATGCACCATGTAGCCTAGTGCATGGTTCTCACGTGCTCAGGATTCCGGTGCCATTTCTTAATTAGATGGACAAGAACGATGCAACTTATTTAAACGGATACAAGAGCGAGTGCGTCCGCTCCATTAAAAAGGTAAGGCTGTACACATTTTACCCAGCTGCTGACTGCCGGAGTACTTACTCGAACCTCAAAGACGTAAGCCAAAAGAAGCCTCCGGACACGGACGAATTCGCAGTGCGCCAAGCGACACGTTACGGCCAAGCAGGGCTGAACGCCATGCACGCGCCCACGTTGTGTGCCACGGTGCCCTTCTCCGCGGCCACGTCCCCACGGCTCCGAGCCGCTTTATATCCCCGCGAGGGCCTCGGCGCAATTCCCTACACTGGAACTTTGGAAGTAGCACTTCACAGCCTACATACGTGCCAGTTCTCCTTCTATCTCACACTTCTACGTACGATTCTGTTTTGAGTCCTCTGTGCCACACGGCTCTAGGGCGCGATAGCAGAGCTGCAAGCTTGGATGGCCACCAAGGCGCGCAAAGGCGACCGCGGCGTCGACGTCCACGGAGCGACCAGGACGACGGAGGGGAAGGGCGACGAAGTCCGTGGCGCGACCAGGACGGAGGAGAAGGGCGACGACGTCCACGGCGCGACCAGGACGGAGATGAAGGGCGACGACGTCCACGGCGCGACCAGGACGGAGGGGAAGGACGACGCCGGCGGCAAGGTCGGGGACCTGCGGGGCATGTCGGCCGTCGAGGCGAGGGACTCCCTGACCATCGTCGCGCTGCAGGCACCGGTCACCGTCGTGCGCCCTGTCCGCGGCGACCTTGAGGAGCACGTCCCCAAGCCTTGTGAGCAACACACACATCATGTGCTATTCAATTTCAATTGGTCGGTGTAGCGTTTAACAGTCATGCCATGGTTTGCCTAATTAATTAATAATCTGCTGAGCAGATTTGGCTCGAGCCCTGGCCGCTCCGGACATCTACCACCCAGAGGGAACAACGGATGATCACCAGCATCACCATATGAGCGTGATGCAGCAGCATGTCGCCTTCTTCGACCGCGACGACAACGGCATCATCTATCCGTGGGAAACTTACAGCGGTACGTATACGATAGCGCAAGGCGTCTCCTCTTAATCTGAAATAACGTGCATTAACAACATGCATGTGTATGTACTAACTAATCTAGGATGCCGTGCGCTTGGATTCAACGTGATCTTGTCTTCCTTCATCGCTCTAGTCGTGAACCTGTCAATGAGCTATGCCACTCTGCCTGTGAGTGAATTAGTCTCCAATAAATTCTTCTACTTCAGCATTAATCGCATGTCCTTACGTATTCTGACTTTAATTTGAGATGGTAGGGTTGGCTGCCGTCTCCTCTCTTCCCAATTTACGTCCATAACATCCACAAGAGTAAGCACGGCAGTGACTCCGGGACATATGACCGCGAGGGCCGGTAATTGATCATCTCTTAAATCTCACCAAATACATGCAGGGAGATCGATCTGGAAATACAGTTTTGTACCGGGTATGAATGTGAAAACTTAATATGTGTTATTCAGGTTCATGCCGGTCAACTTCGAGAACATCTTCAGCAAGTACGCCCGCACGTCCCCTGACAAGCTCACCTTCAGGGAGCTGTGGCAGATGACCGAGGGCAACCGGGAGGTGTTCGATTTCTTCGGCTGGTAAGCACCGACATAACATGAACCTTGAATTAAGTCGCTGCTGCATAAATCGAGATGACTATCAGATCGATGTTTAACTGCTGTGAGATGTGTTCAGGATTGCGACGAAGATCGAGTGGTCGATCCTGTACGTGCTGGCGAGGGACGAGGAAGGGTATCTGGCGAGGGAGGCCATCCGGCGCATGTACGACGGGAGCCTCTTCGAGTACGTAGAGAGGCAGCGCCAGCAGCACACCAAGATGTCCTAGGACGTGCGTGTCCTCCAGGAGATCGAGTGGCGCACTGGCGTGAGCGTGTGATGTAGTGAGATCAACGGTTGCTGAACCTAGTGTGATGGATGGACGGTCTCTCCCTGTGTAGAACAGACCCATCCGATGCGGTGCGGTGTAACGTTGATGTGAAGAAGCACAAATAATGTTTTACGCCGTGTTGTAGGCAATGCGATGATCGCTTCTTTGCCCGTTGTCCCGTTTGCAGTGCCGACATTATTATGGTCGTCCCTCATTCCTCTGCCCCGTCTGGGTGCTACGTTGGGCCAGATAGCTTTCCGTCTGAAAGCCCACACTGCCCTATCATCCTAACTGTTTGGCCTTGGCCTTGCGTCGGTGACTACGTGGATACCGGGCCGATGCCGGCCTTGTCGGCTTCGACAGTATCCAAAACTCACTTCACCCGCCCTATACCTCTTCCCACTCCCAACTTTTATTTCTGTAGACACTTCACTCGCCAAAGCAGTTTCGTCCCTCTGCGTTGTCTACTTTGCAATCATTAATTTTGAAGACCAACCCACAAAGATAACAAATGTGAGATATAAAAGATAACAGTAGTTGGATCTCGAGGTATTACCCCCTTAAAACAAGCAGCATTTCTACTCTTCCAACTAGCCTAAAACATAGCTATTACCCGTCATTTACAAAGTTATTTGGTACGGAATCTATATTGCAGGCACATTTAATTACATTCCGCACATATTTTGCCAAGGTACAGTGAAAATAATATGATATACTGATTCAGGAACATATATTTTGCCAAGGTACAGTGAAAATAATATGATCTACTGATTCAGGAGCATTGCAAAACATACGACGAGCATCCCCCTTCCAACATCCATGCAACATATTATCTTTGGTAATGCAACATATTATTGCTATTCCTAAAGGCCAACCAGAGAAATACTTTAATCTTTAAAGGAACTTTAATATATCAAACTTTTTAAAATGCCATTTAACCTGATTAGCTTTCAAAGTTACACACGTTGAGTGAACCAAAAAAACTCCAGTTTTATCTAATAACCACTTACATCTCCTCTACACAAATCTTGCAACTCCTACCACATAGTAGTTGTTTCGTCCCAAAAAACTCTTCTAAAACGAATATAACCAAAACCTTCTTGAAAAACCACAGCCACTGTCACATGGGAACTAAAATTAGGTTGTACAACCTTGCAAACCTCTCAGATAAAGGAGAACTTCATATTTACTGATCTTTCTAAAATCTGGTCCTACACCTATTACCTACTATCTTCTTGCAGAATCTAAGAAGAACATATCGCATGTTCAACCCACAACAGGTGACATGTCATTGGCCCATTCACGATAGCGTGTCGGCAGCGCGACAGGGCTATGTGTCACACGGCCTAGAGGCGTGACACGTGGTCTATCGCAGATCCAGCCCCCAATAGGCCACGTGTCGCACCTCTAGGCCACAACTATATGCGGCTGTCACGTGTGGCGACGCCACACTGGGATTCACGATATGTCTCCATCACAGGTTGGACTTATAATACGTGACACATATTATCTGTTTATTGCTTTACGAAATTAAATTAAATTTTATATTTTAGAGGGGGCACCTGGCGGAAGGCTAAGATTGCCTTTTTCCCGTTAGATCCGAAAGTCTACAGCTGAACGTGATATTTGGGCTGAAATCAGCTTACTCGGCCGGAGACAGCACCTTCCCCTAAACAGAAGGGTGTGGGTTTTCTGGGCCTATGCTCTTTGCTCGTAGGCTTTTCGTCCTGATCACCGCCGCCAGCCACAGCCCACAGACAGGACACAAGCGCGGACTCGGCGGGGCCAAGGAACCATGTTGATGGCGGCGGCGTCGAGGTGCGCCCGCGGCGCCACCCGGCGGCTGTCGTCGGCGGCGTCCCCAGCCGCGGTAGGCGCGGGGAGGAAGCCTCCCCTAGACGAGGGGGACTGGTCCTACCACCGGGAGTGGTGGGGCGAGGACGACGGCCCCGGCGACGGAGCGCACACCGTCTTCAGCCGCCACTCCGAGCACGGCAATGGCGTCGTCTCCGTCGTGGCGTATCCTGCCTCTCGCCCGGTAACTTCCTCCTCACTTCTCACTGGTTCCTTGCTTGGTCTATTTCTTGCATGAAGAAATGGAGATGCTTCGTCGTGTCAACACGCCACCTTGCCGGGCGTATTCGTGCCAATGTTAGTGAGCAGCTAGCGAAAGGAGCGGTTTTTGCCGATTAGAGTCACTAGAAGTGCTATCCTGCAAAGATTAGAAACTTAGACATCAAACATCTTGGTGGAACCTGGGCGTTTAGATCCTTGCTGGTTCCTGGCAAAAGAAGTGCTCTTCTGATGCAGTTCCACCTTCCAGCAAAGCAATCTTGTGGTTTAGGACATGGCCACATGGTACAGAATGGTTGTAAAAGTAATAATGATTTACTTTTGTCTAATTGGAATTTCGCTATGCTACTCATCATGACAATCACTGGTTCTGTGCCAACATGATCATTCATGGGTTTCTTCTTTTTCTTCTCCACTGTACAAAATATGAGTAATGCATTTTGAAGATGTTAGTCCAATTTATTTTGGAGTCGTGCTGAAACAGAAATTGTTGTGCGGTGACAGCCCAGTGACCAGTGGCCACTAATGGAGAGATGGCTTCAAGAAAGAAATGCAGGAATATACCCAGAATCAACAGGCGCTGATCAGTTTAAGATACTAGGCTACCAGTGGCGAGTAATGCGCTTTAACGACCATACACGGCAAAGTACTGCAAAAGTAATGGCCTGTTACAGGTCCCCGGGTGATAGAGCATTATACTTGATGCAGCAACCGCATTGTTTAGCTGTTCCTTGTGAGTTCACTTGTACCATCTTCTCACTAATCATCATGATGCTGATAATTAGATAATATGTCTATCTTTTTCACCTTTTCAGCTTCATATGTATCTGTTAATGTATATCTTAGAAAGACCGCTTCTTACACAGCACAAGTATATACACACTTATATAACAGTCAAAAGACATTAGTAACATGATTGCCCTGATTACTTCTTAGCTGCAAGTTCTAATGTCAGCAAGATCATACGTAGGCTTTCCGGTCGATGTGCATCTAACTGTTATATGCAAGCGTAAAGCAACTTTGTTGGCTTTTGTGTTTTACCTTTCGCTTCAGTACCATTATATACATCTGACAGTCAGTATTTACAGATGTTAAGAGTATGGTATCAGCAGGATTGACAGCACTCCCTTGTTGTTCTTACGATCTCCCTCAAGCAGTTTCGGGGCAGAACACCATGAAAATTCTTTGTATCGGCCATGGTGGAGGCAGCATACCATTGTTTTTAGCTAGCAAATTCAGAGGTAAGCCTCCCACAGTCCCACTAGCTTCATGAATGTTTATTGCTGTGTACATCGTTACTGGAATTTCCGGTTGGCTGATCCTTTGTTTTGCACGCTTAATAATACCTTCCGGTCTTGGTTGGTTGATTAGAAATTATACACCTGGCTTGTTAACTGCAAAAGTGCAATACTAGTAACTTGCGCCTGAGCGGGTTCAAACAGTGGCTTTCCCGTTAATGCGTCGAACTCGATTGCCCTTTCCCGTTTGCTACTTTTAACTGCTTGTTTCCGTCATGAAAGTAATGGAAAATGGGGCTATCATGGTTTAAAAAAACTAACTTACACCTGAATATATAATATTTCATATTAAAAAATGCATTCCCTGCACAAGACTGGTTGTAGTTAGATCATTGATGGATTTTTTGGTCTAACATGTTATTAGTTTCTACCTGTAAAGTCCTAATTCAGCAGTCCTCACTTCATAGAAACACTTTAGCGCATTTCATCTCTTTCAGGCGCTGCTATCCACATTGTGGAAATCGATCCAGTTGTCGTTTCAGCCTCAGTTGAATCTATGGGTTTCCCTGCATCATCTGCGAAAGGGTTGACAGCTCACTCCATGCAGCCTGCTGACGGTGATGAGCTATTGTGGGGAGGCATCCATGACCGTCTTTTCCTCCATATAACCGATGCTGAAGATTTCATTGTCAATGACAGCAATGTATATGATATAGTCTTCATCGATGCTTATGATGGAAATGACATATTCCCTCGCAAGCTCTGGGATGTAGATGGAACATTCCTGAAGAACCTAGAGGCGAAAGTCCATCCTGTTCACGGCACCGTGGTGGTGAACTTGCATTCTGATTCAGAGCTTCCATCTCCTCATGTGGAAGATGACTCCCATTTCGAGAGCATACTTCCCATGGGCAAGTATGTTTCCCAGGTCTGCAGGGCATACAAGGAGCACTTTGGGCTAGCCTTCACGGCCGCCGTCCCTTGGCTTTGCAACATCACCCTTGTTGCCTGCCGTGATAATGCGATATCGAGTGGTGTGCCGCTAGGGCTTAGTCATAGGGATTTTGTTCTTCGTAAGCTTCTGTCCAGATCGAGCATGGTTGAGCATGCGCTGGACTTGCCGTTTCCTTGTTTGCAGTACGTCAAGAATGGTTTCACTCTGGTTGAATGATATTATATCTTCTTTTATCAACACAATGCTCTCTTTAAATTTGGCATCGCATGGTCTCAGACTGCTGAGCAATATCTCGCCGAGTTGGTGCAGTGGTTTTGTTGTAGCCTGTCAGTGAGTAGTTGGGCACTGATCTTTCAAAAAGGCAGGTTTAATTTGGACGAAGTTGGCGTGAGCAAGTTGAAGAAATCTATCGTTGTTCATTCTGGACTTAGCATTTTTTTTCTTTTTCTTCACGTCAAGCCATGTCCATGCTTAGATTGATGTGTTACCTGCTTATTCATCTGCTGTTTCACCGTTGCTTTTTGCATATCCATCAGTCGGTAGCATAATAATTCGACAATTTCACACGAGGGAACTTCACCCACTGCGTTTGATCAACCAGTAGCTAGCATTCCGTTCTTACTCGTGGGTAATCTAGTGCCTCCAACTCCAAATCTCCAATTATCCCACCATTGAACAAAGGAAAAGGCCGCGTCGGCACGGCAGGTGCGGGGGCGAGCTCGCGTGGGGCGGGGGATTCTGGATAATGGCGTCGTTCTCGCAGTTCGTCGCCTTCAGGATCACGGATGGCGGCGGTGATGCACGTTTACTCCTCCTACGGTTAACCACTACTCGTCCTAGAGACTATAACTACACAAATAATCGTGATATTTTTGAATTAATTGGCATTATACGATAGTATGTAGCAGTAGTACCTTTTGACTTGAGAGAAGATATGGCCAGAGCCGTCTGCAGGGACAACCGGCCACGTGAGATACATTAAAAACCGGACGCCGATGTTTAGCTGGCTGGATGCATGCCCATGACCACGAGGTTCTCGCGCTTGCAAAATGACCCACGATCGGTTCGATTTTCCAAGCCATGTCCGGTTGACAAATGGCTTGATGTAGCTTACCTCTTTTCCGCAGCAAATGCAAATTAATCGAGTTTTAAGCTACACTTACAGGTCTTGTTTTCGCAGCTGGCCGGCTTCAACTTGCAATTAATGGAAAACAAATGCACACGCATGTTGCATTCCAAGCAAGCTTGGAAAAATGGAATGAATGACCGTCACTGAAACTGAGCGGTCAAAAGTCATGAGAGATGTGTGGAGATGAAGTCCGATTGAAGTTTTTTCTTCCCACATCGAGCAAATGCTGTCAATCCGGAGCTTGTTTTTTGCAAATTCTATAACGATTCACGTGCACGCACCCACTTGAAAACCGACGCTTTAGATAGAAAAAAGAACTGCCGACAACAGGGTTCTTGTGATATAAATCAAGTACTCAAAATCAAGCCACACAAGAGGTGAGATCGAGAGAGAGAGAGAGCATGCTGCTACGGAGCTCCTCTACGCCATTCTTGCGCTCCTTCCTAGTATCCTCCTCCCCTTCGTCACCTTCCTCTCTCCAGCTCCGGCGAGCCTTCTCCGACAGCCACCTCCCTTCGCTCCACCCCTCCTCCTCCTCCAACGACGTCAATTCCAACAACAAAACCGCCGGCCTCCACACCGAGCTCTCCTTCTCCATCTACAACACCTTCAACGACAAGGCACCAGCACCCGTCCAGCTGGAACCCCACCAAGAACAAGAACTGGAGGAAGGTCGGCAGCAGCCGGAGCTGCCGCTGTTCCTTGCGAGGGGCATCGGGATCGACCGCATCGCCTCCGGCCTGTTCACCGCCGGCATGGGTTCCAAAGCTGCCGCGGCTAGGATGATCAGCGGCGTGGACGAGAATGCTGTCATGGCGCTAGACGCACAGTACAAGAAGATGGTGGACGAGCAGCCCGGCGACGCGCTGTTCCTGCGCAACTATGCGCAGTTTCTGCACGAGGTACGATCTGTCACTACTCACTAGTTTTGAGTTTTTACTCCTATTACGGTCGTGTTTTTGGAGTTGGACGGCCATGCCCAATATATAGCGGACTAATCGTCAATTCGTCACTGATGTTCTTGGCAGTGTAGTAGTATAAACCAGACTTATTGATTCAGCTCTGCAAAAGGCCAGAGATAAGGGATTAGTTGGTGGCGTCTCCAATTAATGTCCAATCTACACAAGTGAGCGTTTGACTCCTCGCAACAAACAAAAAAAGGACCTAGGGTGTATCTGCCGACCACTTGATTCGAGTTAAACAATAGTAGAAAGAAATTCTGGAATAAGATTCGGTTGTTTTGGTGCTAGACCCAGCACTGTCAATTGTTTGTCAGTAACAAATGGAATGTAAATCCAGCATGTGGCATCCTGCAAATTTTGGTGGGAGCACCTCCTACAATTGCCTGCAAATTCGTTAAGAAACAATCAACGTTTCCAGCCCTTAGATAGAGATCCAACCATCCAAATTACCTCCCATCTCATGTATAAAACAAACACAAAAACAAAAAAACATCTACGAAATACAGGTACAAAATTATGAAAATAGTGAGCCCTTACATAAACATAGAACCAAAAAATAAAAAGGAAAATTGAAAATTTCTGTGAAATACAAATACAAAATTACGAAAATCTCATCAGTGTTTTAGCAATCCCGTTGATCAACTACGTTAGTTCCTGTGTTTTCTCCATGATAAAGGTCTTGAGTACATAGAAGCTCTTAATTTAGACATAGAAGTTCTTAACTTCTTAATTCATCGCGTGCTCTGAACTACCGATGATCAGGTGAAGGGTGATCCCAGAAGGGCCGAAGAGTACTACTCGCGCGCCATGCTCGCCGACCCCAGCGACGGCGAGACCATGTCGCAGTACGCGAAGCTGGTCTGGGAGGTGCACCGCGACCAAGACAGATCCCTCACCTATTTCCAGAAGTCGGTGCAGGCAGCCCCGGGGAACAGGTAGCCGTCATGGGCACTTCAATTCAAATCTAAACATGCATTCGTAATGTACCGCAAACATATATCCAAATCCTTGGAACTGTAGCTAACCGTGATGGCAATGGCAGCCATGTTCTCGCAGCGTACGCCAGCTTCCTGTGGGAGCAGGACGACGATTTCCGGGAAGGCGAGGAAGACACGGGTGGAGCACCGGAGCGTGCTGCGCAACCGAGAGAACTGGATTCTGCGGCCGTTTGATCCGGGATAGCTAACGATGAATCATATGCATGCATAATGATTTTGTGTAATCTAATGGATGTTTGAAGCAAGCGTATCATGACCGAATAAATAGGGAATATCTATCTATCAGTTATTTGAAAAAAAAATTACATCTTACTCATATTTTAAATCTTCGGATCAATATCCAACCATTTTATCTTCACCTCACTTTATATATATAACATACAAACTAAAAGTTGCACTAAGTTTTTACTTAAGTTGTACACTCTCAATAGTACTACAATTTAGACTAAGTAATATGTAATTTTAAGTGATTGAGATCTACAAAAATTTTAGATAACTAAGAATTAGCAAATCTTATGGCGGAATAAATAACGTAGCGGTTGGAGGGGGCGAGGCTGTAAACTTTGCTGATCGACTGACTGTAAACTTTGCTGATCGACTGATTCCAATCCAACTACAGGTGCTAGTATTTTTTTCGTGGTTCAAAATAAGACATGGCTTTGTATTATTGCCCGTTACCTGATTGTGAAGCACCCATATGTGCTGGCTTCGGACACTGGGGAATGGTACCTTGATGGGCGGGCACGGGCCTATATGCTTTCCCTGCAGCTGCAATAGCTGCATCAGCAGGCAGGTTGTAGAACGAACTATACTTTTTCCTTCCTTTTCTTTGCTTCATGTAGAGTGAACTATACTTACAAATCCAGAGTAACAACGACGCATACACTAGTCACTAGTACCGGTCGCAACTCTCTGCATCAACGCGTTAAGCTAGGCGCCCAGTTATTAAGTTAGCCAAGCCGGCACTTCCTAAAGACATTCGAGGACTGAGCACCAACTGAAGGCGGTTGCATCGTCGGACATGTGAGGCCACGCAATCAACTACTCGAGGGCACCGGAACACAGAAGTGAGTTCATCGTTGCCTTTGGCATTCCGCACGCTTCTGGGTTGTTGCGCTGAGCCGTGGGTACTTATACAAGCGCAGCACGAGCTCAGCAGCACCACACCATGCGTTCTTTAGCGCCAAGCTGCGAAACAGCCTGCACCTACGGCGTGAAGCGATGCTTCAGAATCCCCAGAGGCTTTTGTGAGCAAAATGTCAAGAAACTATAAGCTCTTAGCGTGCTATTTGTAGACAAGAGCGCACCATGTATCCATTAACAATATATGAGGCGATAATCATACTACTACCACACAGCAACAAGCCGAGAAGATTAGTAAAGCTGTTCGTTGACATCAGAATATCTTTAACGGTGTTCTGAAATGGACACAGATCAAACGGTGCCCTTTCTTCCATGTCACGGCAGCTGAAGTTTTGCTCATAACAGATGTTGGCCAAAACTACTAGGGGTATCATGTAACAAAATGATAAAAGAATCCCATCTGAAAACAAATCCTACTTGATATCAGCTAAGTAGAACGCCAGTTCTCCAGGTATTGTGACAAAAATATGGCCAGAACCGCACCAGGTAGAGAGCACCAAATGAGATTCGACCATTCACCAGCAGAGCAGGTGCGAAACTAGTCATGACCATCATACTGACGTCCACCCCTCCTTTGGTAACCATTTCCCTTTGACCGAGTAGCATAATTGCCGTCGTAGCGCCCACCGAATTGACCCCTTGAGAAATCAGCAGTTCTTCCTTGCCCTCGTCCTGCAAAGTGAGAAGCTATAACTAGCAGTCCTAAAAAAAGGGAAATAAATACGGAAATCATAAAGGCAGGCCTTGTTTATTAAACTCTATTTGGACGAAAATACATTATAGGTGTAGTTTTCACCCTTTTTTTTAAGTAGTAACTTTATAATAATGGTGATTCGTTTGCCATGCTCTATAGGGCACTTCACAGTAGGGAAATTAAATTGCATTGGATAACATGAACGTCATTCAATATGTCAAGCATAAGTACATATTCTGATGTATAACCCTGCTTTCTTGCTAGCCTGCTTAAAACTATTAAAACAAAAGGTGGTCTACAAACATTTGCCACAAAGACAGTTGGGAAATAAAAATCTCCTTAACTATGCTCAGGAGGAAATCAGAGTAGATACTTACTTCCGCCACGAGAGAATCCACTGCTAGGCCTCCTCTCCTCAACATGTACTAAACGCCCATTCAACTCTATCGGAGATGCCTGATGTACACAAGATCATCACAAGATGCATTCAGGTATAATATGACATTATGGCTTTCACACACCAACCTGTTTCTTAGTTTCCTATGAACATTAACTACTTGCGTACCGTGTAAACCTGAATAGAAAAATGGAAAATTCTGACTTAATAATGCATTGCTTATTACTTTACACATCTCGCATGCAGTGGCAGATCAAAGATCTTCACCCTGTGGGTTTTGGCTATACACGGAACAGAAGTATGTGGGCTATGTCCTGTGAAGTTTTGGGATTTTGCCAATATATTGATTTATCTTCTATGCTTACTATAAAATTCGCAAAACGTGTTGGGCCATAGCCTACAGGATTCCACTTTGGCAGATAGACCTGGCATGCCCCCTCCACTGAAGTCAGGAGAGCATGCAAAAAAACTACTTTGTAATGTAGATCATGTATGAAGTGATTCAAGGCATGCTCTTTCTATCCCATTTTTTCTTTCAAATTCAGGGATACCTACATAGATTGTGCTATAATAACGCAGTAGCATGCCATACCAAGAGAAACTGAGAAACGTACCTGCAATGCGTTCTGGATACCACTCATGTCTTCATACTCAACAAAGCCAAAGAAAACTCCAGCCTCCTGCATATTAGTACATGAATTAGGAAACCAACAAAAGGAAGAAGAACAAAAGCACTAGATAGAAGGCAAGAAACCTTGCGGCTTCGTATAGCAACTCCATCAGGTTTAATTCTCCCAAAAGCCTGAAAGACCTTCTCAAGGTCGAAGACTGAAGTAGACGGCGAAAGATTACCAACATAAACTGATAGAAACTCTTCTGACAGAAAAGAGAAACCACCATCAGTCACAACCAAAAAAGATTATGTTCACGGGCTTTTTTTGCACAGACACTAATACATACAAATTGCAAATATTTCTTCTCGGGGAACAAATAAAAATTGGATAACAAACAGATTCAAATGATTGTGAACAAGAGACTACAAAACTAAGCAGGCACTACCACACAAGTTCAAAAGTATATTGTTCAGTCGTGTGCAAATATTCCTCTCATGAAGCAGAAGATCCTATACAGAAATCATTATCATACTCTTGAGTCTGAAAGAACATGCAAGCTTTAGTAGACAATAAGCGCTTCCAGTAAGAAAAACACAGCATAACGGATTTCCAGTTCTTAAACACAGCAGTTAATATTGCAGCAGAGAGACAACTAGCATGCATTTGTAAATGATGAGTTGCGGGGAAAGATCTCTTCAAACAAGCAACAAGACATAGCTACCATCAACTACCATGATCTATGATGATGCAGCAGCTCTGCAAATATGGACAAGAAACAAAGTAACTACAATGCAAAACAACAAACAAACATGGGTATGTGTATTCTAAGTCTAACAAGAGCTTCCCATTTAGGTTGTTACTTAACTGATGAACTGGGCATAAAAGGGGGACTTTAGTAACATTCAACTATTTGACTATATACTACCCTAACAACAAATGTGAGCTTAAATCAGAAACAGGAAATTATTAATAACAAACAAGTTAAAGCCCGTTTCCAACGCTAAAGGGCAAAGGGTGTTGAAACAGAGTAACTAATCATTATAGGTATAGGTAATAACAAAACAATATCAAGAAAGATCCCAACAAAATCATCAGAAGCAAGAGTGAACAGTATACAAAATAAAGAGACCTTCATCCTCAGGGACGCTGACATCCTGACGAGTGTCCAAGTTGGATTTTTCATGCGCTGGGACAGGCTGCACCTGCTGAGTCAACTGTCCAACCAGTTGCGACTCTGCAGTCTCTGTGATGGCCTTGTTTTGAGGAGTGGCAGCGTGTGCTTTTGTTCGCAGCTGACAAATTTCCAAGCAATCACCAGAAGGGAAGACTAAGAATTCAGCATGAATAAAATATAACATATGTTTGCTTACCACTGAAGCATATGTTAGTTTAGGTCGTTCTCCCACAGGCCCTTCTTCAGGGGTAGGCGGGGAAGGAGGATGGGGAGGAGCAAGAGATGCATCCTGTTTAATGTCTGTTGAACTGAGGGACGATGGAGTAGGATCTTCAAAAGGAGTATCTTCGTTGATCACATCCCCAAACTCCAAAGGATCTTGCTGCTGAATTTCATGATTTTCATGTATAATACCACTATCCCTTTCCTCAATATCAACAGGAGTTACAAACCCCTTTGTTTCGAGTCCTTCAGCCACATAATCAGATGCTGATTGATCAATCAACAAAAAAGAACTTAATACCATAGCCATGGGTACAATTGGAGACAAACTTTCCTTCGATGATAATGCAGAAAAATACGTCATCTGAAGAAGAAAAAACAGAAACTAGAAATTTATGTAGAAAAGCGCACTACCCAACACTACGGTCTACAGTCATAGAATTAGTACTTGACAATGAGAAGGGGATCAATGAATGGCTAAACTTGGTGACATGAAACATGAGAAGGGGATTCTATTGTCTGCAGACTCGCATGAAATTGTGATAACTATACCTACAATAACACACAATATAATAAAAATTTGCAAAAGAGAAGCAGCGCCGAAATGGACTTAGTTTACTGACATATATCATAGAAAAATTATCATGTAATCCGAATATTGCACACAGAAGTAGGACAACCACATGAAACAGTCAGTGACAGTTGTTTATATGAATAATTCGCTTAAACACTGTTCGAAAGCAATACCTGTTTCAGTCATGGTATTAGGAGCAGCCACCTGGGGCATGTTGTCAGCATAACTGTAACCAGCAACTTGGTAATGATCATCATACTCATCACAGATGAGCTTGAAGATGTCACTGTATACAAAAAATCCATCTGGCTGGACCTGAGGAGCAAGAATAATACTCTGAGTAAATCTCTTCCGAGAAGGGTAGCCCTTCAGTTGCACTAGGCCAGTAACCAACACCAAGATCGCTGCACCCCATGACTCCACGAAATTAGCAGTTTTAACCTCGACCTTGTGTACATTCATGGACATCAATATATCATTGATTTCCTGCAGAAGTTTGCAAGAACAAAAGTAAGACAAATATACTGAACAGTGAAAATGTAACGGTAAAATGATATATAAGTCATAGACTTCATCACTTTGACGCCCAAATGCTCGAGAAAATGAACTATTGAACATCCAAAAACTCAGCACCTAACAAAATAAGTATAATTGTTAAGCAATTTACACAACATAAACCAGGTACCCAAAGAAGCCTTATAAACCTTGCTCACCAATTTACAGCCCGGAAATGAATGAAAACCAAAAAAAACAACACAGAAGTTGCACAACAATCGATACACATTCACACCACCTAAAAAATGATATGAGAACCAGATATCCAGAATCATAAAAACTTCAGCACTTGGTGTCGGAATTTTTCCTGTTACAGATTATTACGGAACACGGCAGCCGATGAAAACTTGTTTCCAGAGGTCCTAAGCTCCATCACTTCCCAAGTCCGCAAGGATACAAACAATGTCAGTACATACCAACGCGTGCAAAACTAAAACATTACGCACGTTCAGTCCAACGCATAATCACCAACTTTCCATCAAACAGAACTATCATCAACCTGCATTATACACCACCCGCATGCACTTGGTATTTCACAGCATGCCGACGATCTATCGGCCCCAAGGGGAGTGAATACAGCAGAAACATTACTAGAATGTGCCCATACCTCAACCGTCTCCCCAAACGAAGACGCCATCGTTTCGCAGTCCAGCCTCACCACGGTGCTGCCATCCGTGTAGAACTGCCTCGCCAGCTCCGGGGTGTTGGCCAGAACGCTGTAGTAGCCCGCCAGGAAGTAGGAGCCCACCTGCGCCCAACCAAAACCCAAAACCCCACCGCATCAGACAAAAACCCCAGCTCTCCCTCCCGCGTTCCTCGATGGGTTTCGGCCCGGCGCTCACCTCGAAGGCGTAGGGGTGGCCCGCGATGCGCTGCTGCGTCCGTCGCAGTTCCTCCATGGCCGGTAAAAAACCCTAGCGGGGAGCTCCTCGGATCGGGGACGAACCAGCAGCACTTCCTCCCGCGAGGCGTGCGCGGCTAGGAAGGGGTGGAGGCGGCTAGGGTTTGCGGGGCCGGGGCTGGCTCGCCGCCTCGGCTTGTACCCGGGAGCGGAGGCGAATGGGGATTGGAGACAGCTATGAGGAGGGGGGAGGTTTTAAAATGGACTTCACTGGTCGCTGCTCGCTCGCTGCCTCGCTGGCCTTTTGCTGCCTTCCTTCCTTCCTTTCGCTCTCCCGTTTCCTTTCCGGGAGCCGTCGTCGTCTCCTTCGGTCCTCGCGGGGTACGGTCTGGTCTCTGGCCGTGCGGATGGCGGGTGGGTCCGCCAGGTGGTGATTCGGCCGTGGGGTCCGTGCGCCGCTGGGGACTCTGGTGATGCAGCGACCGGGTTAACCCATCTACAATACTGCTGCAAATCCAGTGACGTTGCATACAGATTGGAGTAGATGATGATTAAGAAGGAAATTGAATCTGACCGGTAGTAAAGTAGAAGAGGAGGACAGAAGTGTCGGCAAAGAGGTTGTTGGAGATAAAAATAAATGGCTAGTGGCTAAGTAAGAGGGTAAGAGATTGAGGGAGGGAAGATGCGCATTTGAGAGGTGATAAGTATCGAAGGAAAATTCGAAGTTAGAGAATGTGTGATGTGTCAATGGCATGAAAAACCTAACGTTACTACATGGTGGATAGGTGATGTATGTGGTGGTGGTCCTTATGTGAGATAAGCGATAATATTAAGTGTCTGCATCACATCGTCTATGAGGCGGACAATTTTGGTTAATTCATAAGGATATGGACGTATTAGCAACCACATGATACAAATGATTGCAGATGGCTTAGGTTGCCAAGCAATATGAGAAAAAGAAAATTGATGGCGCTAGCCCAAATTAGACCAACCCATTGCCAATCAAGTAAAAAGCACATAACCGTCTTCTAAAAGAAGAATCTTCGCTACATAAAAAGAATAGTCATTCCGTAACTGTAGTGACAAAGCTAGGATTGTTTTGAAGTTTCGGCAAGTCCACATAACCGAGTTGGGCTCAGCCCATGACATGCCGGCGAGCCCACATATAACCCGTTGCAGCACGTCGATGAGGCCGGGTAGCTGCCCAGAGTCACCGAGTGCTACCTCCGCCCCTACATAACTGTAGTAGGTGAGACATGAGTCTGTAATATTTTGACGCATCGAGCTTTTAGACGAGGCATGTTAGTTTGAAACAACGATCCTCAACTAATCGGTGATTACACAATGATCATTTTATAGGTAAGTACAAAAGCTCTAGAACACAGCAAATAGCATGTCCTATTTACATTATATGAGTTTTTTTTACAATGCATTTATTCTATCATTTTTTTTATATGATGATTTTGTACCTTTTTGTAAAAGATGATTTTATATCGTCTTTAACGGCATATCGTTTTTTTCATGCTTTTGCACTTTCCATTTTTCTTTGATGGCATGCTTTCGCACCTTGCATGTGCAGGTTCAGCCGCAGCTGTAGTTTGTGTCCGCCCCAAGTCGAAGAAGCCCAACGCCCCAACCCGTCAGTGGTTGGCCCAAAGGCTCAAGTACAAAGCAAATCCAAAACCCAAACCCTCGCCTCTTCCTCCGCTTCTTCCGCCACCACCACCACCAGCGCCACCGCCTCCTCCCACCGACCCGCCTCCCTCAGTCTCCGATGGCCGAAGCACCGGCGCAACTGCCGTCGGACCCCCCACTCCCCCCCAGGAGACCAACCAGAGGCCTAAGAAAAATAAGAAAGGGCGCACGAAGAAACCGAAGCGAGCCGCCGACGCCTCCTCCTCCTCCTCGGGCGCCACCGTGGTCGAGGACCCCTTCCTCCTCCTCGCCGGAGGCAAGGAAGGAGGTAATGAACTGAACTGACCATCTTGGAATTTCCACCTCTGTTCGGTATCTCTTTGTGGTTTCTGACAGGGTTGGGATTCGGCGCAGGGTTCCTGGAGTTGGAGGAGATCGACGAGGCCGACTTCGGGATCTTCGGGGGCGTCGTAGAGGACGTGGGAGCAGGTGAAAAGAAGAAAGGCACGGATCAGAAGAAGAATAAGCGTAAGCAAAAGCGGAAGCGGAAGCGAGGGGATGATGTTGAGCATTCGGATGGCGATGGTACAGGTGATTTGGTAGCTGAGAGCAAGGAGGAGGGTGAGAAGGGTGAGAAGGGTGAGAAGGGCGAGAAGAAGCCGAAGAGAAAGAAGAGGAATAGGAAGAAGAGGAAGGTGAAGGAAACGGAGAAGGTTGCCGAGAACAAGGAGGATGTCGCCGATGACAATGTGGAAGGTGCTTAGTTTTCATTCTCAGCTTGTGGCTTCAGATCATTTGCTTTTGTGGCCTGTAGGCTGTAGTTTTGCTATTTCTTTGGATTGGGTTTCTGGTAGTGGTTTTTGGGAAATTTGTTATATGAGCAGTGCGAGTTTATTTAAGAGTAGTTAGTGTAGTTAGTAATACTGTTGTGTGCACCCAGATACGCAAGATGACGATGAAAATATGGAACAAGAGAACAATGATGAGCTGAAATTGGGTGAGGATGAACTTTATTCGTGGCTAGAGCTAAGACTGCATCCCCTTCTTGTTAAGGCAATGCACAGGCTCGGATTTAAAGAACCAACACCTATACAGAAGGCTTGCTTTCCTGCAGGGGCTCATCAAGGCAAGGTTTGTCAAATGTTATCTGCTAGGCCACCGGCCACTAGTTTTTCTTTTACATGAAAATGATGAAATTCTATTTTATTATTGGCCTGCGGTTATTTGTTATAAAGTTTTGTTTAGCTTGATAACCTACTTTATTGATTGAAGATAATGTATTTTTCTTATGCTCATCGCTTTTATTAGTTGTGGAATGGAAATTTTATTTTAAAACTAATCATGCTATTTTTAGTCTCTCTTAGTTTACTAGTTAATTAATCTAAAACATTCTTAATGCTCCAAGTCCAAACCTTAGGTCTTTTAACTTTACTAATGTTTCTACATTGCTACAGGATGTTATTGGTGCAGCAGAGACAGGTTCTGGTAAGACACTTGCTTTTGGTCTCCCTATTTTGCAACGCCTTCTTGAAGAACGAGACAAGGCCACAAGATTACATATAGAAGATGAAAAAGCGTCGGAAGAAAGTTCTAAAGGAAGCCCACTCCGCGCGCTTATTTTGACACCTACCAGAGAACTTGCCAAACAGGTATAAGAATGACCTAGCATAGTGCAATTGCCATTTAGTGTGAAATGAAGCATTTGATGATGCTGGTGCTATTAATCTAGGATGTCCATCCGATTCCCCTTGGTGCCCTCTGTTTAATTGAGTTCAACTTTTCCGTAGTTACTTTATGCAATTAGAGTTCTGAATATTATTCGTCCTAGAATTTCTTCTGTGCAAGCTGTCACCTAATCTCTCTATTCGAATATAAGGTAGTGTGTCATGCCCTCATGCACACGCTATGATTAATATCTACAGGTCTGCGATCATCTAAAAGAAGCAGCCAAGTTCTTAGGAATCTACGTTGTTCCTATCGTTGGTGGTCTATCCATGGAAAAGCAAGAACGTCTTTTGAAAAAGAAGCCTGAAATTGTCGTTGGAAACTCCAGGAAGATTATGGGAGCTAATGTCGACAGGCAATCAGCACCTAGTTGAGGTTAGTATGTGAATGTCTGAAAGTATATGTCAAGTTATCAGTGTGAATTTTGGCAACTCAATGTATCGTCGACATACAACATTCATACCCATAGGAATGTGGTACCGAGAATAACAATCGAATATAACCATTTATCATAAGCTCATCTGACCAAAATGCTCAACTTTAATGAATAAAGTTTTCTCCCTGCATCTCAGTACTACTGGATGTATTAATATTTTCTTCAGTCTGATGATTTCCATCTCTTTTGGTCCATGCATTGTTACCAGCCTTTCTTGTGCAAACTGCAAAGAAATGACACACTACGTGATGCACCTTTTTGCCAAAACCACAAACTGAAAGTCAGGCTGGTATCTTCAGTTTGGAAGAATCATGGTTTTCCCATCACAGAAATACTTCTAGGTGATGTGAGCCAACTAAGCCCAGTGATCTCTGCTCGAACCTAATTTGTATCTAAGACAGTTATTGACTTATTGTTACTGCTATTTCTGACTTCATGAATGTACCCAATAGTAAACTGAACTTTTCCATATTTTGGAAGAGAGAATGAAGTATATAAAATTTAGCATGCTCTACTCATTGCAATTGTCATTTTCTTGTTATTTTATGTTGAAGACATCGTGCTAACTGTCACAATGCTTCTATTTATCACTCAGCTTCATTCATTGTCATTCTTCGTGTTGGATGAGGCTGATAGAATGATAGAGCGGGGTCATTTCAAGGAATTGCAATCTATCACTGAGATGCTTCCACTGACTAATAGTTCTGATGAACAAGCTTTAAGAGCCACGCCGAGCTGTGAAACTGTGCCGAATTTGCAAATAAAGAAGAGGCAAACCTTTGTTTTCTCAGCCACACTTGCACTCTCAGCTAATTTTCGCAAGAAATTGAAGCGCGGCCTATCTACTTCAAAGGCATCGATGGCTGATGACTTTAGCTCTATTGAAGCACTTTCGAAGCAGGCCGGTATGAAACCGAATGCAGAAATAGTTGATCTGACAAATGCTTCGATCTTGCCTGAGAAACTTGAAGAATCTTTCATCGAGTATGCGTTTTCTTCTTCGTCATCTTTTAATATAATTTTATCATAATAGCCACTGTCTTTTCCCTTGCTTATCTTTTCCATGCAAAAATTATAATTGACAGTTTGACACTGAAAAAGTATTGTTTGCTTCTTTGCAGGTGTAGCGATGATGATAAGGATGCCAACCTATATTATATATTAAGTGTTCATGGGCAAGGCCGGACGATAATATTTTGCACATCCATTGCTGCATTGCGTCACATTTCTTCCTTATTGCGCATTCTCGGAATTAATGTCTTGACAAATCATGCTCAAATGCAACAAAGGGCTCGCATGAAGGTGATTCTTGCATAAATTGTACACTGTACTTATATTTAACATTTAGTAAGATTTTTGGAATTGTCACTCAGTTTGCTCAACATCTTAATGGCTCAAGATCAGTCCGATTGCACTTTTTTCGTGTTCATTTTATTTTTTATACTTAAATGGTTATGGGTGGAATTCCTGTAACCACTGACACACAGATGAAAGTTATGCCTTTTTATTGGGACATGTACTCCCATCTTTTAGGATGTTGCTTAACTAGAAGTAATGTACTAATGTTTGTCTAAAATGATCACTTAATAACTGACTTTGGGATCAGTGAATGCTTTACTTTTGTTCTTCGATTGTTCTATGATGTATGATCTACCTTCTGCACTGTAGGTTTTGTGTTCTTGCATATGTTACATTTCACCACTATCTCTGCCTTGTTCCTGTGGAAACATAATTAACTACTTCCCGTTCTATTCTTGTCTAGCTTTGCCTTTCTTTAGATAAATCATTGAGGTTTTTGTGTGTCATTTAGGCTGTGGATCGTTTCCGTGAAAGTGAGAACTCAATTTTGGTCGCGACTGATGGTTTTGCAAGGGGCATGGACTTTGATAATGTCCGAACTGTTATCCATTATCAACTGCCACACTCAACTGATGTAGGTGCAATGTTTATTTCTTGTACCTATAGTTGTTGTAGATATATATGTTATGTCACTAACTAGAGCTTTCCAAATTCTTGACTGCCCCTTAGGTTTATATCCACAGGAGTGGAAGGACAGCACGTAAATCATTGGCTGGCTGCAGTATTGCGTTAATCTCTCCTGCTGACAAAGCCAAGTTTTACTCTCTATGCAAGTCATTTTCAAAGGTGATTTTCTTTCATGCTGCTGTCTTAGTAACTCAGAGCCCTTTCTCCCATCCTTTTGGCACCATGACATTAGTTACATTGTCATCAGGAACACTAGTAGTGTTGAAGATAGTCCTATGTATTCATACATTGTAAAGCTAACCAGCATATGCGGCCTATTCAATCTGTCGTAGCTTGGCATAACCGATGTTTGTGGGCACCATTTTCAACATTTCATATCATACCATGTGCTCTGCTATTTTGCTCCTAGTTACTTACCAGTGCACTTTTCGCCTCTCTCAATCAGTCAAGGTGGTGCATGATGTTACTATGGTTCTTTCTCAGATTAAGCTGACTATAACCATGAACTGAAAACCACAGGAGAACCTCCAGCAGTTTCCTGTAGATCATGCTTACATGCCTGCAGTAATGAGTAGGCTCTCCCTTGCTCGGCAGATCGACAAGATATCGCGTAAAAATTCACAGGCAAGGGTTTTGCTAGATTTCATCATATTCTTCAATTATCTTTCTAATATGTATGGATTAACAGCTGATGTCATTAATTTTAGGTTACAGTTACTTGTCTACGTTCTGACTTTCCCTCTGTGCATTTTCAGGAAAATGCTAGCAAATCCTGGCTTCAGAGGAATGCTGAATCCATGGGATTGATATTGGAGGCTAGTGACAGTGAGGAAGAACGTGTACAGGGCCACAAGCAACGAAAGGCAACTTCTGCACATCTCCAGAAGCTTCAACAGGTTTGAATAATTAAGGAGATTATAGTAGGGTTATACAGCAGGTGTAAAATTTTGTTAAGCGAAGCTATTATTAGGTGTTCCATGTTCTTTACAATGTTTCTCTATCTATCTGGCCCATACGTCAGCACATTTTCCTTCAAATTGCAGGATTTGAACGAACTCTTGCAACATCCCTTGCAGCCTAAGACTTTCTCGCGGCGCTATTTGGCTGGGGTTAGTTTTTTGACATGGAGGAAATATTTATGGATCTTTTATGGCACCTTAAACTGACTAGGATATCCTTTTTGTGTTCACTGACTTCAACCATTAATTCACTTATTCAGGCTGGTGTTTCGCCATTGCTTCAGAAGCAATTAGAAGAGTTGTCGAAAAGGAATTTAAACGGGAATAGCAGCAAGAATGAGAATAAAGGGTCCCGATTTGTTATTATTGGTCAGGATCGTATCGAACCCTTGCAAGCTCTTCAAAATTCTGGGCAAGAGGTGAGAATGTCTATAGACTATTTTTGTTATTCATAATCAGAACCAAGTTTGTATTTGGGTATGTAATTCATACATTATTTGCTTTTGTTTGTATCCTCTTCTACTCTTTTTCTTATCTGTTAGTGATTTCTGTTGCCAGGTCTGTGTGAACATGGACAAGCAAAGAGAAAAGAGAAGACTTGCTGAGAATTGGAAGAGGAAGAAGCATGAAGAAAAGAAAAGTAAACTTCTTTCATCCTTCTCTTATTTTTGGCCTCAATTGCAGTTATGTGCCATTGGTTGCGAATGTCTAATTATTTGTTTGTGAATATTTGGAAAATAATGGAAGAACAAGCATGCCAGGTAGTCAACTATAATAAGACTAACTACAATGAAGAATGTGCATGTTTTCGAAGCTTATCCTGAATAGAGGTTATAGTAGTCTTTGTACCAGTGTGTACACATGTCTGTTTGGTACACATACTACCTTCCTACAATGGTATTAGATGGACAATGGATGTCACATGGCTCTGTCTGAGTGTTTACATTTCAAAAATGCTCGTAATTATAATGAAAACAGTACAAACTGTGTATAAACAAAGCACGCCCACCTTTTAATCTCTGCCATCCCTTTTCAGGTACACGGGAGCAAAAGAGAAAGGACAGGAGAAAAGCTAAAGAGAGGGACTGAATAGCTGATGAAAGACTGAAAAGAGGGGAGCTATTTATTACGTTGTCAGACCACTCGATTTCCAGAATTCCTTTCAAAAACGCCTTCATTGATGTTTTTGACCTGATGGATCATTGAGGGCACTAAATTAGTAGTTGGCGGAAAGAAGATTGAGGCCATGGATGCCATCTTTTGCAGCTGAAGATAATAAGTTAGAACCGAATACCAGCACAGCATGATGAAACTTGCAGCTGCATTGTAACAACCAACAGGATATCTGCAACATTTATACTTCCTCACAGTTTATCTTTAAATGTGAAAGATTCTTTTCTCATAAGTTCACCCAGATATTGTTAACTACTGTACCGGGTGGGAACTTACGGCCTGTGTTGTGGACCTTAATTAGGATTCTATCAACGGGCTAAATGAAACACTTGCTTCAACCACATGAATTTGGGAGTTCGCAAGACTAGTTGGCATCTTCTGAACATTCCGATCTCTGTACGTGGCATCAGTCTCTTTTATTTCCTTTTCTCTTTTCCTCCACGTAAATGTATCCGAGACTCGGATTCCGAGTTGGGCTTAAAGTAGCAGCGCCCTGTTTATGCGAGTATCCGTGTCCGAGTCCGAGTCCGAAATAGGAAAAGAAGCGCATCACTGTTTGGAGTCGCGCGTATGATGTACATTCCGATTTACGGCAGGAAACTGTATTCCTTTTCCGAGTCCGCACGTGCACAAGAGTCTATCAACGGCGAGGCCTCTCCCTATATTAACAGCGACATGCCTCTCTCGATCTCTCACTTTCATCCAACGTTAGAACTTGGCTACTTGAGGCCAGCGTAGCGTTTGCTTGGTTCTTGAGAGACAATTCATACGCACGCACGAACACGGTCGACAAGAAGCGCGAGAGAACGACGGGAACGTGCGTAGCGATGGAGCAGATGGCAGCAGCGGCGACCGTGGACGTCGACGAGATCGTCTTGGAGGCTTTGGGCTTCAACGGCTTCGTCCACGAGCTCCAAGAGGCCATCGACGCGATGGCCTCGGCAGACGCGGCCAACGAAGCTGCCTTGGAGACCGGCTTCAACGCGTTCGCCGGCGCCATCGATGAGATCGCGGCGGACGAGCCTGATGAATTAGCCGTCTTGACCCTCGGCGAACTTAAAGAGGCTATAGATAAGATGGTAACCGCGGCCACGGCCGGCGAAGATGTCGTGGGGGATTTGGGCATCGCCGACTTCGGCCGCAAGCTTTTGGAGACCATCAGCAAGATAGCAAAGGCGGTCGCGGCCGGTGAAGTTGTCTTCTTGGAGGTGGACTTCGTCGACTTCAACCTCGAGCTCTCAGAGGCCATCGACGACTTCACTCACAAGCTCAAAGATGCAATAGACGAGATGGCGACGATGGACTCGGCTAATGAAGCCGTCTTGGAGGCCTTGGGCGGCCATCTTGAAGAAGCCATGGATGATGAGATGGTGGCAGACGGGGAGGCTTCCTTGGACGCATCGGGCTACTACAATGACATTGTTCGTCCAATCGATCAGGTTCGGCAAGGAATGCACGCGATGTATGAGGAAGCTGTCTTGGGCGGGTCGGAGTACCACGAGATCGTTGCTATCAATCACGCTCGCGAAGAGGCTCTCTTGGAGGAGTTGGAGTACCACGAGATGGTCTTTGCAGTTGATAACGCTCTGGACGATATGCGCCGGGAAGCGGTCGGATGCAGCGGCAACCATGCACCAACAGGATTTCTTGGACGATATGGATTTGGGACACCACAAGATCTTCTCTCAATTGATTCATGATGCCGTGGAAGAGATGCATCTCGTATCGGGTCTAGCGGTGGCCATGGAAGAAATGTAGTAGTAATTTTGATCGCTTCATCCATGCAAACCTAATTCAGTACCTGCATAGGTGCGGACGTGGCTGATCTTGTACAAATAAATGTAGTGCCTACAACTTATTTGGAATAAAATCAAGGGTATATACATATGTGCTATTGATCAATTATGTCGGTTTTGCTATTCCTCATTCGCTCATCTCAGTCCATGAGCTTAGCCGTGGGATTAGTCTAATTCTTGCTTCAGAATTAGTGCGTTGAAAAGATCTGTTCTTTTTAGATACAAAATTTTGTTTTTGACGAAGCCTAACGTTGCACATAAAAATTTGTGCAGTATCAAGTTTTGAAATGTGCAACTAAGTCGTTACATGTTCCTAAACTTGAAGTTGCATAAATATTTTATCGGAATTGCTATTTCTCAGTCGACTGAGAAACTTTTATTTGTCAGTCGACTCAGTTGCACATTTTTTATACCTAAGTTGCATGTGTAACTTAAGTATAGAAAATGTGCAACTGCTCGGTTATGCTCAGTTGCACATTTCTAGACCTAAAATTACACATGATTTCTAAAATGTGCAACTACTCAATTAACCATTGGATCAAAAATCAACGCTTAGGATCGTTGACTTAGAAATAACTATTTCTAAGTCGACTTAGAAATAGACACTCCCATATTTTATTCTCTTTAGATCTAAAGTTTTTCTTCTCTTTCTTCTCTTTCTTTTGTTTCTTTGTTTTTATTTTTGTTTGCTTTGTAGCCATCGGATTGACATCTAAGACTAATTTTGTTGATTGAGGTTTAAGAAAATTTCAATTGATTGAGCTATAGATGAACCATATTTATATTTGAAACTAAAGATCTCACAGCTTGCTCGACCCGAATAGATCAAATATATATGTCAAATATATGCAAACACTATTAAAAAGTGCAAGTTCTCCGTGTGCCAAAAATAACTCCCATGAGTAATCTGGGAAGACACAAAGGAAGGTCCCTTCTGCTCAGATGCACACACGGTAAAACGACAAACGCACGGAAAAATATAGTATTCCTTGTATCCTCCCATAATATCACAATTTTATAACTTTGTGTTAACTTATTCATATGAAATTCTCGCAAAAAAAAACTTATTCATATGAAAATTAACGGTTAAAGTTACACGCTGGAGACCATATCAAAATCTAAAACAACATATATCCCTGAACATGGAGCACTAGATCTGTCATCAAAAATATCTTCATCTCATTATTTTCTTAATAAATTTTAGTTACATGAAAATAGAAAAAAGAGTTCGAAGATGTACATATATTTGAGATCACGTAAGCGTCCAAAAACAAAAAGTAAACAATTTAACATATTTGCTATCTTTCAGTTGTCTGTAATTTTTATAAATCTCGGTCACCTAAATTTACACAGTACTAAGCCTAAATTTACAGTCTTGAATGTGTGCAATTTTAGCAAAATACTACTAGAATTTTTAGTCTGTAGGTTATATATGAGATGAGGTGGGGATGAAGATAGCTGGATGTTGATCTAAAGTCATAGAAAAGTGTATGAAATCTAAAGAATTTTTAAATAATTTAGAAATAACAATCCCATCATTTAATCATATTTTTCTAGGCAAAGCCCCCAAAATGTTTGAGACGGCCTGCTCCATACGTGTTATCTTTTTTCTTTTCTGTTGAGGGACCATACGTGATACTTCTCTGATTCGTAGCCCACTCGTGCTCCGATTCCTACTCGGCCTGCCTCTCGGTATAAATAAATTATCAAACCCCTGCTCGATCGTCCGACTTCTCAGCTCATACCTCCACGCAAGCGCGCATGCCGACACAAGGCGAGAACTAGAGTGCAAACCAATCACCAGTCGATGTGGAAGCAGAGCGCGCCGAGATGAATCCGGAGGTGGGGGAGGTAGAGGCGTTCGGCTTGCTCGCCGGCGACGTCTGGGCGCCCGAGAATCCTAGCGTCCTGTACAACACGTTGTTCAACATGGCAGCGGCGTCGGACGCGCCTGTCTTTGATGGCGTCGAACGTGAAGCAAAGACCGACGACGAGGACGCCGTCGATCAGAGCCACATCGTCCGCTTAATCGAAGAGCTGCTTGAGGAAGAGGACACGAAGGACGAAGCGGAAGAGGACACGGATGACGAAGACGTCGCGGAGAAGCCCGCGTTAAACGGCGACTTGGACTCCGCCGTCGACGACGAAGCCGTCTCTGAGGAGTTGAAGCCAGATGACACGCCAAGCCGTCCCGGGGGAGACGGAACCAGATGACTCCACCATTGATGACAAAGTAAAGCTGAAGGAGCTCTACAACGGCGCCAGCAGCTCCGGTGGTGGTCTCGCATGGGAAATCGGGACTTCTTCCGCGACGAAAGACGGAACGATGAGTCGGTTCAGCTTATCAATGCAACACCGGTGGAGGCGCTGGAAGACGGCACGTTCTCGCTCTTCGGCGGGGAACGCCGAGTCATATTCGAGGATGAAACTCTATGCCATGTATGCGGATGTATCCAAAGGTTTAGCCAGCAATCTCAGAGACTGCGAAGCAACACAGCCCCACGCAGTACCTGGGAGCGGAACACTGAAACACCGGAGTCCTGAATAACTCAGGCGGCTCGATTGGCTAATTTTTACTTTTAGTTTCCGTTCTCTTCTTGCTAAGCTCTAGAGTTCGGTAACGTAGAGTTAATTTGTGTGATTGCAACTCGCAAGTGTACGTCATGTTATTATTAGTCAATATATTACTATGTATTAAATACGAGTTAGTGATGGTGATTATATATCGTCCTTCTCTAACTAACTCACACATCAAAAACTCTCTTATATAGTTGACTCACACGCTTTTGTCTAACTAACTCGCACACAAAAAACTATCTTCTCTTATTAACTCGCACACCAAAACTCTTTTTTTTTGGAAAAACAGCGTCGGCAGGTGGGCTAACGGCTTGATGGATTCCATTACGAGCGTATGCAATTTCTTAATTTTCCAACCAATCCTCCAAGTCCCCTATTTGTGCTCAAGTTTGTTAACCGATCGCAATAAAAATGTTGTATTTCTTAATCTACATCTCTCTCGTCGCTCGTTTACATCAATTCTCTTTCTTGGTTTGCACATGCACGAGAGCAGGTGGACGATAGGTGCGGCATCGATGGGGTCAGGCAAGAGCAGCCCGGCTGGCGGTGGGCAGGCAAGTGCACTTCACTGCTATGCCATGCACCGTGCTCACTCCACCAGCGTCCTGACCTCAACGCCATTTGGATGATGCGGTGACTTTTTATGGTAGCGGGATGGATGCTTAGATTTCTTACGTTGGTTCCTTCCAGTTCAGAGGATGCGTGCGACGATGCATGTTTTATTCGGACAGGAGGAAAGTTTGATTTCACGGTAGTTTATTTGTGTTTTGTTTTAAGTAAAATATTCTATTTTACCAGCATATATCTGCTCGGGTTGGCAATCTTCTAGCTGTGAATGTCATATGCGCCTATGGCAATCGGTGCATTCACGAGTCATGGACAGGGGCTCTAGGCTATGTTTAGTTGAAAATTCTTTATTCTCGGTCAATACATCGGTGAAATGTGATCTTTGTCCTTAATCACTTTAAATGATAGACACTCTACACATGCTAGATATGTTGTCTACATTGAGCCTCTAACGGGCATGACACGGAGCAAAGCTTGGGTAGCTAGATTACATCACTCGTTAGATATTACTAACTATATTTTAGTTATTTTCTAATTCAAGGTATTTTATGTTGGATAATTAAGGAGTTATGATTAAATTTGATGATGTCCTTAAATTTTCATTTTTCTCAGAGTTTTGGCTGGTCCATTGCTATTGCTAGAGCTTTTGCAATTCTAAGATAGGAGAGGATCACGTAGTAGTATCATCACCATTGCCAAATATAAAGAAACGAATGTTGTCATGTCATATGTCCCTTTAATTATCAATACTGAGGAGGGGTGATTATTGCGTGCCATCCAGTAACGTGAACCATGTCAGAGATTAGATGGAGTTTGAGAGAATGGTGATGCAAAACTGTGGAGCAGCACGGTGTAGAGCGACCAGAGAAATAACGAAATAGCTAGAGGTGGAGCCGAAGGGCCAATGGAGAGGAAGGAAAGGAGGAGGAAGATGACGCTTTTTCATCTTGAGGTCATGCTATGTATCCATAGCAATGCATGCTCCGGTGGGACCGGTGGACGGAAAGGAGGAGGAAGACGAGTTTTCTTATAGTCATGATGTGTCAATTTAAAATCTATAGCAACATATAGACACTCTGCTATATATATATGTATGTATATACACTATTTTCTTATATAAATGAGAGCGGGTGGGAGTTGTGATTCATCAACACCTCCCACTTTTTTCTAACTATTCTGAAATATGTCTAATAAAAAACGATTGATTAATTGAAACACAACGAAACTTCTTCACAATAAATTAACTTAACCATCTTTTGAAGACAGCTATGGCGACAATAATAATTTAACATGATTAACTATCTTTTTTTTCTAAGTAAAGCGTGATCATTTTGCTATTTAGGTATTGGATATCTGTGTGTACGAAAATTGTACTGTGCCGTGCAAGGTGCAACACTTGGTGTTCACTTATTTCTTTTCTTGTTTTCAGTCGTAAGTACTATGGATATCTTTCACCTGCGAGTCAGTCAGGTTTGATCAGTAATCTGTCGTACAGGCGTCAGCCGTACTCGATCGTGACGTCCAAACACTTCATTATGATGCGTGCATGGTGTAACATGGTCCGGACTACGTACCCGGATTTTTTCCGCACAGTGCGGGTGTTATGTAACCATCGCACAACCTTACTCTCTCACCTAGGCCGGCCCAAAGCGTGTTTTCTTTTTTCTTATCATTTCCTCGGTGCCATTATTTGCAGAGTGCCCAGCTAATAGTTTTTTTCACCAGTGCCCAGCTTATAGTAAATTTTTATTGTTTCATTACGAAAAGAAAAGTTAACACAAGTCCATCGTGTTCGTTTGTGAAACATGAAACATTTTTAACGAGTTAGGTATTTTTTTTGCAATACGTGAACAATTTTCATGGACTATGGAACATATTTTAAAAGGAAATTTTCATATAGAATAATTTTCCCGAGTTGCATGAATATGTTAGATATATATGAACAGTTTTCAGAGACAATAGAACATATTTCTAAAAAAAATTCGTACAGTTTTTTAATAATTATATTATAACTATAAAAATACTAAATGTATGTCTTATGAAACGTGATTTACAAATGATATTCTCCTATTTTCTAGATTTTATAACATAATAAAATCAATAAAACATAGATAAGCAATAAAACATAGATAAGCTAACCCGGTGGGCCGACTCATTTAATGAGCCTTGGGGGCATTGGTCTCTTCGCTCCCGCTTTAAGGAGGGAGCTAGCTACCGGAAACACTACTTCCCACTCACTATGGAAAATAAGGTTGCGTCGTGCACTTCTGCTTCCTTCTAGGCCGGCCTAATAAAAAACTGACGTTCTTTTGTTTATTTTAAGGTAACTAGCAATGACAAGTAGTGATCTTGCCTGGGCTTAACTTGGTTAATGGTGTAGGACATTTTTGGTTTGATCCAGCGCTCGAGGTTTTTCTTTATTTTTTTTATTTTTTTTCTTTTTCTCTGTTGTCTTTTTCTTTTCCACACTTTTTCGTTTCAGTAGTTTCTTTACCTATTCCACAAGTTTTTTGTTACCCAATGTGTCAGGACCCCGAATTCATAACCAGCTCCAACTGCGATGCAAGGTCTGAATACCCGAGAAATCACCCCAGCACATCATACGCTCACGAAACGTCGTATGCCTTCACTGCGGGACAATCTGACACCTAACCAACCCACCATACGATCACCACATGTCGTATGCACTCACGGTTGGTTAAGCCGGGCAAGGACGCACTTATCGCAAGAGAAGCTGAAAACGAATTCAAGATCCGGTAAAGAATTGACGCTGCTCTTAAGCTCACTAAGCAACATGAAATCGGAGGAGCCCGACAGTCGCACCTACACCCTAACCTAGCCCGAGGGCTAGTGGGTCACTCGAAAGCCCGGTACGATTGTCCACACCCTACCTAGCCGGCACTGCATCTCAGCTAATGGGTCACTCAACCGAAAACACTTCACAGAGTGAACACTAAGAGGAGACATCACTTCTTTACGATCAATTCCATATACTTCAATCATGCATGCACGGTATATGGAATGATCACAATTAACAACTTTATATCACAGTTCAAACTCTACTAAGAAGAAGTTAAAGGATACATAGATTGCCACTTACCCGAAAGGGGTTCTATACCACATAGCTTACAACTTGAAGGCTGATTACTGGTCTTCAAAGTTCAAAAATAGCAATGAACACAAAAGTTAAAGCCCTGAGATGGCAGCCCCGCCATCTCCATAAGCATCTACACAAACCACATTATTACGACCGAAAAGGATAACCCCAAACTAAGCATCCGAATCAACATTTCCTACGTCATAGTACTCACCAATACTGGGCTCACCTGCAACAATTTCGGAATTGAATTCCATAAGTACTTTCGTACTTGCAAGCTACATTTGTAGGCTCATCCCAATTCAATTTCAGCATAGTATATGACAAGGGAGAAACACTAACATTGCATATTGACATAAACAAGTAGACATGGCATGAACAAAGCTGATAAGACAATATCCGTATGTACCATCATGACCAAGTTTAATTTTAGGTTTGAACATATAGCAATTCAAACAAGAATTCTATTGAACCAATTTCATGAGCAATTGAAATTAGACAAAATTTCAAAGCTAATCCATACATCGAGTCAAGCAAGACAATTTGATTGAGCCAGCCAGACAAGGTTTGGTCTCAATTTCTGACTAACCCAACAAGGTTTAGCCAAATATGTAGTCGGGCAAGGCAAGCAAGACTTGCCCAACGCGGGAAATGGATTCAGAATGTGTAAGTACAAGGTTGGCCGACCATGACTTCCCACCAATCTCAATGCAATCCTGCCGTTGGTGACGGGTAAAGCCCTACGACACCGGTATCGGATCAGTTAGCAGCCTGTCGATCCATCTGTAGGTGACGGTACCCCGGCTCTCACAACTCCCAATTAGGGTTCCATATTTTATTAGTCCATTTAAAAGATCACCGCTGATTTTACCACCAAGTAACCCTACCATGCTATTGATTCGCCATCACATAACCTAGCATTATCATAAAAATTTCAATCAAGTAGTTCGCCCCAATCACAAGCATAGCATGAAGTGAATTAGGGAATCTTAGCAAGCTTTTGCATACTTGCCTTGCTACGATTGATCGAGCTCACTATAGTACTCCGCTTCGGTAAACTCCTGGTTGCTCGGTTCTATCAAAATCAAATGCCAAAATGCCGGAGTAAGGCAACAAAAGGAGTTTAATTAAAATCAGCAAGTAAAGAGATTCAAAAATGAATGATATGCATTCTAACATGTAGAAGATGCCTATATGAAACTAACGTAATTAGTTTCGTCGAATTTGGAAGTCTAGAAGTTAAGTTATGATTTTCCGAAATTGAGTATGTCAACACTAGGGTTTAATCGGATCATGCGTCGGTTAACTAATATGGAATGGCATATGGGAAAAATGAGTAGTCCAAACGTTTAGGTATTTGATAATTGTCATTTGGCGCAACATTTGTAATGTTTGTAGCTAAGGATTCAAATTTTGAGAGTTATATTCATCCCTAGGGCTTAAGGGCACTTTAGACATTTTCAAAATTTTTACAGCAATGAAACATGAAAAAGGATTATACCATTAGATTCTATAGGTTAAAAGAAAAGTAACAAAAAAGAATCACTTAATTTGGAGTTGGTATGAACTTGTTATGACTTTTTGAAGTTTAATCCAATTTCAGCCCCTTCTAATAATTTTCAGAATTTCAAATCGACTCAATACCTTTGTTACCCACTTTTGTGCTAGCCTTGGTCATTGATACGGGGGACCTATGAACCCAGCCCCTTTTCTTTTGTCAGGCTATTCTTCTCTTTTTATTTCTCTTCACTCCGAGTGGTTTGGCCCATGGGATCCCATTTGCGAACGTGGCGCTGGCTCGGCTCTGGTAAAGTGCACGGCGACAAGTGAAGGCGAGCATCCAAACGAGTTCTACGGGGAGAAGGGGGAGAAGATAAATGCGGCATTGCGATGAGGAGCTCACCGTGATTTCATTTTGGTGCTCGGCAGTGGTGGGGGAGATGGAGTCGAGGATGGCAGCGGCACTGGTGGGTAGTGGTGAGGTGGTGCCGGCGATGGGGAGTTCCTGAGCACCGAGAGAGGAGGTGAGGAATCAAAGAAAGAGAGAGAGAGATCGGGAATTCCGAAACAATGGTCGGTCGGGAGGAGGCTTACCGGGAATAGAGAATTTCTCGTCGGCGAGAAGGTGACTGGCACCGGAGAAGAGCCACGAAATTGGGGATGCCTACTGCGCCGAAATGCAATTAAATTTGGCGATGGATTCACAGAGCTGAGGCGGACAAAATAGCAAGAAAATGGGAGGGATGGCCTCACCAGTGGAAGAACGGGTATCGTGGCCGGAGGGAGCTCGCTGGATACGGGGAAGAAGACTTCGGTCTGATGGCTTCCGTGATGATCCTGCACAAGCCAAGATTGGAATGAGCTTGACATGAAAAGATGGAGCTCGTGCGCACATTTGGGAGAGAAGAGAAAGCCTTGGACGCCGAGATAGGCGGGACGTCGCCGACAGCACTTCATCGGACCAAGAAAGCCGACACGTTGGGCAGCGGTGCTTGCTCGTGGGCGCGTCCGAAAGCTTAGGGAAAAGCGGCGGAGTGGAGAGCTGCAGGCGAGGAGCTCGGCAGCGTGGGGAATGGGGAGAAGAACCCAAGGGAGATGGCAGGCGAGGTAAGAGAGGGGAGGAGAGCTCGGAGTGCACTCGTCAGAGGGAGAACACCACGTACATGGAGCGCCTGCGTGTGGGACCAGAGCGTCAGCAAGAGAAAGAAGGAAGAAGTCCAGAGGAGAGGCGGGCAGAGGAGCTGACGGGTGGACCCGCGATGACAGTGACTAGAGGGGGAGAACAGAGGGAAGGCGAGGGGGGGAGAAAGATGGGCTTGGCCCAATGCGCGGGAAGAACAGGCCGGGAATCAGCCCAGGAATCCAATTGAATTCGTCCTTGCAATTTAAACCCCGGACCAATTTCATCCTTGCAATTGATTCAAAAACAAAGTTTCCAAATTTCATAAAATTTGTAAAAGCTCCTGAACAAATATCCCGTTTACAACAGTTGGTGTAAACCAATACCCATAGCGCTAGCATTTTTTTAACTGCTTTACCCGACTATTAGGCAATATTTGCAAATTCTAAGCATCAAATGTGATTTAGGATTCCTAACTCCTGCTAAAATTTATTAGGAGGAATTTTGGACTCCAGGAAATGTTGGCATGGTTCCTTAGTTGTCATTAGCTCCATAAACTCATCAATGTGGTTCTCAGGTCATGTGGAGCAAGATCTTGGTTTTATGCGAATTTAACATCGGCCTATATGTTGACATGAAATGTAAAAACTCCACTTTACTTCAAGTAGAACTCTAAGGTTCCATCTAACTACTTAAAAAAAATCTGGGTCATTACACAATGAGCCCACCCTTTTCCTTTTGTTTTTATTCTTCTGCGTTTTTCTTTTCAACTTTTCATTTAGTTGTAGTTTTTCATGTGTTATTATTTTAATTTTCTCTCCTTTTATCTTTATTTTTCTTTTCATTCAGTTGCAGTTTTTCATTTTTTTTCTTTATTTCCTTCAGTAACATTCGAAAAATGAGTCACAAGGACTTAAGCTTTTGTTGCACTATTTTTATTTATTTTATACTAAGACTCATGAAGTGTTGCATGAGTATTTTAGACTTGTTCCACTAACTTATTGTTGTTTCACTGCTAGTGTTTGAAGTTTTCTCCGACCACATTTGGTTTGTTCCATTAGTTTTATTTCTAGAGGTCCCCTCCATTCTCTAATGGCATACAGGTGAATTTGACGAGGTATGTACTGTGTACAACAAAGTTCTATTTCCTACTTTCCTACCTCAAGTTCGGTTTAACAATTAACACTGAGATTTTATTTTCTAATTTTAGAGACCTATTTCAGATTTTCCCTTCAGTTGAGTCATTAGGATGTTACGGATCGATTTGTGTTTAGGAAAACACAACCATCAAATAGTAATGATGCAGGAACTTCAGGGACAATACCTTCCGTTCCCAGATAAATTAATTTAGATGAACTTTCTTATGACCCAGCTGATCGGAAAAGAATGTCACAATATCGCAGAAATCCTAAGAAGCAAGATGAGATAAGGTGAATATATTTAACTAGAGGACCTTACAGGCCACAACCTAGTTTTAAATATCCATAGAAGCTCATCGCAAATGCGCCACGAAGATTTACTCAGAATGGTTTAAAGAATATGGTGGTTGGCTAGAATATAGTGAGAAGATGGATAAGGCCTTTCCTTTGTGCTACTACCTATTTAGAGATTGCATTGAGGGCCAAGCTGGGAATGATGCATTTGTAGTTGACGGTTTGAGCAGTTGGAACAAGAAATGCAGACTAGACACTCATGTGGGTAACGTTAATAGCTTTCATAATGCAGCAGTAAAAAGATGTGATGCTCTCATGAATCAAGATCAGTCGATTCAGGTTGCCCTCAATAAGCAAAGTGGTATTAAAAAAAGGCATAATTGTATTCGGCTCAATACGTCCATTGATTCAGCTAGGTACTTGCTACATCAAGGTTTAGCTTTCCGTGGAAATGATGAATCAAGAGGATCAAAAAATAAGGTAAGCTTTTGAGAGTTAGTACAGACATGAGCAAATCAAAACGATGATATAAAGAAGGTAGTCCTCAAGAATGCCCCAGAAAATCGTCAGTAGATTTTTCTAGACATTCAGAAGGAAATCATGAGTTATTTTGCAAAGGTAACAACAAAGTTTCTATGTTGTTTTTCTTTCTTAAAGTTTAACTATTGCTAGACTCGAAATAACACATTATTGTCTTGCACAGATAACATTGAATTCTATTCTTGAAGATATTGGTGGCGATGTGTTTAGTTTGTTAATTGATGAGGCTTCCGATGTGTCGGACAAAGAAAAAATGGCTGTTGTCATGAGATATGTTGACAAAAATGGACTACTCCTAGAACGATTAATTGGAGTTGTACATGTGAAGGAAACATCAGCAGCATGCCTCAAGTCTGCTCTTCATAAGTTGTATGTCGATATTGGATTAAGCTTAAAACACGTGAGAGGGCAATGCTATTATGGAGCAAGCAATATGCGGGGTGAATTCAATAGCTTGAAAGCTAAAATTCTAGAAGAGAACACGTCAGCATATTATGTGCACTGTTTTGCTCACAGCTACAGTTGGTTATTGTGGCAGTGGCAAAGAAGAATGAAGATGTCATAGATTTCTTCTACATGATTTCTCTTCTGTTCAATGTGGTTGGGGCTTCTTGCAAAAAAAAAGACATGATAAGAGAGAATACTTGAGAGAATGTAAGAAAAGCCATTGATAGTGGATGAATTAGTACCGGGACAAGTTTACATCAAGATCAATCTCTTCAGAGAGCCGAAGACACTCCTTGGAGTTCTCACTATAGAACCCTTTCGAGCCTAATTAAATTGTTCCTGTCTATTCTTGAGGTTCTTAAGTATGTTGAGAAATAAGGTAAAGATGGAAAGAAAAGTCAAGCATGAGGCCTTAATTCATACTTTGGGACCTACTCTATCACAGTCTTTACAAAGGAAGGACCAAGACATCTTAAATGCCATGTCATATGTGAAGTCAACAAGAAATGATCTACAACAGCTCAGAGATAGTGGGTGGGAAACACTTCTAGAGAAGGCATACTCATTCTGTGAAGAACATGACATTCCGTTGCTAAACATGCAAGAAGAATATGTCAATCAGCGCAAACCAAGACAAAAAAACCAATATAAAAAATCTCCGGTATTATCAAACAGAATGTCTTAACTCTATTATTGATTGGCAACTTCAAGAGTTTGATGAGCATTTTAATGAAGTAAATTATCAATTGCATACTCACATGGCTTCTTTCAACCCAAAAGACTTGTTTGCTACTTTTAACTTGGAAAGCTTGGTGAAGCTAGCCGAGTTTTATCCAAATGATTTTGATTCGACGCAATTGATGAACCTTATTCACGAATTTCGTACTTATATCGACAATGTGAGGGCATACCAAAGATTTGCATATTTGAATGGCATTGCTGATCTTGCTAAGTTATTGGTGGCCACTAAGAAGCATCTTTCTTTTCCATTAGTTTATCGTCTTCTAAAGTTAGTGTTAATTTGCCAGTTGCCACGACATCAGTGGAGAGATGCTTTTCAGCTATGAATATTATCAAGAATTTGTTGCGTAATAAAATGGGCGAGGAGTACATGAGTAATTGTCTAATTTGCTTTGTGGAGAAAGACATTTTTTCTACTATCAGTAATGACGCCGTGATTGATCTCTTTAAGAATATAAAAAACCAAGAAGAAAAATGATAAAATGTGAGTCACTTTACATATTTTGTTAAATGCTATTTTTGTAGTGTAACTGATGTGAATATAAAATGTTTTTTTCATTGTTTTTAGGAGCTCCAACTATCAGTTTGAAGTCATCTTTTGCAACTTATTTTATCTTTAAAATATGTAAATAAGTGGTTTTATGACTTCATCCTATCAGTATGTATGTACATTTCTAACTTTTTGCTGTTCATATTGTCTTTTAAGGCTATACTTTTACCGTAAGACAGTATGAGGTTATGTCGTTACTATAGTTAGTCGTTATCGTGTGAAGCCCTTAGTGGCCGACCCCATTGGCCATTTTTTCTGGCTTCGACGTGACGACCTGCTGCGCCGCCAACAAAATCACCACCAGTTGTGTCCATACCCTGCCTCGAGACACCACCATGTCCGTCCCCCTGATCAAGCCGACGTCATCTACTCCCTCCTTTTCAGTTTGTTAGGCACAGCTCAAAAAACACTGTAACCAAGGCAGAGCGGGAGATGAGATCGCTGAAAAATCGAATGAAAACTGACCTACGACACGCTGCTTTCCCCCCTGAAATTTCTCTCGCACTACGCGCCCACCGTCGTCGTTATGATCCTGTTTAATGACAAAATCGTTCGGCCTCCCAAGGAATTAACTGGCCAACATTAATCTTGCCAGCGCATGCAGAGAATAACCGCGCACATCCGCCCTCTCTCCCGCTCAATCCCGCTTGCATGGAGCCAGCAATTCCTTCAAATTTTCGTTTCAAACTGAGCGCGCGTGCCGTGAAAAATTCCAAACTGATCGGCAACTTATAAGTTCAGTGCTCACCATTCCTCTCCTTTTCTATGAGTAGCTCTTCTTCTTCCTTTCTCTCACACAATGTTGCCATTCTATCTAAGCCAAACATCGATCGTCGTTGAAAGAGAGGATGTCGTCAAACTTGGTGAGGAAAGAGAGGACGCCGGTCATGGAGTTGCCGCTCATGCTGGTCGTGGGCGCTGCCGCAGCCGGCGAGTAGGTGGCGAGCACCCCTGGCAAGTTGGGGAAGCTTCTGGAGGAGGAGGCCGTGGGCACGGAGAGTTGCCGCGCGGTCGAGGCGGACGCGGGCGAGGTGTGACGGCGAGCTCAGGCGCTGGATGCGGGCGAGGTGTGACGGCGCTCGCAAGTGACCGTGGTGGGCACGACGCCGGGAACGCCTCGTCCGGTGACGCGCCGGTCGGACGCGGCCGTGGTGGGCACGCCTGTCTAGGCATGGCCTGCCGTGCACGCCCCCTCGCCTTCGATGCCGGACGAGGCAACGACATCGGGCACGGACACGGCGCGCTCGGCCTCACAGATCGCAGAGGCGCAACCCTCGAACGAGGCCGACGCTACGTCCATGCCTGGAATGAAGGAGGTGGAGGCGACGTCGGCGGCTCGAGCTCGAGGGCCAGCGGAGTAGGCGTGGGTGCTAACTCCGGCGAAACCGGGAACGATGCAAGCGGTAGCGCCGCTAGAGCAGATGCAAGCGGTGGCGACGACGACTCAGACATGGACGGCAACGATGACTCGGACTCGGACGACAACGGAGGAGCAAACCACGTCGATTTAAGTAAGCCATGAACCTTTGCATCAGTATAGTTAAGTTAAAATTCAATAGATTGATAGATTTTGTTTGCTTCTAATTCTCGTCATGTTTAGATTTGATTCGGAGCATGAATAGTTTTAGAGTTCAATTTAATTTTATTGATAGATTTTGTTTGCTTCTAATTCTCGTCATGTTTAGATTTGATTCGGAGCATGAATAGTTTTAGAGTTCAATTTAATTTGATTCGGTGAGTAAATTATTTGCAGATCATATGGCCAACATCAAAAGAAGAACTCAGTATACTGATGATGAGAAGTGTGTCATATACAACTTGGTGTTACATAAAAATGGTCGTGGGAAGTTGAAGGATGGGGTCACTTCTGTAGTGTCATGTGGGACTGGCGTGTCGCGGGGCTATGTGTGAACCGGATATGGGACAATGGCTTGCGAGGTGGTGGGGTGAATGCGGTCATTAACAAGAGGGCCAAAAATTGTGGCCGAAAGCGGATAGTGCTGGACACTGACCACATGGCTCAGTTGCCGTTGGAAGAACGGACGACACTTAGTGATCTCTGTGATGCAATGCACATGAGCGTGACCACTCTATGGAGATGTCTGAAGGAGGGTAAGTTCCGGCGCCATACAAACGACATCAAGCCGACCATCACTGAGGAGAACAAGAAGGCTCGGGTCTGTTACTGCTTGTCCATGTTAGAGCTTGCGAGCTTGCCTGAGAATCCTACCTTCAAGACTTCATTCAATGTGGTTCATATAGATGAGAAATGGTTTTACCGCACTTGCAAGAACCAGAAATTTTATTTGACGAATGAAGAGCCAAACCCAGAGAGGCACATGAAGAACAAGGGATGGATCGAGAAAGTGATGTTTCTCGTGGCTATAGCTAGACCGAGATTTGATATGCATGGTAACTGTATGTTTGACGGCAAGATCGGAATTTGGCCGTTCATTGAATTCAAGGCTGCCGAGAGGAAGAGTTGTAACCGGCTGCGGGGAACTATGGAGTTGAAGCCAATTACATCTGTCACTATGGATATTAGCCAACAATTCCTCATCACCCGAGTCTTGCCTGCGATCAAGGAGAAGTGGCCGGACCGTGGTACTCCTATTTATATCCAGCAGGACGATGCAAAAACTCATATACCTATCGATGACCAGGCGGTCGTTCAGGCAGCGCAGGTGGGTGGTTGGGACATTAAGGTAATGTGCCAACCACCGAACTCCCCAGATACAAACATTTTGGATCTAGGTTATTTTGTGGCCTTGCAGGTGGTGTTTCAGAAGATGCCGAAGAAAATTGAAGACATTGTTACAAACTTACAGGCAACATTTGATGAGTATCCTATTAAGAGGTCTAACATGATTTTCTTGACTCATATAGCATGCATGAGAGAGATCATCGTACAAAAAGGATCCATTTTCTACAAGATTCCGCACTTGAACAAAAGTAAACTCGAGAGGAATGGCGTTCTCCCGATTCGGTTGACTTGCGAGCCGGAGTTTGTGGCCCAACTGGATGAGTACACCAACGGGGATTAGCGGTAGCTTTTCTCTGCCATGGCAGCAGAAATGAATACGGCACACTATTGTTCATCATCCGACAACAAAAGATCAATCACTAAACGTCTAATACTCCTTCTAGTCAGTTCAAATAATAGAACCAGAGTACAAACACTAATCTCTCGTCTCATCTCTCTCATCTAGTTCAAATAATAGTAGAACCAGAGTACAAACGCTCGCGTTTTATTCTTGCGTTGCTAACGGCTCCATGCAAGGTAATTAAGGCTGCTGCTCTCCCAAAGCGTCGCAGCGGCTTGCATGCAGGGTAATCAAGGCGACAACACGTTGGACACGGTTAAGTGGGCTTATAAACTGGAAATTCTGAAATTTGAAGCTGTGCCTAATAAACTGAAAAGGAGGGAGTACCTCGAGATGCAGTATCGTCCCTGTCGACCTTGGGCCGCTATATTCATTCTCCGCGTCTGAAATTGACTATCGCCGTCAGCCGTGTAATCTCCCACCTCGAGACGCTACCGCCCCACCTCCGGCAGTTGTTGCCACGTCCGTTGGTCTCGTGTTCTCTTCTATAAGATAAGATCCATTAATTGGTCCAATTTTTGGTGTGATGTGCACCAAATCGTTGCACTTGTGTGATGGAAACTGTTCTCTTACACGTTAATATCCGTGAAATCTGCATGAATGAATTCGTTTGAATCTGTGAAGTAACTCGTGAACTGCAGAATATAGCATGCAGGTCGTGGTAAGCTTGGAAGTTGGAACTTGGTGTGGTTGTTTCTCTGCAAAAATTTGTAGTATCCTTCATTGATGGGATTTTGGATCGGGAGTAGTCAATGCTAATTGTGATACTAGATGCAAAACGAGATGGAGTTAAGTTCTTGTGGCATTTCCTTGATAGAAGTCATTGCGCTTCATCTCGTCAGATTGTTATCGCAGATTTTGCTATTCAATATTTAGATTGTTATTTCATTATGTCAGATTTTCTTGTTGGCATGAGTATGCCCTGGAAGCGTGCAACAAATATTGGCGAAGGAGAAAGAGTAGAACTGCATGGTCAAGCATGGTCAAATGTCTTATGAACACATGAAGCGTTACAAATCCAACATTCAAGGAAGATGAGCTTTTCCTCTTTGTTGTACTAGATAATTTGTTTTCCCAGTCCAGTGTACAGTAATGTAGATTGACTATAAAAATTACATGTAGCATTGTGATATGCTTCTGAATATTTGGTACCTGAGATATGAATGATAATAGGCGCATTGTTTTTTTAGACTTCTTATCCCCTCTATGGTCCATTTTCTATTTATTTTTCTTATCGTTGGTTTTTTGATATCACAAAATACTGTCTCAGGTTACCAATTTGTATCTAAGCAAAATATTTCTTCTCTACATAAGGTGACAATTAAGCATATATGTTGGATAATCCCTTCTCTGAATTGTTGTATGGAAGCTACCTAATTTAAAAAAACGGTGATAAAGATTATTTAGTCCTGTTGGGAGCATGCACAAATCCATGCATTCATGCCATAAATGATCTAATTTAGTTGAGTGTACATGTATTGTCAAAACTCATTCGAATTTTGATACATGGTAAATTTTTAAAATGAAAAATATAATCACTTATTTATACTCTTGTAAGTGGCGGCAATAATGGTAGTTGCCGTCCTCCACCCGTGAGGCCACATGCCTAGGGCAGGCCAAATAGGGTGGAGTGGAAGGCTCGTTAAAGTTGGAGCACGTTGTGGGGGCCGAAGGCGTCGAAGTAGGCCTTCATCGCATCTTCGCATCTTTCCTGAATGCAAGGGAATAAATGTTGCTACTATCGCATGTCCCTTTTGGTATCCATATTAGGTTGTCACGTTTAATGTGTTGTCATCAATCGTAGGAGGCGACGGGAACCATAACGGGGAATCGGAGTTGGAAAAGACAACAGCGTGTGATGACGGAGCAGAGTGAAGGCGGCAAAGCCGAGGGGATGGCGGAGAGGAAGGAATACTGAAGAAAGACGACACATTATTTTCTTATGAGAGTGGTGAAAGAAACACACAATTAGGAAGAAAATATCCAAAACTAGTGGTCACCAAAGAGGGATGGAGCAGGAAAAAAAATGTATATATTTGTCTAGACATGATCGAAGATTGCACATGGATCGCACGTGATGCGACATTTGTAAAATATAGTGTCTCTCTGATCTATGCATTTATACATCTCCTAGTAAAAATACAAGGATTAAACCGATAATTACTAGTCTAAACAAAAAATATGTGTGTTTTAAATAAACATATCAATAAAGTCCATAGCAACACACGGATCACTTAATTAGTCTATATAATTGATGCGTTTTAAACATGACCTAAGTAGAAATACACGCACCGTCGAGTTAACTTCCATTGAGCCTACATCTTGGTGGGCCATGATTCCTCAGCTTTTCTGCCCTCATCTTTCTTCTCTGTTCACTGGAGTGAGTTCAGACTTGGTGAATTGTTGCCAAGTTTAAATTACAAGGTATATCAATCATTTTACTTTTTAGTATTATCACGTGGAGTAGAAAAATAGTTCTACCTTTCCTCAATAGAAGAATATCTAATTTGAATTCTCCTCTTCTCTAATGAATGAACTATCTAATGGCGACTTCAAGTGGACTTAAAGCTGCAAAAAAAATTCATAATATCCTTCCTGTTCAAACCTTGTAGGGGGTTCATTGGGACCTTATCTTGATTGCTGATGCCTTTGTCTGTCTGTGCTAACGGGAGATCATGGTCCAAACATCTTCACTTCTCGTCCATTACTTTCCAATACAGTTGAAGAGCAGCAAACCGAAAATCTTATCGTTCAACTGCAGCAGCCAGCAAATCGAATATCTTGCCGTTCTATGTTATTCTTGTGGCATCTAATTTTAGTTCATCACTATTTGAGAATTCCATTTGCAGATAACAGCCAACAGTTGATATATGCCTGATGACCAGACGGAGATAGACATTCAATGGCGCACCGTACTCTAGCTGTCAACACATGGACAACATGGGTGATATATGTGCGAATGTGTCTAGCGCAGGCCATCGAACCAAAGCTGCCTCTGCATATTGGCAGTTGACGTTGGGCCATGGATGACACGATCTTCCTAAGCATCAAGTTGGCAATAATGGCAGGGAGAACTTGTAGGGAAGAACATGGAATGGGAATTTAGAGATTTTCAGCAATCCTATCCTATCCATGTAGATTTTTTTTCTTTCATTTCAGATGTTATATTGCATTTTCCCCGGTGCTGTATGCTCGCTGTCACTGTTACGACAATTTATTGGGCCTGTTGGCAAATTGATAACTAGGTTGTAGATAAAAGTCAGGGAAGTGCTAGTTGTTTCGTGGTTCACTTGTAAGCATCGGTCCTTTTCCAGTCGACTTATTGGTTTAGTATAAATTTTAGCTCATATATGATGAAAATATTATTCATCATCATCATCTTTAATTTTATATAGGTTTTTTTCTCTCATACGTCTATATATTTGTTGCATCTTTGCACATAATACGTAGACCTTGAGTTGATCTTCTTCGATTTACATCCGTACTTTTTTTGGTGGGTTATGTTTCATCTAGATGTAAAAATAACATAAAACGATTCCATAAATGCTACGATCGATATTTATCTCACCAGTTTTCATCTAAGTCTACACATTTGAGCATTTGGTCCGTTGCAGGAAACTTCCAGACCAGTCTTGGTCGGAACTTTCAGATAGGTAATATTTTTTAAATAGAACGTGTGCTTTCACTCGAAACTTCCAAACAATACCTGCTCGGAACTTTCGGATGAAATTTTGCTTACAACACGAAACAATTTTATCTCCAGAGTATCCAAAAAAATCTTACCCCAAGTTTCCAGACGGTGAGCAAACCGTTTATCACTTAAAGGACCAGGTGGACCAAACGATCACTGTCCATCACCGCCATCGCATCGTCGTCGCTCTACGATTTCACCGTCATCTCCTCTGGCTAACCGCTTCTCCGGAGACTCTGTCGCTGCTGATGCATCTCCTCCGCCGCACGCCGTAATAGAGCCGCTCCGCCGAGTTAGGGCAAGTGGCCTCCATGCGACTTCCCTATCCAATTTTTTTCATCAGATGTCCCACATTTTGGTACATTATCGTTTCCTCTCCAATCCGTACTCAATTTCATTGAAAATCTGTAGATTTGAATCGGATGAAAATTTTAGGGTTAGTTCTTCAGAACTTGCTTGGATGTTCCGGACGGAATACATCCGAACCTTGTGGATGGCATGGCTGAAAGCACCCAGTCACTCGGTACCTCCAAGCCAAGCACCCGCGGACCTTCTGGACAGTTGTTGGCTGAGTGCCTTGAGTGGCTCAGAACATTCAGACATGAACTGCTCGGACTCTCCGGACAAGTATTGAAAGTACTTTCACTAAACTCTTTGAAACCAATTCAACTCAATTTTCTTTGGAAAACTTGTTTTGGCTCGGTGTGCACTTATCTCATGCTCTCATCTATATGCTTACACATGAGATCATGTCATCCGATGAGGAGCAGTGTTTGCCAATGGTTGCCCAGGGAAATGAGGAATCCTCCGGCACTCAATCCAAGTCACAAAGCGAGAAGCTCAGTCATTGGTCAGATGTTGGTGCTGCTTCCTTCGTTGTTCATAGATCATCTAAGAGGAATCGTGCTACCGACAATGATGATGAGGACTATGATGTCACCAAGGATATTGTGGAGGTGACCTCCAAGAGAGGAACAAAGAGGACAGTGCCAGTACAGGAGTACACAGAGCCTCTTGCTAAGGATCCACACAAGGCCCTCTTCAACAACGAGCCTCTCCTCTGGCCAAGAAAAGGAAACTATGGTCTCCAAGGTGGCCACAAAGAAAAATCCAAAGGATAGAGCTGTGAAGGCTGAAAAGGGAAAAGCTAAGGCTCCAGATGTAGAGCCAACTTCAGATTCTGATGATGATGAGGCAGTTGGTTCCCCACCAAAAAAGTTGCTAGCTTAGGCTCAGAAGGACAGAGTTGTAGAAGACAAGCGGAGAACTATTAGCCGTATTACCAAGTGGATCGCCAATGTCCAGGCAAAGAAGTCACAAGCACCAAAAAAGATGGTGCCAGGAGAGCTCCCACTACTCCTATCACTGTTGAAGGAGAAGGAAACATGTTGGCCGTATTGTCACATCCTCCAATAAGGAATAATTTATAGAGGGCACTTGAGGATCTTCTGTCCAAGTCCAAGACATATATAAGGAAGATGAAGAAGCAAAACCCTTTCACTAGCAGAAGGACATCAATTGATCCTCGTTTCTGGATGCTCTTTCAATAGGACTTCTATGAGACTGTGCTTCTCACGCACATTTCTCCAATGATCAAGCAAGGTTACATCGATTGGATCTACATCAACACGAATAAGGCACCCAATGTTCACCAGAAGTGCACCATAGTCGATGTGGATGGGATTATGACCCTTCTACAGGATTGGAACAATGAGATCATCCTCTAGGTTTACGCCACCATGTGCAAAAGAAGACCACAAGTTCCACCTCCTCCTCTAACACTGAGAGTGACTCTGGACCCACTAGTTCACCAACTGAGGCTATCACTCTTGCTTCTTGGTTACCTGCACGGCAGTCTCCTGCTCCAGCTCTTTCAGTTTTTGCTCTTGACGATACCGCACCGACTTCTACCCACGACTATCAATGCCATGACTCTGATGACTGCAGCTTCTACACCATCTTCCACGCCGGTCGATGAATATCCCGAGTGAAAGGACCAAGGGTGCCGACTAGAGGGGGGGTGAATAGGAGGCTAATTAAAATTACTTAGTTTTGATCTTGTTAGCTGATTATTGACTTAGCAGATCTACAGATTTAAATGGCTGTGTGACAGGTTCCTAACACAGGTGAAATATAACAAGTAAAATAGCACGTGGCTGTCACACAGGTGGGTCACACAGGTGATCTGATAACCTAGCACAGGTAAGCAAGAAGTGTGGCTGTGACACAGGTGACTAAGACAGGTAGAGAAGATGATATATCTATAACACCTGAGACACAGCTAGTACAAGCAGGCACAAAGCAGATTAAGCAGGTATAAAGTAGATCTGAATCAGATGAACAAGAATATCTCAGATCATATAAGCATACAATGAATATTACTGCTAAAGGAAATATGCTAGACACTCAGAGAGAGACAAGTGAATTTATCCCGAAGTTCCCTACTCTTTTCAGAGAGGTACGTCTCCGTTGGAGAGACTACTCCGAGGAGATAGTCAGCACTGAATCGTGCTTGTCCTCCGAGTACCTGACGTTCAGGCCTCTTCCTTGCTTGTGGAGGTCCTTTTGCCTTGCAGCAGGATGACCTCGATGCTCCTTCACAAGCTTACTGATTCAGCCCACACAAGTTTGGGTGATATCAGCAACTCCTACACCCGTCTAGGAGTAGACACTCCAAGAGTAACAGATGATGCAACAGCAATCTCTTGGAGGAACCTTTGCTCGTGCTCAAAGCTCACAAACTCACTCGGACTGACCCTTAGGCTTTTAGCTCTTGTTGAGTGGTTGGAGGCTTTGCAACGGTCGTATGTGATTCACTGATTTGAGCAAGGTTGAGGACGAAGTCCTCCTCTGGTACCCTATATATGGGGTCCTCAGGCACCTGACCGTTACCCTGTTGCCACGTAGGATTAAGTGAGCCACCGGTGTCAGCCACCGGTGACACAGCTACACACTACGCCCAACTGTACCCGGCTCAGGCAGACCGATACCTGTGTCACCGGCGGCACATACAGTAATATTTATTGTATGCTTATATGATCTGAGATATTCTTGTCCATCTGATTCAGATCTACTTTATACCTGCTTAATCTGCTTTGTGCCTGCTTGTACTAGATGTGTCTTAGGTGTTATAGATATATCATCTTCTCTACCTGTCTTAGTCACCTGTGTCACAGCCACATTTCTTGCTTACCTGTGCTAGGTTATTAGATCACCTGTGTGATCCACCTGTGTGACAGCCACGTGCTATTTTACTTGTTATATTTCACCTGTGTTAGGAACCTGTCACACAGCCATTTAAATCAGTTGATCTGCTAAGTCAATAACCAGCTAACAAGATTAAAACTAAGTAATTTTAATTAGCCTCCTATTCACCCCCCCTCTAGTCGGCACCCTTGGTCCTTTCACCGAGGCTTAGTGAAAGTGCATCTAGGCCGTTAATCTGGTTTTGATGATTGACGACAAACGATTAAGGGACTAACATGCTATATGAGCTTATGAATAGGAGTTAGTCCCGAAGAAAAGGAATTAACGGACATCGACGACCCCTAAAAATGAAGAAGAAATGACGGCTTTGGAATCACTCATTGAGTAATGTATTTTGTTTTATTCAAGATTAGGAAAGCCGTACTATTAAGAAGAGTGTGTCGTAGAAGCAATTAGGTCGTCTTAATGCTCAGAGATCTTTGAACATCACTTTTCTTGAGAGAGCAAATCACCTGCACGAACACAAAAATGGTTGTTTTAATAGTTGCATCGGATGTTCCGATCCTAGGACTGGATGTTCTGATTTCACCGGAACTTCCGAAGTCACCTGTGTTTTTTGTTTTCTAGAACAACCGGAAGTTCTGGTCCCAGGATCGGACGTTCCGATCTGGCTGGAAGTTCCGGTTCAACCTGTATTTTAAGCGTTCTGGAAAAACTGGAACTTCCGGTGTGGTATCGGAAGTTCCATTCAACCCAGAAGGTCCTAAGTCTTCATGTGGTTCCTTCGAGTATATCGGAAGTTCTGATATGGCCGTGAGATGTGCTGTGGAGGAAAATATAGCCGTTTCATTTGAACATACCGGATGTTCCAGTTTTTGGACTAGAACGTCCAATGTGAGTGTTTTTAGTTCAAAACGGCTAGTTTTTGGGTGATGCTATATATAGCTTCCCACCCCCCTTCCACTAGCAACCTTTTGCAAGATCATTTGCTACACGCTCAAGAGCTCTCATCCTTCCTCTCTCAAGCACACAAGAAAAGAAGTGAGATTTGAGGATTTGAGTGAAAAAGATCAAGATCTCTTCGAGCATTAGGTTCACCTCCTTGCGACTTCAACGCTCTTGTTACTCTTGGAGGTTGGGGAGTCCTAGATGGTTAGGAGTCACTCACGAGCTCTCAATCTGTGTGGTGAGCCGTGGGAAGTTTGTGAAGGCCGGGATACGCCTCCGAGAGGAAAGAATCACCAAGAGGAAGTCGAGGAGATGCAAGAGCGTCCTCGAGGGATAAGGGCTTGAGAGGAAGTCGGCTCTTGATCACGCGTGATCGAGCTCCCCAAATAGAGACGTAGGATTCCCCCAAAGATCCGAACTTCGACAACAAATATTTGTCTATCTTGTTCACTTTCTTCTAGATTTACATTGCAAATAGTTTTTTATATTGCTCATAACAGTCTTGCTTAGTAGACTTGATTTCATAATCTTAAGTCTAGTCATTGTTACTATTCATTAAGTTAAATTCCGCATAATTGCAAGAATTGTTTAAATTTGTATAAAATTGTTTAGTCGTCTATTCACCCCTCCCCTCTAGGCCGACATCTTGATCCTTCACTTAAATAGATGGGTGTTAGTTCCTTTTTCTCTCATTTTGGTGTCTTCGTGCGAAAGAGGAAGAAGAGTTTAGCTCTAGACTAGTTTCGGATGGGTAGAGAGGCTTTAAGAGTCACGAGACTTGTCTTTATTGTGTTTCATGATGTCTTGTAAACTCTATTCTTTTATGGTGATGACATGAATGCTTGCATCATATGCACTATGCTACTTTCATGCCCATATATCTTAGTGCATCTTTTGTCATGATCATTTCTTGTGCATAGTACTTTTGACCTATGCTTATCTTAAACACTACGCATGCCCATGGATTCTAAGATATAGGGAAAACTCTCTCACTTTATTCATGACATGTGCATTTGCATTCAAAAGCAATAACTTCATTTAATCTTTTCACCGAAACTTTAATCGTGTTATCATCAATCACCAAAAGGGAAGAGATTAAAGGTGCATCTTGGCCCCCTAAGTGGGTTTGCTAACTAAAGATAAAATAATTAAGGGATTAATATGTATATCAAGATGTTGATCGAGTATTTAGTCCCCAAGGCAAGTTGGAATAGGCGTTGACGACCCCTAAAATGATGAAAAAGAGATGGCATGGAATCGAGAAGGGGAACTTGCCAGCAGCATGGGAGGAGATAACTTGCTAAATAATCAAAATAAATTGATTATAAAAGTCTTTAGAAAACTCTCTACACCAAACTTCAGTTTTAACCCAAAATGTTCGAGTGTGAGTGAGAATAGGTTCCACCGCGCTAGGTGTTGACCCAGACCCTCCGAGTGAGGTTCGTCCGGAGTAACCGGAACATTTCAAAACATTTTTTAGTTAAGTTCATGTTGTCCGGATCTTCCAAGTGATGTCAATCCGGACACTCTGAGTGAAGATAGAGCTATTGTGCAGAGACAGTTTTTTACCCGGAGCTTCCAAGTGAAGGTCATCCGGACATTCTGATGTCTATTAAGTAGCTTTGTCCAGAGTGTTTCTCGTTGTTGGAACTTCCGAGTGAAGTTTGCTCGGACACTCCGAGTGATGACAAAGTTCCTGTCCTGAAGCCCTAACTTTGTCCGGATCTTTTGAGGGAAGTTTATCCGGAACATCCGAGTCATGACTTGGCCTCTGTCATAGTGCTTTGTTTCGTTCGAACTTCGTGGTTTGGCACCTCCAATGAAACCAAGTTGTCTTCGTTGTTGCCTATCTGAAACCCCCAAATGAGGATCTACCAGAACCTTCGAGTCAATTTATGTTTCGGGAAAGAAGGGTTGATTTCGTTCAGAACCTCCAAGCGTCTTTAGTCCAGAATATCTGGATCTTGGATTTTCCTAAGGTTTTGAATTGTCCAAAATGTCCGAACTACACCCTCCAATCAGTGCTTTTCTTCCAAACTTACCGTTGTGTTTGAATCCTGAAACCTTCGAGCAAGGTTGTCCGAAAACCTCCGGGCGAGGTTTCTTTATGAGCAATAGCTAACTTTTTTAGGGCAACCTATATGAGTCACCACTCCCCCTAGGTGGAGGCTATCATTTACGTCCCAAATCATGTACGGTAGTCTTGCTCTCTTCTCTTTTGCCTTCTTGTGAGAAACTTTGAGAGAGAAAAATCTTGGTGATTTGGGTTAGATATCCATTGAGCATTCAAGTAAGGGATCACCTCCAAGTTAAGATCAAATTCTTATTTCTCTTGTAGGTTGGTGACTTCTAGACAGTTATGCATCGCTCGGAAGTCTTCAAGCGTGTGGAGAAGCTGAGAAGTTTATGAATATTGAAGTTCATCTAGCGCAAAGTGAAAAGCTACTGAGAAGATAGTGAGGCTTCACATCGGCAAGTTTATTGAGAAAAGAGCTCATTTCAGTGCCGACTTCGATCATAGGATCAAGCTTTTCTTAATAGAGATGTATAATCTCGCTAAAGGTTCAAACTTCGACAACAAATTATCGAGTCATTGTTATTTGTAATTTTTTTTCTCATTCTCATCATATATTGTTGTGCGATTGCTAATCACTTTAAAAATTGATATGCTTAAGATATCTTAGTTTCATTTAGTCTATTCATCCTCCTTTCCTCTAGATTATATTTTTGATCTTTCGTGCTTCCTGGACAACTCAAACCGCGGAAAATATCTCCAGAAGAATTCACGCGGGTAAATCCTGAGAATGCGCAAAAGTCAAAACAACCTCTACTCTATGCCTGGGATGCATGCACACTTATCAACTTTCCTTCGCGCCTATTGATGTAGTATTGCGTGACACACCTATCGAGATGCTGACTTGCGAGAAGACGAAAAGGCACGTCAAGCCTAACGCTGGGACCGTAGGAGCACTGTATAAGCTCCTTGAAGGATATTCAAACTTTCAAAGCAATATAGGATTAGGTGGTTGTTGACTTTGGACAGCAGCCTGCCAATAGGAAATCAGATAACTGAAAGCAGAAAGCAGATAGGCTATCAGAGGCAGCGAGTGATTTGAGCTTGCTCGAGTACAGTCCTTAGTTCTCGATCGTTCATTCCTCAATCAAGTAGGCCAGGGTTGCTCCCTGTATATAACAACCCTTTCTGCAGCAAGGCAACCTTTTCGGCTAGCAAAGTTAAAAGAAGCCAAGAAAATCCAAAGTACACATGAGAATGGCGCAATAATTGGAAAGAGAAAGTTGCACAAGAGCATGGTGTGCAGTGTCCAGTCTGAAACTACAGAGTACAAACCCAGCAACAGTAGACTCTTCCTGTGGTCCATTTGCTGCTGCCACCCACGCTGCCACGCATACGGCATACCTCTATGTACTAAATTGGTTAATGGTCTGATCATCAAGTTAAGATGATTAGTACTACACGGTGAGGCATCAGGCATGGACATGGATGCATGCATGGGTCGAGCTTTGGGCCCCTTAAACCCTCAACCACACGCACGTAGAGATCAAGTCAGCACTGAGTTCCTCGGTTCATCTCAAGGTTCAAACTTCGCTGCATCTCTCTCCATCTCGTCAACTTCTTGACCGGGCCTGCAGGAAAAGGATTGGCACGCTGATAAGAGATCTTTCCATCGTCCAACCAATACCGGCTTTGCCTCCGGGTCACATCACTATATATTGACCTTGCGTTCGTTCGGTCAGAAGTGTAGATCCATGGAATATCCCGCCCGTACGTACGTCGTCGCACTAACTCCTGTTGCCTTTTCCCGATGCAATTCGCGTTAACTGCATCTGCAATTCTGCATACCCGGAATACGTTCCCTATAGGGCGTAGACTCTGGCTCGAGTTGACGTGTCTCTACGAACGACTCTGCTGCTGCTATAGTTTGATGAGTTGATCAAGAGCTCTGTCGCTGCTGTATAGCTGCAGCCTAGGTAGTGTACGTAGGAGAGTGACGGCTCTAGCTAACCTCATTCAGTACGACGTACCGCAAATAGGTACGGCTACGGTGTTGATACGATTCTAGCTAGCTCTAGTTGGGATCTTGGCAACCACCGCGTAGCTGGTTCAACTTCGGTACGTGATTATTCCATTTTCTGCCCTTTACCAAGCTCAGCACTTCTTACCAGAAAAGGGTGAAACGGCTCGTTCGATCAGTTTCTGCTTCGCAAAAAGTCTTGCGCGCTTGACCCGATCCGAAAAGGAACCATATCCTACGTAGTATTACCAGAGCAAAACGAACTATATATATACACACAGCAATTTATAAACTGAATTTCGATGTTTTGGGAATTTGGGACCACGGGGATTCTCGCTCTTTCAACTAGCCTTGCAGTACATCCGTTTCTTTTCGAGGAAAAATACAGCCGCTGGCCGTTTCTTTCCTTTCAAGCAAAAGATCATACTTACGAGCATAAAAGCCATATCCTGTACGTGTTAGGTCTTTTTCATCCAGAGAGCCATATCCGCATTAGAATACGTAGTACGTGTTCATCGAGTGAAGCCTTTTGGTGCCATTTTACTATGGAGCGTGGTTAATTCTTTTTGATCAAGCATCCCCCGCTCAAGCAGGCCATCGATCTCATGACTTGGGGTCTTCTCAACTTTGAGCACAGGGAATATATCCCAGATCCGCACACTTCAACGATGCTTGGACTTTGGAGCAGCAAACGAGACCGTTCTGGCGCAGGCAGAACTAGCCGTACACACAGGAGGAGAAAGTACCGTTTCATGTGGAAATGGCTGGCAGTCTGCACCATCCCAACCTTTCGGCAGCACATTGCCGACGTACATCCGGTGAGCTGCAACTGCATGCAAGCTGCAAAAAGATGAACAAAAGGGCTCGTGCCGCATGCGAGCTGCAACAGAAAGATAATTAAACAAAGGGTTTGTGCTGCATGCATGCGTAATTGTGCAGATTCCAATCCTCCAGCCGGTGGTCGTGCGCTCCACCTCAAAGTTTTGACCATCGGTGCATTATGAACTGATGCCTCCATGCGTGAGCAACATGGGTAGATAGGATTCCACCTTTCCACGGGGTCTCGACTCTCGAGACTTAACTGTTGACGCTCACCTACCATGCGGCCATTCCCCTGCTTATTTTAGTTACGAGTTGCTCACTGTCACCAGTCACCAACCTTATCGTGAGACAGTGAGAGTACGTACAGGACAACAGTCCAGTATAATATTAGAAGGTTACAGATAGTTCACACGCCGTGCAGGAGTGATTTGGGACTATGGTTCTCACACTGCCAAACAGTAGATATGCAAGTTTTATCCTTTGTTGCGATCATTTAGTTGATAGTCACTTGTAGCATGCCGCAGTTTAGTAGCACCTTGGTCCACACATAATTGACACAACATTGTAGTAGTCAAGATTTGCGTAACTTACGGTGACCGATTTGGTAGCCACAAAATATTTAGTTACGAGTTGCCACACTTTGCCACTAGCCACAAAATATTTAGTTACAAGTTGCCAGACTTGCCACAGCTAGTGTGGCAAAGCGTGGGAACCAATGAAATAATCCATTATAAGAATCCTTGTATGCTAGCATTGAGAGAATGATGATATGCTCAACGAAATTGGTTGGGTGACATGAAAGCATAGCATATCTTCTATTGGTTGGAGAGAAGGCAACTGCATCCTCACTGCATGATAGTGATGTGGATTAAAGGGCAGTTTGTGGTTGCTGAATTGTGATTTATTATCTAAGATGCTATAAAAATATACCTTTGAAACATATAAAAATAATCTATGCGACATCAAAAAATTTCAGAAGTCACTAACATCTCACATCAACATCTGAGCGCACTAGACTCATCGCCATTTAGCTTGCCAACAGTGACTCCAGGTCACCTAATCCCCGTCGTCGCTGGATCTGACGAGTCTAAACTCCACATAGCTCCGTCGTCTTCCCGAGCTTGATGACGTGGCAATAGTCATTTGGAGCTCCACGTCGAGTACCACATAAGGTCAAGGTGGCTCCTCTGCGAGCTCCACTGTCCTGTGAGGAGGAAGAGGGGGAGTGGAGGAGGAGAAAAAAATTACATAGAGGAAGAGAAAAAGAATGAAGGTTCATGAAGAGAGAATATAAGGAAAGAGGAAATGAACGCCGCCTGAGGACTAAATGGTAGAGAACCGAAGCAGTTGCGCGAGTAGAAGAAGCGGCTGATTGGTTTGTGAACGCAAAGATTTTCCTTTTCTCGCTGAGTTCAAAATCTTTCCAAGCCAACCGCCATTGGGACAACATGCATGCATTGGGATCTGCTGAAGCGCGCAACAAATAGACAACCTGAGCACGCTGAGCAGCTCCCCAAACGATACGCGCTCCACGCTCACCGATGCACCACCACCCAGACTGCCTAAAAGCCCGCGGCCAACGATCAGATCGCCGCCGAGAAAACAAAGGGAAACGGAGGCTAATTTTTCTCGCGACCCCGTGGCGCCTCGTGTGTGAAGGAGGCGTGCGCGTCGTCGCTTTTGGCACCCGGGAACCTGGGAACCCCGTGATCCACCTAAAAGCGTGACATGGCTGTACTGCATCTCCCCAACTCCCAAGGGCACACAACCTTTCGCGCTAAACTTGGGAACCCGTGTGAGCTCTGATCCGAACGCAACGCCAAGCAAACTCTGGATGGTGCGGCGCACGACGGCACGCGCCGATTGACCGATTTGGCCTCACAGACGGGAAGAAAAGCATGCCAGAAAGGCGCGGCGGCCCCGGTGCGCGAGCTAGTGCGGGGCTTTTCCCGTCGTTCTTGGTTCTTGGCACGTGACATCACAAAGGAGAGGAGCTCCCGCTGCGAGGGAAGTGCGTGCATGTCCTTCTCCGTACCCGTGCAAGTCTGAAAAGGTGAAAGCAGTTTTTACCTGACGAAAATTCTGAGCTGCTGAAACTTAGGCGTTCCGTGTCGTGATAACGAGACGGAACAGCTTTCTCCAATTCTTCAAAGTTATTCCGGCTCTCCGAGTTTGTTTCCTACTGGATCTGATCAGCAGCCGTAGAGAATCTTGATAAAGGTCACAAGAATTCTCTAATGCTTTCCGTCTCCCACCTCCAGTCGATGACATAGGGTCTGCTTTGTTTATGCAACGTATGGCAGACCAGTGCGTAGCTTGTGCTGTCCTGAATTGGCAACTTGACGAGGGCAGGCTAGCTACGATGTTAGGTGCTCAGTTCATCTCTAACGACCTAGTTTTTAGCTTATTTCTCAGATAAAAGAGAAAACAGAATTTCACGTAAAGAAGGAAACTCTTCGATAATCTTCTTCACTTTATAACTAAAATTTATAAAACTCTTCAATTTTTAATTCACTCTATTTTAAGAAATAATTATATCTTTCAACAATAAAAATGCTTATTTCTAGCTCCTAATTATTAGCAACTAAGATAATTTCTTGTTTAAAAATATTTTTCTTCTTCTCTCTCTTTTTGTTCTCCCTTTCACATCACTAAAAAGCTAATATGGCATCCCCTGAATTATTAGAGTTATTGTACTCTCCAATCTCTTTCCAACGCAGGATTAGTGAAAGAGAGATATGTACTGTCGTCCTGCATAATTGTAATATATTTTTCTTTTTTCAGGCGGGAGGAGTGTCAGGAAACAGTGGAGTGGATCGTTATCGTAGAAAAAGATATACTCCCTCTATCTAGAAATATAAGGCGTATTTTGATTGGTTAAGACAAGACTTTGACCAATAATTACTTTATCAATATGTGGTTTATGTGATACAAAATCAGAACCATAAGAAAGTAATTTTGAATACGAATCTAATTATATCAATTTTTTGTCACATAAATCATATATTAATAAAATAATTATTGGTCAAAAGCTTATCTTAATTAATCAAAATACGCCTTACATTTCTGGACGGAGGGAGTACAATGGGATGAAACTTTAAAACAAGAGGAACATCAAAAGTACATACAAATGTATAGTCTAGGCTTCTAGCACAGTTCTGCTATGACATGCTCGGTTCTAGATTTATTGAAGAGAGAGTAAGCCCCTTTATTTCTGGCTCGGAATTGAAGGAAAGATATAAATCTGGTATAAGTTGCTTACTTGCTTGGTTGCATCCTCTTCTTTCAAACTTCACAGCTTTGAAAACAGAAAGGCAGAAACTTCGTTTTCGGGAGACCAACCTATACGATACTTATCACAACCAGAGGTGGCATATGCAAACAAGCGTATTAATACTTTTCGCCTTGCAAGTTCAAACTTAATCCCAGTATATACGTAACAGTTCATCCCACAATATACATGTAACACTTTACCCTATTTTTAGATAAAGGAAGATTTTCATTACTTTCGGCCTCTACATAAGAATGCACACAGCCACCAAAATCATCCACAACTGTCAAGTATAACAGACGTTACAAAGCATTCAACAAGTTTCAAAGAAACTGACAACGACAACCACAACCAGCCTACATCTTCATCAAAAATAATAGAGCTATGGAATATCTGCAGCAGCAATTCTGAGCTGTTGTCTCCAACCACTAGACGAGAACAAGTGTAGCATCACCCTTCTCAACCGATCGCTCCCCTCCTGTAATGATTGTCGTTGATTTTCCTGCTGCAACAGCGCCCATGTACGAAGGAGGTATGCACAGAGGAATACCACCTGATTAGGATGATAAAAAAACTTTTTGTCAAAAATAATATTATTACGGCATAGCCAAATAGCCGTACACAAAGTAAGGGTGCTAGAAAAAACTTGATCTCTACAATTAACCTCAAAAGAGTTACGCCAAGCATCCACCATATTCGCAATAGAGGTGGGAGTAGTCATGTTAAAAGCTATTTGTACTGTCCTTCAGCAGAATCTGGCCACCTTACATTGGAAAAATAGGTGGTGAATTGTCTCATCCTGTGCACAGAAACAACAAGAAGGACTACCTCTCCAATTTCGTTTGAGCAAGTTGTCTTTAGTCAACACTACCCCTCTACCCAAATACCAAAGGAAAATTCTGGTTTTGAGTGGAACCTTCAGCTTCCAAAATTGCTTATGATTAAAATGAGCATTCGAATTCATTAGAATTTGATACAAAGATTTGACTGAGAACAACCCATTCATGTTCTGCGCCCATCGAATTCTATCCTGATTAGAAGTTAACGTCACAACTTCCATAGAGCGCATCAAGTCTGTCCACTCAACTAACTTAGCCCCGATAATAGCTCGACGAAAAGATAAATTAGAGGGTTAGTATGGAACACCGAAGCAACCGTCACATTTTTATTTCAAGCCACATTAAAAAGTCTCGGATATCGTTCTCGCAGAGTAGAGCTACCACACCATAAATCAACCCAAAATCTGGTTTGAGAACCATTCCCAACCTGAAAGCGGCAAAGTGGAAAGAAAAAATCTTTGACTGCCATAAGACCAGCCCAAAATTGAGAATCCCCAGGTTGGAGCACCACCTAAGATAAAGATTTGGTCCTAAGGTATTTGTAACGGATAAGACATTGCCATAAACCATATTTATTTACTAGTTTGAAAAGCCATTTGCAAAGAAGAGCATGGTTCTGTTGTTGTAAGTTAAGAATACCGAGCCCTCCTTGATCCTTAGGGCGACAACAAATGCTCCATTTAGCCAGCCTATATTTTTGTTTTTGTTCGTCACTTTGCCGATAAAATCTAGACCTGTAAAAATCTAGCCGCTTCCTAACACCAACAGGTATTTCAAAGAAGGAGAGCATGAACATTGGTAAACTAGAGAGCACCGAATTGATTAAAACAAGTCTTCCCCCTACGGATAAAATTTTCCCCCTCCACGAGCTTAACCTAGACTCAAAACGATCTTCGATGTGTTTCCAGTCTAAATTTTGAAGGCATTTATAATGCATTGGGATGCCTAAATAGCGAAAAGGAAAGGACCCCACCTCACAACCAAAGAGCTCAGTGTACTGGCCTTCATAGTGTTTGGCCTCCCCGAAACAATAAATTTCACTCTTATGGAAATTTATCTTTAAACCAGACAATTGTTCAAAAATACAAAGTATAATCTTGAGATTCATAGCATATTCCAAATCGTGTTGGAGGAAAATAATTGTGTCGTCAGCATATTGTAAAATAGACAACCCCCCTTCCACAAGGTGCGGCACTAGACCCTCAATAAGGCCCGCCTCATTTGCTCTTTTAAGTAAAATGGCCAACATATCCGCCACCAAATTGAACATTATGGGAGACATAGCATCACCTTGGCGGAGACCCTTCCTTGTTTGAAAAAAGGGACCAACATTGTCATTTACTTTGATATTAACACTTCCTCCTTGGATAAAATTAGTCACCCATTCCCACCATAAGGCAAAAAATCCTTTCAATTGTAGAGTATTAAGCAGGAAATGCCATTTAACCTTATCATAAGCTTTTTCAAAATCCAATTTCAGCAAGAGCCCATCAGCTTTGGCCTTATGGATCTCATGTAAAGTCTCATGTAAAATGACAACACCTTCTAGGATATTCCTACCAGATAAAAAAGCCGACTGGCTAGGCCGGATAACTTTATTCGCCACTGAAGCCAGCCTATTAGTCGCCACTTTAGTGAAAATTTTAAAGCTCACATTAAGCAAGCAAACGGGACGATATTGCTGTATCTGTTTCGCGTCTTCTTTTTTCGGTAACAGTGTAATGGTGCCAAAGTTAAGAGAATGTAAGGGTAAAAGCCCCGCATGAAAAGCATCAAACATCGCCAAAAGATCTCCTTTGATAGTTTCCCAGAACACTTGATAAAATTCTGCTGGGAAACCATCTGGACCAGGGGCCTTATTATGTTCCATAGCAAAAATCGCCTCATAGATTTCTTTTTCCATAAAAGGAGCGGTGAGGAAAATATTCTCCTCAGGCGAGACCTGGGGAATATCATCATTATCATTTATAAATTTAACATGATTATCCACAGACGGCCCAAAGAGTTTGGAATAAAAATCTGTAATATATTTACGTAAATTATCATCCCCAGTAATGAGCCCATCCTCTTGCTCTAGTTGGTAAATCATGTTCTTTCGATGACGCCCATTAGCTAGCAAATGAAAGAATTTAGTATTATTATCTCCCCCAAGAATAAACTTAGCCTTAGACCGTTGGTACCACTTAAGCTCCTCTACCCGGAGGAGAGAAGCTAAATTATCACTAGCGTCATGTTTTAAAGCAATTTCTGAGGGAAGAAGCTGAGGGGATTCTGCAAGAATATCGTAAGCATCAATAGTCTGAAGTAACATGTTCTTTAAAATTCTGTTATGCCCACTTGTGTTTCTCGCCCAACCTCTAAGAAATCGGCGAACAGCTCTGATTTTATTCTGCCAATTAGACATAACCGAAGTAGAAGAACTCTGGCTATTCCAAACGTTGGACACCATCCCAAAAAAGCCTCCATGCTGCAGCCACCCTAATTCAAATTTAAAAGGCGGCGTGTTGTGAGAACGAGACATAGTCCCAACACGCAACAAAAGAGGGGTATGATCTGAAAGCACCCTCTCAAGCGCCGTAACCGTGACCAGCGGGAACTTAAACTCCCAATTAGAGCTCATTAGCACTCTATCTAACTTTTCATACGTGGGATTGTCTAAATTATTTGCCCAAGTGAACTTCCTACCTGAAAGCGCAATCTCACGCAACTCCAAAATCTCAATGACTGCATTAAAAAGAAAGGGCCATTTATTATGGAAATTATTGTTATTCTTTTCTGAGCTGCGTCTAATAATATTGAAATCCCCTCCAATCAGAATGGGAAGCCCATCAGACTGAGCTGCCCGAACCAACTCCGAAAGGAAAAATTCTTTCTCATGGTCCTGCGTAGCCCCATAAACCGCCATCAACACCCAAGAGAAATTATCTACCTTATTACGCAATTTGAACTTAATGAAAAAGTGACCATCATCAATAGCATCAACATGAAAGAACGACCTAGCGACTCCTAGCAAAATACCACTGGACCGCCCCCGCGGAGTAGTCCAGTGCCACAAAAAATCCCTTCCTCCTCCCAAAGACAACAACCTAGCGTGAGAGAAAGAAGAGGTCATAGTTTCAGAAATAGCAACAAAGTCTAAAAGATTTTGTTTAACAAGCGCTGAAATGAGGCGAAATTTAGCAGGGTTCGCCAGACCCCGGCTATTCCAAAATAAACCTCTCATTGCTAACTTGAAAGTTTTTTATCTTTGTTACGCAAGGTGGGCAACTTGTTAAAACCTCTTGCCACCTTGGTTTGCTTTTTTCGGGGGATCTTGGTAAAAGAACGTGACACAGGTAAAACAGTTGTGTCATCCCCCTCAGCTTGAGTAGACAAATCAGAACACATCTCATCAAGCGCTGGAAAATTTATTAACCCACAAGCCTCATCATTAACAGATCGACTTCTGCCATTAGCTAAGGCGACTAATCTATCAATCTCAGCATCTTTCAAACGTTGAATCGAAGTACTCACTTCAGAACTACTAGATCCTAAGGAAACCCCAATATCTGAAGCAATTTTAATAAAGCGGTAATCAGGTACTTGAAGGAAAGAAGAGGCATCAGAAGTTTGCGTACCTGTCACATATCCCAGATTTTTTATCTTTGCTCGAAGCTGAGCCCGTGCCATGCTGTCCATGTCAGCATCTGGCTAGGCTCTGATGCGGGCACTATGCCGCACTTCGGCCCCCTGGTAGCGAACAATCAGACGGTCGGCTCCCTCCCGCCGTGCTCTCCCCCATAGGGACCAGAAGAGGTGCCTCCACGGGAGAAGCTGCCAAGCGGGAGACCACCTCCAGCTGATCCGTAGGAACCACAGTGCCATCAACAGCCGACGGCAGTTGCTCCACTAGTGGCTGCTCTTGGACCTCGTCCGAAGGAGTTCCTGCAACAAAAGACTTATCCTGTCCACCAGCTTGGTCAGGAACAAAATCTGACCCATTGTTATTTTCCCCATTATTTGTCTTGTTAGAATTCTTGTCCTCCATAGAGGCATCACCATCACGGTCAAAATCAGCATTCCCATCCCCATCACCCAAGAGATCATCATCAGCAAAATCATCAACTTCCTGGATAACGTCGGCCTCATCTTCAACATTAATAAAAATTGTGAAAACTCCAGAACCAACCACAATCTCTTCTTTTTTAGGAATTTCCTTTGGATCAATTACAGCTACCTGCAAACGGACCACTTCATCCTTGCGAGTAGTGACCATGTCAACTTTAGTCGTTTTTTCAATGATGGAGCCCACAGCATGGAGGCTTATGAAATCCCTAATGTAACATGGGACCCCGTAGATACGCACCCATACCTTAGACAAATAAAATTTGGGTTCGATCTTGGGTACCCATTCTTCCACCACAATTTTAGCTTCATCACAGCCATGAGGTTTAACTTGGAAAACACCAACACGGTTCAAACGAATCAGCTCAATGTGAGAGGGGAACTTAGCCAAAAAGTCAGTCCCGTGCTCTGACACCTCCCATTGCCAATCCACAGGTCTAAGACGCTCAAGTTCTGTTGCCACATTTTCTTTGGTCAAACGACCATGTAGCACCCGGATGAGGCCCATTGCATTATCATGCTGTTTTGGAGCGCTAGTCATGCCTTCAGTTGGGTATGGAATCACAAAAAAACCTCCCGACTGACACCCATAACCACAAAGTTGGGCAACTGGCTTTAGAGCTTTAAAGAACGGACATTCTTTGGCCAGATGGCTAGCACTCTCGCAAATATGACATAAAAGGACCACAGGACACTCAGCAAAAACATGATCCAATGCAAAACAGCGAGAACAACTTTTACCTCGCGATTTCTTAGCCTCTGAAGCAACACTAGAAGGATCGGCAATGCCTTTTCTTTTCTCAGCAGCCGAGAAACGCTGCCCATGCTGAGCCAAACCGTCTCCGCCCTGCTGCTGCCCATTAAGCACAACAGGACCAGCAGCTGCGCGATTGTCCCCCGATTGGAACCGGCGAGCAACCGGCTGAGACCGAGGCTCCGCACCCAAGCCGGCCCCTACCGAAGCGCCCACGTTCGCACCAATAGCAGCTACTCCTGAGGCAAGCGCAGCGCCTCTGGACACACCTCCGCCAAAGCCCCGGCCACCAGTAGCACGACCTGTTGCGAAGGCGTCGGAGGAAGGCCGGCCATCCCCGAAGCGGCCAGCACCGACCGCTCCAGTCCCGCGTGAGCTCAGTCCATGAGAGGACCAACCCGAGCGAGCCAGACCACCACCGGCAAAGCCGCCGCGCCGAAGATGTGCCGGAAGCCAGTTCCGGCCCCTATAGCCGTCGTCGCGACCCCGATCAGCACCACTTGAAGCCATAGCCGCAACCTGAGCGTACGAACGCGAGGAAGAAACAGCGGCTGAACCAAAAACCCTGAGACAATAGCTCTGAAACAAATCCAGCAGATTTTTGGGGCATCGGATAGCAGGACTAGGCACATGCAGCCGTTGGATCGAAGCCTCCTGGATACAGGATGGAGACGGCAACGGCTGCACGCTGGGCTGAGCGACCCGAGGCCCTACAGCAGCCGAGCCCAGAAGGGAGCCCACCATGCGTCCCGAAAATGATGCCCTTGCACCAGAAACTGACGTGGCCGCCGGAGTCACCGGACGAGCCAAACGCCCGTCTCGTGCAGCTTTCCCAATTGCAGCCGCCAACGTCACCGGCGGAGACACGCGATCAGACGGGAGAGGGCCTGTCCACGAATGGACTGACGCGCCAAGAGTAGCCTCCGGCCGGCGGCTCGTCTTCTTAGCCTTGACACGAATCCATCCGTCTTCAAGCTCTTGGGGTGCCGCAACAGCCGGCGAAGCCCCGTCAGCCCAAAGGTGCCAGGCATAGTGATCGTGCGCCCAGTCCAGGTCTAACTTCGCCGCTGCTTCGACAGCCTCCAAACGAGGATCGCATGCGTGCTCCGCGCACCGTCAACGTTTGAAACCTGCGAAACAGAACGAAGAACCGAAGGGCCTACAGTACGTACCTCACTTACCATCGAATGCGCCGGAGCTAGCGTAAGACGCCGGCGAGGGCACCGGCGGCTCACGGCAGGCCCAGCGTCGCCGCCCACGTCGCCTGTGGACATTCACTCCATACAGGTCTATGCCCTATAATATACATGTAAGAATATTTATTGATTCTTTTAAATGTGCACCATAAATTTGAAGCATCGTGCTGGCCATAGATTTTTTCTCCATACAAGTGTGCACAAAAAAGGACCCATTAATTATCTCCTTGCCAAAACACACATACTGGTTCCATGCAAATCGGAAACTAAATTAAACTTTCGAGAAAAATTTGATGTGATATTCTTGGTAGAAAGTTATAAACATAAGTAGCACACCATATAAAACGAACAGTACCCCCAAACCACTCGATCCAGGGAACATGCCAAAGTTCTGATAGGGAGGGTAGACTACCACAGGACAAATTCCACCAATTCAATCCTCAACAGCGTCCTATCTTGACCACACCCTTATGATCATTAAACTTCACCACAAAGAAGCAATATTACTAAGAAAAACCGTAGCCCTGCATATTCGATCCACCCAAAAAATTCATTTCTAAAGACACCCATGTACACAAAAACCCAAGAAAATTTAAAGCACCTGAAAATTTAACCTCGTCCTAATACTTTTTTAGATCTTACAATACCAAGAGCAGAGTAGCAATGGATTGGCCCAAACAGTTCTGGGAAATATGGGATGACAACCACACTTGACGCGCGCGAGAACTGAACGGCAAACACACTTAATTTCTTCTTACGTGTTGCTCTTGATTGGTTACACATGGTTGTTCGTCGCGGCCGCCGGCTCGACGCGGGTCTGCGTGGACCTGAGCATGAACCCACCAACGGACTTGTCGTGGTCATCATCGTCGTGGTAGACGTACGCGAACCCGCCGTGCCGAGTCAAGTCCATGCCGGCCATCTCGTCCTCGGCCGAGATGCGGAGCAGGCCGAGCTTCTTGAGCGCGTAGAAGAGCGGGCCCATGGTGCAGGTGACCCACCCGGCGATGACAAGGATCTGCACGATGTGCGCCGCGAGCAGGCGCCCGCCGCCACCCATGAACAGCCCGTACGGCCTGCCGGCGCCGTAGATCTCCTCCACGTACTTCTGCTCGGCGAACAGCGCGGTGAAGATGATTCCCCACGCGCCGCAGCCGCCGTGGAGCTGCGCGGCCTCCAGCGGGTCGTCGTACTTGAGGCGCGCGGCGAGCGCGTTGAGCCCGATGAGCACCCACGCCGACACGAACCCGCAGATGACGGCCGCCCACGGGTCCACCACGCTACACCCCGCGGTGATGGCCGCGAACCCGCCGAGCAGCCCGTTGCAGACGTCCACCACGTTCCAGTGCCCCGTCTGGAGCCGCTTCCCGAACAGCGTCGTGAGCGCCGCCACGCTGCCCGCCAGCGTCGTGGTCACGGCGGTGCGGCCCACGCCCGACCACTGCCCGTTGATGCTCCCGGAGGGGCCGTACGTCTTGAGGATGGTGGTGAAGGACCCAGGGTTGAATCCGTACCACCCGAACCACAGCAAGAATGTCCCGAGCACGACGAGCGACGCGCTGTGGCCCTTGAGCGCCACCGAGCGGCCGGCGTGGTCGAACCTGCCGATGCGAGGCCCCTCGATGAGCGCGCCCCAGAACCCCGCGATGCCGCCGACCATGTGCACAACGCCGGAGCCGGCGAAGTCGATGACACCGGACTTGAAGAGCAGCGGCCCGGACGTGCGGCTCGCGGAGGCCCAACCGTCGGCGGACCAGATCCAGTGGGACACCACGGGGTAGACGAATCCGGTCAGGAACGCCGAGTAGATGAGGTAGGCAACGAACTGCGTCCTCTCGGCGATGGAGCCCGATGTGATGCCGGCGGCAGCGATGGCGAAGGCCCACTGGAAGAGGAAGAAGCTGTAGTCGAAGCCGGTCTTAGGCATGTGCTGGAGGCCGAAGAACTGCTTCCCGATGAAGCCGTTGGACGGCGTCCCGAACGCGAAGGCGAAGCCGAAGAGGTAGTAGAAGAGCGCCCCGGCGGCGGCGTCGAGCACGTTGGTGAGCATGATGTTCATGGTGTTCTTGGCCCGGACGGAGCCCGCGCAGAGCATGGCGAAGCCGAGCTGCATGGCGAAGACGAGGTAGGCAGAGAAGAGCAGGTACGTGGAGTCCACCGCCGACGTGGTGTCCGCGAACCTGTTGCACAGGTAGTCCGTCGCGTTCATCGCCGCCGGCCCCAGCAGCGGAGCCAGGTCCGCCGCGCACGTCGACATCTTCCTCGCCTGCGACTCCCGGCGAGGCAAGTGGTTGTGGAGCAGGGATACGAAGAGAGAGGATTGGGACTCGGGGAGATGTGGCGTGGGAGGATGGGGGGAAACAGTGGCGTCTGATTTATAGGAGTCCGGCGTGCGGGCAATGGACGCTGAAAATACAGGGGCCAACGAATAAGCGTTCGATTTTGTTTTGTGAATCAGGGACGGGAGGCGTGGGAACGAACAATTGGGGTGTGTGTTTGGGAAACTGGAGAATGGAGCCCAACCCTCAGTGAATCTTCTGTGGCGCCCGGGATCCCCGTCGATTTGGGGTGGGTTTTCGGGAATCTGGGGGTTCTAGCTGGACATGACTAATGGTGTGGTTGCTTTCCGATCGTGTACTTGTGTGTTGAGAATTGGCACACGACAAAACGAGATATGTTGGTTGGTGTATATATACAAAATCCTGGCTTTGTGTGTTCCTCAAAAATTTTGTTTTCAGATATCCTCTGTTTAAACGGTCAGATGTTTTTCTCTTGATCTCTTTTGTTTGTCTTAACAGATTGTGGCTGCGTTACTTCCTTTTACAACTTAACCCTGACGATTCAGGCTGGACGGTCTCCGCGTAAGGGTTTTGCGATTGATTTGCTGGCTGGGGAATATAGTCACTTAAAGCATCTCCAGCAATTCACATCAGCTGTTACTGAAAATATGCCATATTTAGGTGATGTGGAGGAGAAAATATGAGAAGAGAGACTAATGTTGTTATTCTAGGAAAAAACAGCTTTCGCTCTTGTACCAAGACACTAGTAACAAGCACATGGTCTATTGGAGTGATCCTTGTTACTAAATTGCTCATGTAATGAGCTCCACTCTCTCACACCAATATTTAATATTTTTTGTCTTAGTAACAATCTATTAGAGGGTTTAGTACTATTGATGAGTTTAATTATTCTCTCTTTTTTTAATAATGATCTTAGTAACAAGCTGTTGGAGATAGAATATCTGCATTGAGCTAACAATTCTTCCATGTCACCTATAAGCGATCGTTTCCAGGGTAAATGTTATTGTTAGACTCGAGTAATCACAGAGCTACAGGATAGACAACATACTTGTGTCTCTTGGTTGATCAAGCCCTTGATACAACAACGACATCAGATTCATGTCCTTTCGGGTTAGCAAGATAAGTGTGGTGGCTTCTTATAAAATTTGCAACCATTAAATGAACCACATTTTGATGAGATGGTATGGTACGAACTGCACACAATATGATTTAAATCCTCGTGAAGTCGTTGATTTATCCCTAGTCCCCATATGATTGCCCTCATGTACTTCTATCCAACTACAAACTAAAATGCTCTAATTGTCGCAAAACAACACAATGGACCGTTGTTTGATGAGATGCCAATGTTTGGTAAGAATGACCACAATTTGCTAATATACCAAAAAGAAATATAATATTTTGTTCAGGTTCGTATCTCCTTCAACCTTCTTCCCATAACTGGCCAAATCTTCAGTTGCTAATTTCTTTTAATACCAAATAACATCAAATTTTAACACAACTCGTAAGGCAAAATTTACCAAAGCAGCCCAAGGATTACTCAACCACTATAGCGTCCTAATTGAGTTTCACTGTTCTGCATCATATATCAATCATTCGATTGGATCCACAATGGAGCAATGTGAACGCAAGAGATTCAAATAGGCGACGTCACGGAAGAGGACTTTTGTTGTGATAAAATTAGTCAGAGGAAACGAACCCTGCACGTCCACGAACACTTCTGTTTAGGCTTCTTTTTGCGCGTCAGCAGGCAGTCTCTATGTTCTTTAAAGACAAGTATATTTAGGTGAGTAATCTCTTTCGTGCATAAACTATTCGTCTGGTTGACGTGCAAAACTGACAACCACACAATTCTGAGAAAAACATTTTTTTAGCAAATTTATTTCGTTGTATATTCTCCTACACGGATAAAAGATTCAGACATTGTGGAAGTGCTACTGCCCAATGCTGTCAAACTGATTCTTTATCATCGTTGAATTGGCCTGAGTTTAGACTATTATTCAAGCCGCAAACCATGCAATACCAACTATTTGGTCCCCATTTCACATACCAAATTACTCCTACATTTACACAAGCCCCAACTTGATAAAATACCCCGACAAATAGTAGTAAAGTGATCTTTGTCAAACATTTGCGCAGAACTAACCCATCTCGCAACTATTTTAGGGTTTAACGGCATCAAGCTTGCTGTAAACAAAGGAACCCCAAATGCTACAAGCAACTCCCGCGGAGACCCGACGCAGTCAGGTTGCTCGCATCACCAAAAAGGTCAGCGGCCAAATTGTTTATCTACCTATCACATTCACCTATCAGGGTATCAGATGCTAAATAAATCGCCTGCAAGAATAGACTAATCTGCATCTTTTGAGGAACCACAAATCGAGGCATCAAAGTCTAACATCCTGTATGTATATCTATTACTATCTATTATATTTGAGTTGATAGTGATGGCACGTCTTTTTTCTTTTTGATTTTACCTTTTCATCAAGTCCATCAAGTAGAAAACAACTTACTCATCTTCACGTTCTTATCTAACCAAAAACAACAACTCTACAACATATTTCTCTAACAACCTACCATGCATCAACAAAATAAATAATAAATCCAACAATCTGGTCAGTTTTAGATCTAACAATAAATCGAACGCACTTCTATATATATCCAACAACCTATCTCTACTCAAATCAAATCGTGCCTCTTGTTTTCCTCATTCTTGTCAACAAAAAAAAATAACAATTCCAACAACCTATCTCAAGCACCATTGTTCTTCTCCACAATCACGTCATTAGTTTGCTTTCTTCTCATAGATCACATCCAACAACCAATCACAGCTATAACCACCCGATCTTATCTATGCTCAATCTTATCTATGTATGCGTGACAAACAATCACACATATAACTACTCAATCTTATCTATGCTTAATCTTATCTTAAATAACAACACTAATAAATATCTGTTAAATGGAGTAACAACACTAACAAATAGCTGTGATTGATACATCTAACAAACAAACAGCTATTGTTGTTGTTATTTAAGATCAGGTGCACTAACAAACAGGTTGTGGAAATCATAGCGTCTTTTAAGGAACATCTTTTACGTACTGGTGCATTCAGTGTCTTTCAAGGAATGCTCATTCATCTAGGTCGAGGGAAGGAAAGTAGCATGCATGGATTGAAAGATTATAGAGCCATTGTTCCCATCACAAAATGGGAGTTGGTGAAGAGGTATCACACTTTCACTTCTTATTTTAACCCTTCTCTCCATTAACTACATTCCTAAAAAAGTCTCTAACAAAAACCAACAGATAACTACCTTAGATATAATAAAGACCTAAAAAACTCTAACAAAAACCAACAACTAACTACCTTAGATATAATAAAGACTTAAAAAATATGTAACAAAAACAAAGAAACTGCTGCCTTAGAAATAAATAAAGACCTAAAAACTCTCTAACAAAAACTAACAAACTAACTACCTTAGATATAATAAAGGCTCCTCTCAATTAATCCCGAGGTTGGCCGTCTCCATACCATGCACTTCATCACCATCCGATCCCCGCTACTCCCCTTCATCCTGCACCGTCTCTATTGGTCGCCGCCCCTCGGCAGAGCCGCCTCCCCTCCTAGGCGGGTTGCCCTAGCCAACGGCCAAGGGAAAGGAGAAGAGCAGGGAAGGGAAGGAGGGGGATGAGGAGGAGGAGAAGCGGAAGGAGAAGAAAGAATAAGGAAGAAGAAGGAAGGAAAGAAGAAGCTGATGCCGCCCCTTGCTATACCGTCACCATCGTCCGCCAACGCCAGTCGCTGTCGCCCCGGTCGAGCCACCTCACCTCCTAGCAAGGGGAGGAAGAAAAGCTCGGTTGGGGGGAAGGAGAAGAGAAGGGAAGGGAATGAGGGGAAGGAGGAGGAGGAGGAGGAGAAGAGGAAGGAGAAGGAAGATGGAAGAAGAAGAAGAAGGGAGGAAGAAGGAAGGAAGAAGGAAGGAAGAAAAGGATGAATTTGAGAATTTTGGTCAAATTTGATGAATTAATGTCAAATTTGAGGTTCATGTTATAAATTCAGTCTCCAGTTAGTCCCCATATCAGAATTTGATAGATGAAATTGGAAGAAATCGTGTCCGGTATTTGATCTAGGGTTCTTAGATTCAAAACAGTGAGCTTATGTTAATCAACTATGATCAAAGTGAACCGAATTTCAAATTGACACAATTAAGGGAGTTGTAGGCTTCATCATAACCTTTGCAACAGCACTGAGTTTGCATAAATCAGAGTTATGGTTCAAAAGTTATGGCTAAAATTTTGTTACTGTTATGTTGTTTTTTTAGGTATGAGATTTGTCAAGTTTGATTAAATGATCTTAACGGTATAACTAAAATATAGGCTCAACATAAAAGTTATTGAAAATTTTCTGTAGATATCCGCATAGTATTAGATATAAAAATAACAGCGAGAGATCAGAAAAGATAAGTGACCCAGATTTTATCAAGAAGCTTGATTTAGGGTTTTGTTGAGAGACGTACGTATAGCTATAGCTCTAACGGTGGTGGTGCACGGTGGTGACACCGCGGAAACAGGCAGCGGTGGCTTAGAGGGAGGGTGAGGGGAGAGGAGAGAGAGCATGGGTTGGGGTGGGTCTACCTTGATCGATTTATTTGGACTTCCGTTTGAACAAATGTAGAGTCTGTCTCAATCGATTTGATGAGACGAACACAATCATGGTCTCAAAATCTTCCATTCAATGCATGTTTTAAAAAGTCAAATATATCCATTCGTCCCGGATTTTTGGCCAACCTTGAATTTTAATAACTCCAACATTTCTTTAGTTAATTCTAGAGTGTTACAGTTATAGACGATTGAAAACATGGTAGAGATCTATCAAAATTGAAGGAGGCACACATATAATGGTGGAGCGACGGAAATTGGATCAGGATGACTGCAAAGCAAAGAAAGAACAATCAGGGGCAAAGCTGAGAGGATGATGAAGAGAGAGGAAGGAAGAAACACAGGTGATCTCTAGAGAGGGAAGAAAGTAAGAGAAAAACATTTGTGACTGTTGTGAAAAAGCCACACATGCGTCACTTTTAACACGCCTATTTACTAAATAGAGCGACTATTTTATTAATGCCTTTAGACATCTCTTTTTTGTTCTATTGTAACGCACGGATACCTTATTAGTTCAGAGTAAGAGTCCACCTGTGGCATCTCCAGTAGCCAAGTTCCACTTTGCATGTTTGTTGATTGTTGATCTGTTGTTTCTTGTGTTGTTTATGATTGTGCGAAGAACCGTCTGCGCAAGAGATCTCTGACGTTGGTTTAGTTAATTAGGTTTCTGTTTAAGAAAACTCAATGCGACAGTATCTTGCAGATTAGTGTGCTACCTGCCGCCGGTTGGATTATATATTACGAGTTGGGTTCCTCTTGCAGCTGGCCTCCTTATCCATTCGCTGGAGCTTGTTGCTACAGATTAGTGTGCCATGTGAATTGAGAAGGATATCTCTGCTCAATGCCTGTAATGCATACCTGCCAGCATGTTTGCATACTGTTTTATGATGCCCTAAGTTATGATATCACTGAATTTTGACATGTATGTGTATCATCGAAAACCTGGAAATCCTTGGGCTAACAACTTTGCATCGACTTGAACCTAGTTGGATCATGATCTGGGCACATGATCCTGATCCCCACTGGAAACACTTCGCAAGTTTGCATTAGCTTTAATTAAGTCGGTTCATGGCCTTACATGATCCTATAAGGTTTCAACTCGGCTAGGATGACATATCTTATAGCTTGATCTGGTATTTTGTGTACCCAATATTATTTTTGGAACTTCGGTTTCTGAACATACTAAATTGCATCCTTATCTATGCGGACTGAAGAAAAACTAAAAAGGGTATTTTACGGGATGTTTTGATCTCTATTAAAAGATAAATGCTCATTGATGAGGAATCCCATTATATCTTCTTCAAAGGTTTCCCTATTGTACGCATCTCGTTGCATCCCTGCATGGGCTGTCTGTTTCTTGTTTAGCCTGGCAAGGAAGGGTTATGAGCAGTTGAACACATGCTTATCTGAAGCGTTTGCTATTATTCCCAGCTGTACTATGTAAGATTATCTATCAAAATCCTGTCAATGATCGTCTACTCGGAGGCTCGACACGTACACAAGTCGAGTGCTTCATTAGTACTGCATATGCAGTTGTCAGAATAATAGGCACTGCAATTCTGACAGAAATGGTTAATTGAAATTATTGAGAACAGTATATGAGACCCACTAGGTAAACATTGCATAGCCAAAGAATCACATTACAAGTGCTTCCCAAGAAAAAATCAGTTAGTCAATTGTCCAAGAGGAGTAGATTTAACGCCAACGTCTTATATTTTGTCAAACGGTACCACTAATTGATTCAGAAACAGATCATTTGGCCAAAATTTTGTATTAGATTCCATGTAAAAGTATCCAATGCTGAGCTAATTAATCAAGGAAACAACACAAAGTGTCTCTCTCGTCCTACTGGCAAATGTTTCCTATTTCGAGACTTGTCAGTTTATTGCTAATTTATATTCAGTGAAAAGGGACATGATCACTAGTATATAAGAAGCGAAGTCAGACCGATAGAACGAGGTCCCTAGCTCGTCAGACGTTGCACTTTCCATTTGATGACAACGCTTAATTAACAAATAAAGCCTTTTCTTCTCGGTTTATTTCTGTTCTTTCTCTGTGTTATTCTTTTTTTTTCCAGAACATTTCCTGTTTCGTATGAATCCAGCACAGTAGCACAATGCTATTCCTGGTTTCCACGATCCAATAAAAGTAGACAGCATAATTAACAGACTTGTTTACTTTATGCAGAGCTCAAAGCTGTGATGGAGATTCTTTCATGAGGCGACGATCACAAGAAATGAATGAATTCTTGGAAAGTATATACTCGTCTAGAAATGTTCCTGTCGTCAGTTATAGAACTAAACCTTCAGAAAGCGTCAGTTCATCTCTATTTGGTATCGAGCTCGGTCGCTGGATTAGCCTACGCGGGTGACAGAGCTTTCTTTTGACCCGACGGGTGACAGACATCCACATTGATGGATGACAGAGATCCACATTGATTCCGACGCGTCTTACTTCTAGAATTCCTGGGGCAATCAAACCTGACCAATGGAAACATGAAACTACCACCAATTTTCTTCCTCGTCGATGTCGTGCTGTTCGTAAACGTTGCGAGTTGGCGTCGATATTATCCCAGCAGCTTAATCAGTTGATCTTTTGAGAAAACAATGGCTCAAGACTAAAACTTACCGCGTTTATGGCTGATATTTCTTTTGGTCAGAAAAGGATGGGGTCTTGATAGCGAGTAGCAACTGCTGCTGTCTAAGTCCTCCCTAGCAAACGTCAATGCTCAGGCTTTAGAGGGTATAGGGAGCTGTCGCAGATGGGAGGGAAGTAACCTAGAGCACGCACTTTTTGGGTATTTTTTTTGCGATGACTAGACATCGACCGGTCGATCGGAGCGTCCAATCGGTCAATTTGTCAGCCATGCGATTCAATCCCATCCAGCGAACAAGATGGACGATGCAGCCTCCTCCCCTACCAGATCCGGCTGGGCCAGTAACCGCTTCCTCCATGGTGATGCTCCAAGACGAAGCAGTAGAGCAGCGCGTCTCTTTTCTCACCAATAACCTGGGCGGCTCCAACTCCATGTTGCCCACCATCGTGAGAGCTGGAGAGCGCAGCCTCCTGCATGTGGATGTCCTTGGAGCTCGGAGCACGTCCAGCAGTAACTGCGTGGAGGCCTTTCTGAGCTCGTCATCAGCCAGCCTCGCCATCCTCTCGCCACGCCGGCGCATCGCCAGGAGTCAGCGTCTCGGTGACAGCAGGGACGCTTGATGGTGTGCGGGTGAAGCGCGGCGGTGGCCAGGTCAAAGGGAGCAGAGTGGTCATGGGAGGGAGGAGAGTGAGAAATTTGTAGAGGAATGAGAGTTTAGGGGAGGAAGACAACAGAAACTCAACCGTTTGTGGAAAAATCTAGAGGAAGGGTAGTAGTACAGATGCAGTGGCAAAAGAAGTAAATACCGTGTGATTGATAAATCTACGCTTACGCGTCCGTCCAAACGTTCCATCGGATCGAACGATAGAACCTGATCATTTTCCTCTTTTTTTTTCGTGACTTCAGGGAGGAAAGAAGGAAGCACGGTAGGTGCTGTGATTTGTGTTCTAATAAGTAACTTAGAGCACGGCAGTGTTATTTTTTTGTTCTGTACTTTTGATCGTATTTTGGTGATTGGATTATGTGTGCAACAAGTGGAGGCCCAGACCCAGGGCTAATTCGAGGGTCCGCTTGACTCCTGATCCGTGTCTGTAGAGCGTGCAGGCCGTCCGTCTCACCGTCGGTTTAGGCCGAAAGTTTCACCGAAAGTTTCGGCGAAACGAATAGTATGGCCATTAGACCATGTACAATGCAGGTGCTTAGACAGGTGCCTCAGAAAAAAAAACCTATTTTTTTATGAGAGGTGCTTAGACAAGTGCTTAGGAAGGGCGACGGAAGCAAAGTTAACCACCCGGTGCTAGGCTGGTGCTTAGAGTGACACAGGTGACAGGTGCTTCAACCGGTGCCTAGCAAATAGTACTCCAAGAAACACAAATAGTACTCCACACAATGCAGCGCTGCATTGGAGACAACAGGTGCTAGAGTAGGTGCTACACGAATATTAAAGCAACTTAAGCACCCACATGAAGCACTCTGCATTGTAAGTCACATATTTTTTTTTGGACGCAACGCTACTCTCTCTCTTTAAGCACTGGGCTATAAGCACCCTGTATTGTACATGGCCTTAACGACCCCGCACATCGTAAAGGCCTCCAACGAGCTTGACATCACCCGGCCCTCGGTGGCCGCTGCCAAGGCACATAATTTCTCACATGCATGCATTGCTGCTTTGCTGGTATACCAGTGTTTCAGAAACAACGAATGGAATCTGTACACATGTGCTCTGTTTTCCGCCTGCGCCTCGATGAGCTTGGCCGAGCTCTACATTTCAGATTACTAGATTTGACATCTCAAAGGTCTTCTCATAGACAAAGGATAGAAAGTTCTTCTCATAAGATTATTAATACAGTGTCTGTTGAGTTTGTGTCGAATATGTGTACGAGTGGGTTACAAGTTGGACTAGAGAAGGCGTAGTATTGTAATAGGGTACTACCGGGGGGGGAGTCCTAGTAGGATACGGGTAGAGTTAGAATTGGACTCATGTATCCTAGCCTCCTATATAAGGAGGGGGGCACCACACAATGTAACCAAGCCAATACAAAGAGATCAAGTCAAAGGGGAGGAGCGCCCGTAGTCAAGCCCCGTGGATATAGGCCTCGTGGCCGAACCACGTTAAAAACGTCAGTGTTTCTCATTGCCTAATTATGTGGTGTCTCGGATTAGATCTACGCTTCCGCGTGTGGCCTCGTGATTTCGCAACAAGTGGTATCAGAGCGCGAGGTTCAGTAGATCTTAAGGCGGTGTAGAGAAATCCGGCGGTTCGAGACGGAGGACGGCGGCGTGTGTACAAGGCGAGGTGGAGCCTGGAACGCGTCGTGAAAAATCGTTTCAAAAGGACGTGGGAATTTTGCACAATTTTTTGTGTGGAGAAATTTTGGTGCGAGGAGAAAGAAAAAAAAAGGAAAGTTTGCGGCAGCCACGGCGGCTCGAGGCGACGCACGACAGCACCGGCCGGCCACAGCAGCCTCCCGCACGCCGGCGTGGCCAAGCGGCGGCCCAGGCAGCGGCGGCCTACGGGGGCAGCCCGGCCAGGCGCACCGGCCTGCCGCCCCAAGGTGGCAGCGGCCTGGCCAGCCGGGGTGGCCCAAGGAGGGAGGCGGCAGGTGGCGCGGGCGGCCGGCCCAGCCGCGGGCGCGCGGCCCGGCCAGCAGCGGCGACCCAGGCGCGGCGCGCGGCCCAAGCAGCGACGGGGCGGCCCAGGCACGGGCAGCCGACCCAGGAGGGCGCACCGGGGGCCCAAGCGCGGCCCAGCGGGAGGCGGGCAGAGGCGGCCTGGGGGGGGGCGGCGCGGCGCCCTGGAGGGGGCTCGGGCAGGCCCGGGGAGGGCCCGACGGGGCCCGGTTGAGTCCAGGGAGGCCCAGGTGGGGGCTCAGGAGGCCGAAGAGGAGCCCAGGAGGAGCCCAGAACACATTGGGGAGCCCCAGGATGTGTTTTGGAAAAAAAATTTCAGCCAAATTTCGGAAAGGAATTCGTTTTTGGTCAAACTCGAATTGGGTTCCGAATTTTTGGAAAGAAAGGGACTCGGAATAGGAGTCTGGCTTAGATTTGAGAGTCCAAGGATTGCTATATAAGCAGGGGTTGGGGGGAGGCTTCAACGGACGAGATCTCAGGCGTTGAAGCCTACAGGCAACTTGGAGAACACGTGATCCAGAGGAGCAGAGTACTCGGTGGTCCGAAAGTGAGGCGTGGGACTCGGCATCAATTGTGGATAAATTGATGAAGAAAAAAGCAGCGGGGTTGGAAGAAGTGTGGGCTGGCTACCCAGGAGATCTTCGACCAGGGCTGCAGAGGCTCGACACGGGAATTGTGGCGAGGCGTGTGGCTGATGGCACACGGCAGATAGAGATAGTCTGGAAAGACTGTCCAAGGAAAGATGAGGCAATTGTAAATTTGACTCAATGAGATGACTCAGGATATGGCTGTAAAGTTTCTTTAGAATGAAGAAGGAAGTACAGTTGCAGGTGGAGTTATGGTGAAATCAGGGAGTAGCAATGGAGTCTCATCGACGGTTCAGGTAATTGAGCTGCAAAGGTGAATCTCAAGTCCAAGGTACACGGAGATTCGTGCAAGACGGCTTCAAGGTGGCGAATGACATATTCGCCAAGGTATAGTTTGTTGAGTTTGTGTCGAATATGTGTACGAGTGGGTTACAAGTTGGACTAGAGAAGGCGCAGTATTGTAATAGGGTACTACGGGGGGAGTCCTAGTAGAATACGGGTAAAGTTAAAATTAGACTCATGTATCCTGGCCTCCTATATAAGGAGGGGGCACCACATAATATAACCAAACTAATACAAAGAGATCAAGGCAAAGGGGAGGAGTGCCCGTAGTCAAACCCCGTGGATGTAGGCCTCGTGACCGAACCACGTTAAAAACGTCAGTGTTTCTCGTTGCCTAATTTTACGGTGTCTCGGATTAGATCTACACTTACACGTGTGACCTCGTGATTTCACAACAGTGTCAACCACTGATGTTCGCACCAGCAATCGAACAACGAAAGGATGTGGGACTGCCGAGTGTGAAGCCACGTGACCAAGCCGAGGACCGACGACTCGTCGTCGACTATCCCTTGCTCCCTTTCATCAGCTGGACGTACGCGACTTACTTGATCAGTACTCCACTGACACACTCATCAATTTCTCGTCGTGCGCACACCCTCAAAGCTTGAGACCAAAACCACTGAAACTAAAAAGTTTGGAGGAAAAATGGGAAGAGAATCGCAATACTAAAAGCGACCACTGAGTGAACATGACTATCATTATATTGGGCTCAAAGGCGCTGCACAAGTGACTGGTGCCACAACTAGAGGGAAAGACATGGAGGGCGATAGCTTTTGGTCTCTCTGTGACTTCGGTGACACGGCGTTCCGGTTCTGACCGTCAAATAAAATATCGACATCTTTGCACAATTACACTAGCTACTTGAGTGTATTGCCCCGGTATGAACTGAGCAGCCTGCAGTCTTCAGTTCTTTTAACTCGCAACTTCTGAAAGCCATGGCTAGGTACCACACAGCAAAGCCTAGCTAGCTGGCTAGTCAAATCACTCGAACACATCATATGTTTTACAGAAAATTGTAGTAACCGGTATGAAGTCGAGAAGAAGTTACGAAGGGGTTAGAAAACTAAAGGAGATATGTAAAGCTTGGCGAGACTCAAGAGCATGTGGGGTTAATTTGTAGAGGAATCGAAGTTGTAGTGCTTATCGACGCCGACGACGACGTCCCAGGTGCAGCTGAGGCCCTTGGGGAAAACGACGAGGTCCCCGGCGCCGAACTCGACGCACTCGGGGGAGCCCTTGACGGAGGCCTTAACCCTGCCCTTGAGGAGGTAGCACGTCAGTCCCGCATCGAACTTGAGCGGGAAGTTCCCCGGTGGACAACCCCATCTTCCATCCATACATTGATATACATATATGTATTCAGGTAACACGCATAGTTACACGTAGTAACACACATTAGAATTCATATGAGATATGTCTGGAACTTGTCTCATGATATGCATGCATAGAATAGAAAATAAAAGGAGAGTTAACAAGGGCCAGTTGAAGAGGAGGAAGCTTAATTACTTGGGCCAGGACTTGATGCCGAGTTCAAGCAAGCGCGCCTCCGGTGGGTTCTTCTCGACGGTGATGGAGAGGTTGGGGGTGCTCGCCTCCATGGTATCTGGATTTGAAGTGGTTCCCACGGAGCGACAAAACTGCAGGAGAGTGAGCTGTAAGAGGTGCACTACTAGGCACTACTGATTAAAAGGATGCTAGAAGAGGCTAAAGGGAGGCGGAGCCAGTTACATCGCTTCAAGTTGGAGGAGCTCCAGGCGCACTTGGAGTGATAAGGATGCTTCTTTTAAATGGAGAGAGAATCTTGTGCATTTCTTGCCCTTTACTGCATCCACGTCCATCAAATAGATCAAAAGTAGTCCCCAAAAAAATACTCCAGTGACGAGCGAGTAGCAGAGCTTGGGCCCAGCTGACTTCATCTTAGATTTAGTGCTTTTGAAAAATCACAAACTTATATAGAGGTAGAGAGTCGTGCGCAATTATGTTATAACGAAACGGAAGCTTATATATATAGGGGTAGAGAGTGGTCCGTTCGCAGTTATGTTATAGCGAGACGGAAGGAGCACATGCAAGATTTTCTTTTTAGAAACAGGACGGTAAAATGCCTCCTGGATTCTATATGGAACCCTAGCTTGCTACAAAGTCGTTTAAAACACATGCAAGATGTGACTTAGAAGCATAACTTTAAACTTAGTTGGTCACCATCGACGGTTATAGGTATTGCGAGCTAGCCCAGTGCACAATAGAGCAGCTTGGGGCACTCCCACGTGACGAGCATGGTAGGATGAGCACCATCAGCCGTAGAGGAGATGAGGGGGTGATGGAGGAATAAGGGATCGAAGGGCACGGTGGCTGAAAATGATGAGTTTGGAGCGCGGCAACCGTCAACCGTGGTGAAGGGCGAGCATCAGCAGCCATTGAACATAAGGATGTGGTGCATGACAGTGAAATGGTGGCAATGTCCAAGAGAGTTCGAGAGGTAGTTAATGTGGCTAAGGATCCTCACACTTAGCACATTTGTATTTCGCTTGTTGTATTTCATTTATGCTAGAGCAATGCGACAACGGGACACTACGAAGCCTATGTAGCGACGATCGACTGCTAAGTTCCAGTCTATTATTTATGACAACAAGTGAAATACAAGTGTGCACTATTAGTACTTCTTTCGTCTAAAAATATAAACAAATATGCTTCTCAAAAGTTATTTTTTGATCAAAAATGTATTCAATAATATGTGGATACATGATACAGAATTGATACCGTTGGATTCGTATTAAAAAACACTTTCTAATTGTATCGATTTTGTATCATGTAATCCACATATTATTCAATATAGTTTTGATCAAAGATAAATTTTAAAAACATGTGCGCCTTACATTTCTAGATATAAATATTATATTAGTTGGAACCTATGAAAGTGGCACTATTAGGACCTGTTCACCTTAATTGTACGGAAATAAGTTTAATTTAACTTAGGCCCTCCCATAGGTTGCGGGACTTGGGATTTAGATGGCACATCGATCAATAGTTCAGAACACTTAGAACGTATTTCAAACCCACAATTTCTCTTATTGATAAGGCTTTTTTTTTACTTTGGAGTTTATTTGGTCTAAATCAGACAACAAGTTTTCCATAATCCTAGGAAAATGCCTAGTTTTGTAACAAGTGTACGTCCCAACTGCCCCATGTTGCCAACCCACTGACCCGTCAGTCAGTCGTTTTATAACTTTTGATTCTACACCCAAAAAGAAGTTCAAACGCTCAATTTCAAGACAAATAAATTCTCAGCATGAAGATTTTGATTCTCAACTCCTCCTATAGCTCGCGAAGGAATTGTGAGGCCATTTGAGTCCAATCAAGATGACTTGTATGTTACTATTTGGCCCCTAATTTCAATGTCGCCATCTAAACACCTATTTCTTATTTGCCACAGGACTTCTGTTAGCCCCATCTGTGACTTCTTAGGTTATGTTAACTCTTATTTCCTTCTTTGCCAAGGAAAAAGAACAGAAGGGCACACGTGACCTAAGTACTCTTGTCATGTTGGCCTCTCCTTTACCTCTCTTCCCCTCACACCGCCGCCTTTTCTCATGGCCTGCCGCCACCATCAAATTTGTAGCGACGTGGATGGCCAACGGCGGAGCTTGAGTATAATATTTAGAGAGGCCGCAACACTTAAACGAGAGTAGAATGCATGTAGAGGGAGCAAATTTCAAGCTTAGGCACTTGCTGGACATGTATTAGTTTCTTGAATGAATCGTCAAATTGAAAGAGAGACCATGATTCACCCGCATAAAGCTTCACCCTTATGGATGGTCGATGGAGAGTAGATCAACACAAATGCTTGAGTTGGTCCCTAGAGATCGAGGAGGAGATAGTTGCCTAGCGACGAGGACAAATCCGGCTAGTTCTGAGCTGAAAAAGAATACTCTCTCCGTTTGGATATCCAGAGCATATTTTGATTGTATAAAACAAGACTTTGATCAACAATTACTCTATTAATATATAATTTATGTAATATAAAATTAATGTCCTTAGATTGGTATTTAAAAGTACTTATTTATTATTGTAATTTTATATTACATAAATTATATATTAATAAATTAATTATTGATCAAAACTTTATTTTATTAATTAAAATACGTTCCATATATACGTGAACGGAGTAGTATCACTCGTCATGATTTCAGGGGTCGGTGCCATACGTGTCATTCCCTGCCCTCTCATTCTCTCGAGGGAGCTACGTGCCATTTTCCCTTGGATACATTGTTCGTTTTAACGTGGTATCTCTCCCGTCATAACTAGGTGGAGCGGTTGTTCAGTACGGAGCATCGCATATGCTTTCTATCGCTGACAGGAAAAATGTTCGCTATCTAGGCATTTATTTAAGCCAGCAACACCGAGCCGCTTGACTGCTTCCACGGTTCTTCACCACGCCTCCACACATGACACTGATCACCTGGGCCCAGATGGCTCGTCACCCCCGCATAGCCGGTACACCGGCCCATGGGCTAGATCGCGACGGCGTCACTACCGACCCAGGTCGTACCACCGCATCTATTGCACGCACGCCTGCGAGGACGAAAACAACCGAGCGGGCAGTTCTACCGTACGTGTGCCCTCATCAGTCAGCGACGCCGGGTGGACCGGTGGGCTCCATGCTTTCGCTTCCTCGTCTCGTGCTCCGCGAGGAACCTTCCCTCTTTGACGCCCCACTTGCTCGCTCCCTCCTTCGCTCAGACCCTTCTCAATACACATGTGTTTAAATGAGATGTTAAGTGCATGAAATGGTTTAGCAACTAAACTCCCTAATGCATAGATGCTTAGTTTTTTGTAGCTAAGCTTCCTTCATTTAATTATTTAGCAACTAAACTCCCCAATACATAGATGTCACATAGGCGTTTTGCATAGGCCCGCGCGTTTAGCATCGTTTCTTCCTGGAGACATCAAAACTATCTCTCTCCTTCTTAATTACCCCGCCACATCATCTTCTTGCCTATGTGGCATGTCTTAGCACCAGTCCAAGTTGGAGCATTGAGAGGGGCCTCGTAGAATCATCGACCGTCTTTAAATTTCATTTTTCATATCTCTATATAAAATGCCTTGCCAAAACTTTTTTATATCTCTCTTCATTCAATCGACACTCTATTTTTCACTTTCTATATTCAAATTTTTTTATATTTGATTAATATCCTATAACTAATAATATACTTGTAACTATTATATTTCTAACCGCTATATGTATAACTGTTATATATTTTTATCTACATATGCAAAATCATTTGCTATTCTTGATTGTTCATTCTCAACCACATCGCAAAGAGTCATCGCAACTTATTCATGCAATCTCTCTTAGATTCATTGTTGTCGAATGATGACGACATACTCACTCTTGCTACAACATACCTAGCACACAATCAATATCAGCTTATAAATGCTCCACGACATGACGGTTCTGTCCGTAGACGTTAAGGTAATTTATCGCAATAGAGAAACTGAACAATTTAGACTACATCAAGACTATTTTTCAGATGTTTCTACCTACAGTCCAATTATCTTTCGGCGCAGGTTTGCAACTAGTCTATATGTTTTTGTTTGCTTTTTTGTTGATCCTCCTGTTTATGGCTTATTCTTCCTTTTCACACATGTTTAAAATGATGCGTTCTCTATTTTTTTTGCCCAGTGGATGCTGTATAAAGCTACGATGACTATTTTGTGTAAAAAAGAGATAGAGTTGGATGTCTTGGATTATCTCCTTTGCAAAAGATTATCGCAACATTTCGAATGCTAACTTATGAAGTACCAGCGGATGCTACGAATGATTATGTTCGGATTGGAGAAGGTACCGCTATAGAGAGTCTTAGGGCATGTTTGGTTGGGCTGTGGCTATTGACAAAACTGTTGTTGGCTGACTGTCTGGAAAAACTGATGTGGCTGTGGGAAAGTGAACATATGGCTTTTGGTTGATCCAAACCATCTACAATATTTTAAATAATGAGCACTGAATCTTTAGCACATTGCAAAAAACTGGCAGAAGGCAGCTTTTTCAAACAGCTGAATTTGCACTACAATGTCCATAGCTGCCGTTAGCAAAAGCTGCTGAAAAGCTGGCCGTTTGGTTGGGCTATAGCTTTTTCTAGTGAAAAGCTGCTAAAAAGCACATCCAAACACCCCCTATAAGGTTTGTAAAAGCTATTGTTGAAATCTTAAAAGATAAGTATTTGAGATTTTCAATTGATAACGATACTACTAGACTACTTATAATTGAAGAGAAAATATGTTTTCTCAGAATGTTGGAGCACATGGATTGCATGCATCGAAAGTGAAAAAATTGCCCTATAATATAGTAAAATATGTATACTGGTTATGTGCACAAGCTTATAATCATTTTAGAAATTGTTACTTTAGGAGAAGTCATGACCCTCCTAACCCCTGAGCCCTCGCCAGCTTCCACAATTTCCTCTCTTTTTATCTCTCTCTTTCCTCGGTTTATCTCTCTTTCTCTCTTCTCAATGTACGTTGATGAAAGGAGGAAGCCGGAGAGGGAAAAGAGGTTAGAGAGGAGCAACCTGTGGATTCGGCGTCGCTAGGAGCCTTGTCTGTGGCTGTTGCTAGATAGGGAGGGGAAAGAAGCTCGCTACTTGTAGCGAGTGAGGGGAAGCAGATGTAGAGCCCGGTGGGATGCAGAGAGAACGTTTTTGAATTCTTTTGCCAAAAGATAGTTATAAGGGGTGGGATAGGGGTCAGTCAGAGATTCTCTTAAGGTGTGTTTGGTAGAGTGTATCACCTCAGATTATTCCCTCCACAACCCAGTTTCTGCTGTTTGTTTGGTAGAGTGCATTAGCTCAACCATGCCCTCTTCGTACCAGCGAAGGTCCGTAGCCATGCTTGAGAGAGAACCTCGGACCAGCGGTTCGCTACTCAGCGTAGCTCACTCCAACCCGAAAAAATCTCATCTCGACCCACCCGTTCCTCGCTCGACCCATCGAAGCCCGCTAGGTTAGCTTTTGCCCTCTCTATCCCGAGCTAGCCCCCGCAGCCTCATCTCCCAAATGCAGCAGTCGCCAGCCCCCGCTGCCTCCTCTCCCAAATGGAGCAGCCACCACCTCCCTCACCCTCGTCCGATGTCTGCCTCCTCCGCCCTCTCCGGCGACTGATACTGTGCCGGGCGCCTCCTCCTCCTCCCCGTCTTCCCTGCCACAGCACCGCCAGCGCCCAGCTCAGCTCCGCCACAGCTCGCCCCCACCCCCGCTCGCCGCCACGCCAGGTCGCCGCCGCCCCAGATCGTCCCCCAGCTCGCCGCCACGCCAGCTCACTGTTGCCCCCCTCGCCGCTTCCGCCGATGGCTGCCTCCCCCGCCCTCTCCGGCGACTGACGGAGCACCACGCCGGGCGCCTCCTCCCCCTCCCTGTCTTCCCCGCCGCCACCCAACTCGCCGCCACCACAGCTCGCCGCCGCCCCAGATCGGCCCCGCCCAGATCGGCCCCGCCCCAGCTCGCGCGTGCTCCTGCTTCCGCCGGTCGCCGGTGCTCGCCATCCCTGCTCTCCTGGTCCGACCTGTTGCATCTTCCCCGCCACCAGACCGAGGTCGCCTCGCAGTGCAGCGAGGAGGTAACACCTCCGCCTCGGTCCTCTATCTCAAATTTCTGCAGAGATACATGTATCTATATCAGGTGGTTTGGTTGGCTGTCCTCTCTATCATGAGGTTCCGCTGCACAGGTTTTACTAGTAGGAGTTGGATTACTAGTTATTTTGTGGTTTGATTCAGTCACACCTGTATATTACTAGTAGGATGAATCCCTGTGTTTTATTACTACTTATTGTGAGGTTTGATTCAGTCACATCTGTATATTACTAGTAGGATGAATCCCTGTGTTTTTATGTTTTACTACTTATTGTGAGGATGAATCCCTGTGTTTTACTACAAATATGTCACACCACTTTATTTTTTGACAAATAGCAGGAGCTATGGTTTGCATTAATCATGTCACACCTGTTTATTTTTTGTACTACTTGTTAGTACATGCTAAGTTCCTCTTCAGACCTACTCACAAAACAGAATTATTATTCTGCAGGACAAATTCACTTTATGTATGATAAATCTATTAGTAACATTACCTAGATTATATTTTTTTGTTAGTCCATTGTCTAGCTTGCCATTTATTTTCTTCAAACATGAAACACTTATTTGTTTTTATTTGTTTAGACGGATGATTTGGCAAGAAAACGACGACAACTAATTGTGAGAGGAGCTGGTCTAGTTGCCGCATTATGTGCTTATATGATTATTATGTTTAGAAGAGCTAGGGAACAAACCCCGAGGATAACAGTGGGTAGTATGGTCGATCGTGCCATAGCTAGGGATTCAAAGAGGCCGATCAAATGAAAGTTGCAAAGGTTTTGACTGCTTTTGTTGGTTATGGCGTGACTAACACTCAAGTGCACAATCATCTTCGCAAGTGGAGAATTAGGTGGCAAAGAATTACTCATCTGAGTGGATTAAGTGGAGCACTTTGGGATGATGAGAAGAAAATGATAGTGCTAGAAGAGCAACACTATTTTGGCCACACTAAGGTAAGCATGTAATTTGTTATTTAAGTGCTGAAATTTATTATTTAAGTGCTGAAATATGTTTGTAAATGCTGGAATTTATTATTATGTGCTGAAATGATTTACTTTTGCTGAAATGATGATGAAATAAGTTACTTTATTGCTGAAATGATGCTAAAATGAGTTACTTTGTTGTTGAAATGCTGCTGAATTGTTGTTTAATCGTGCAGGACCATCCAATGGATGCTGTATTACTCAACACACCGCTTAAGAACTACACTTATATGGAACTTTGCTTTGGTGATAAGCTCGCTACCGGGAGGTTTTCAATGGCTTCTAGTGATCCATTGGGAAAACCTATTGATGTGGAGGGCAAAGGAAAATCCATTGCCGTGGAGGGGCAAGGAACAAGTGGCAAGGAACAAGTGGTTCAAATAAGAAGAGAAAGAAGACATCTGTTTTGACTAAAGAAGACTCAATCCGGTGTAACAACATGTCTGATGCTGTGCGTGAGATGGCGAGTGCTATCAACAACACGTGCCATGCTGAAACGCACCCTGATTTGTACAAGGCTGTCATGGACCTTGTTGAGTTTGAGCTTATCGAGCGGTTGGCTGTTTTAGATTATCTAACGGAACATAAGGGAAAAGTCCTTAATTTCGTGAAGATGGAGGTTGAAGTCCGTAAAGCATCGTTCAACCGTATCTTGCAAAAAAAATCCTGATCTTATTTGAGTTGGTGTTAGTTGGTGCATTTAAAAAACTATCTCTTTTGTAATGCTTATTATAACTTGAATTTGGAATTAGGCTATGTAATGTGGATCTAGTCATGTTTTAGTACTATTTGATTTTATGTTGATGTGTTGCTGAATTGCTGAAATGACTTATTATAGCTGAAATGATGCTGAAATGACTTATTATTGCTGAAATAATGCTGAAATTACTAAGTATTGCTGAAATGATGCTGAAATTACTTAAATTTGCTGATGCTGAAATGACTTAGTTTTGCTAAAATGATGCTGAAATGACTTAGTTTTGCTGAAATGATGCTGAAATGACTTAGTTTTGCTAAAATTTGCTGAAATGACTTAGTTTTGCTGAAATGATGCTGAATTGAGTTAATTTTGCTAAAAAGCTACTGAAATGAGTCTTAGCACAGCAGGTCTCAACAGATACAGCCTACTAAACAAAATCTTAGCACAACATGTCTCTACAGATACAGACAACTAAATAAACTCTTAACTCAGCATATCTCAGCACATATAGACTACCAAACAAAGTCTCAGCTCAGCATGTCTCAGCACATACAGACTACCAAACAACTGTAATTATATATGCTCAGCATGTCTAAAGAAAAACAGCTATGCGAAAGTCATAAAGGTTACCAAACACACCCTTACTTCGTCAGTTCATCTACGCATCCCCCTCGTCCTCTCCGAGTAGCTGTAGCACTCCTTCTCCACGCTTTGCAGCTTCCCCCGCGGTCTGGAGCAGTTACACCTCGAGACTCGAGACTCGAGAGAGCGAGCGAGCGAGAGAGAGAGAGAGAGAGAGAGAGAGGGAAAGGGCGATTTGCTTCGGCTCCAAGCTTCCGCCATGGGCGACGCCTCGACCGCGGCGGCGAGCACGAGGGAGCCCAAGGATCCGAGGACGATCGCGCGCAAGTAAGTGCCCTAACCGAGCGCGCTCGCGTATTTTGTTTTCTGATTTTTCGGGGCCGATGTGTGTCGTGTGTTTTTGTGGATTTGTTTTGTGGGTGAAGTTGTGAAGCAGCGGGGCTCTAAGCGGAATCACTCGTATTTGTTTGATAGAGACTTTCGTTTCTGGTGATCGATTCATCTCCTTCATTGCTGATTTGGGAGTTTTAGGAGGTTTTAGATGGGTTTTATGGTTGTTTAGATTTAGCAGTTCATGCCCTATAATCTACTGTTTCGATTTTTGCCTACCGTTTTCTTCCATTTTGTGTTGATTTATCTGATTCTAGGACCCATTCCGTGATTAATTTTAAAGGATTTTCGATTTGGTCGTGATCTATTTGTACAGTTTTGGACGTTCAATGCTTCCGGATTCGTTGTTTGCAAAGGGATCTCCCTTTTAATATCCATCCTGTCCGAGACTTTGCTCGGGAATACGCTGCGTATCTTCCCATCGGTGGCTCTTCAGTTTTTCTATTGATAGCGGTAGATGGCACATTAAAAGCCTGTGTTCTTGTACAGTAGTATACGCAATTACTCAGTGACAATGCAGGGCGCCAGATGAAAGAACATGTCAATGCATAAATGGACTAATAATTAATCGAGATTTTGTGGTGACTGCACCCTGCCTACCTCGCACTTCCACTCTCTGGCATCCTTTTTCTTTAATCGAATTTTGAATGGTGTATTGTCTGCTTTTATATGTCACCAGACAAACTATTGGTGTTCTGTTGCATTACCTTAGCTTTTGTTAGTCCAGGATTACTCTGTTTGGTTCAAACTATACCGACATTTCGGTGAGCAGCATTATATGTTACCAGTTCTGTGCTTTTAGGTATCAGTTAGATCTTTGCAAGAGGGCTGTCAAGGAAAACATCATAGTTTACCTCGGGACGGGATGTGGGAAGACCCATATTGCTGTGCTTCTCATTTACGAGCTTGGCCACCTCATCCGCAAGCCCAGCCGTGAGGTCTGCATCTTCCTTGCCCCAACCATACCCCTTGTCCGCCAGGTAGATTACCTCCCCGCCCTTCGTACTGTAACTTCTTTATTGTTTGGGAGAAAAATCACACTGCAGGTAGGCATTAGCAACTTGCAGCTGCTCCTGATTGCTCGTTATCGCTGCATGAGGATTTTCTGACTAATGATTATGTTCAACCTTGCACATCGTATTTTTAGAATAAGATGTGGAATTGGGAACACGGGCACTTAATTTCTCTCTAGGTTAATTATACATCCTCAGTTGTTCACGGATAGTTATAACTGCATCTTTCAGACCGAGCAAAACTTTACATGCTTAATCAGTGCTCTTCTTCGCTAAAAGCAAAACCTGCTCTTCCCCTTCATTTAAATTTTACAGCAAGCTATGGTGATTACAAATTCAACCAATTTCAAAGTTCAAAGTTACTACGGGAATGGTAAAGGCTCAAGAGATCATCAGGACTGGGAGAAAGAGATGGGGGAGTCTGAGGTTTGCTTTGCTCTACATTCTCTTTGCAGATCAATCACAATGACATTCCAGTTTAAATATTTTTTTATATATGAAAGTAGATGTTCGTAGAGAGCTATTTGCCTTTTCATAAATTAATCTAAGGTGTATGTGCCCAAGAATTTTGGAGAAGAATTTTCAGCCGGAGATTCATGAGTAAACCTGCATACTTTCTTTTGAACTAGAGGCCTAACTCTGCGTATATGTAAACAACAGACACATTGATCTAATAACCTTCACATCCATTTTTGCCAAAATATAACCCAGTCAAGTTCATCTTTTGTTCTACTCTGTGAATAGTTTTGTGCCTAATTTGTACTACTTTCTCTACCACTGCAGGTCCTTGTAATGACTCCCGAAATTTTGTTGCATAGTTTGCGGCATTGTTTCATCAGGATGAATTCAATTGCACTTCTGATATTCGATGAATGCCATCACGCGCAAGCGCAAAAGCGGCATCCATATGCACAAATCATGAAGGTATTCTCAAGATTTTCTTGCTGCAGTACAGTTTTCAGTCCTGAACTATTTACATCTGTTGGAATACTTGGGTTTGTCATTTTTTGGCTACTAAACATCCAACTGTAGCCGTGCATCATTGAATTTCACTTGATCTTTTTTTGTTGATAAAATTACATCCACATGCCAAGAGTTGCCTTGCCGGTGTTAACAGAACTTTATTGGACTGTAAATTTCTTGGTGTGTTTGTTAAAAGATAGTAAAATTGCTTGCTGCATGCTGGTGGGAGATTTCGTGCCTGTAGGTTGGAAAGCAGTCTGGATACACAGCATTTGCTGGTGATGATATCCTTATCCATATCTTTAAGGAATGTAGAATTAAATTGAAATAAATCCCGACAGGTACAGACTGATAAGAGAACGGAAATACACAAATGTGAATGCAAACTTATCATTATGAATACAAATTGGGAAACTTTGTAGATTATATTCAAGGGGTATACACACATAGTACATACATACAAAGGGAAATACTTTTTAACATTTATAGAACTGAAATGGTACAACCGTGCTAGTGTTGCATTGATAAAGCAGGTGCAAAGGGTTCTCTTATTTCTGCACTGGTTCTGTTCACATCCCAATTTACCACTACATATACTGTGTTCGTTCAAATTTGCATCTGAATATGGTAAGATCCTAAACCTTAAGCATATATTCAATTCTAGTGGATATGGATGCAAGATGCTCTAGATATAGTTTGTATCCACTTCCAGTGCACCTGCTTATCTGTTTTATGTGCATTTTCTGTTCACATAAAAAGATCCTCTTGTATTCTCCTTATTGCATGGTATTGTTACTTTGAGCCATAATCTAATGACCACTTGATTCCTGCTTTTCTGTCAACATTTTGCCATCACATCATCAAACGGTGTCTGACAACAATGCTATGCAGTTGTTTAGCTTGACCATATATTGGTAGTTCAAAGTCGGAACCACCTATTGATCAAATTTAACTACTCATAAAAAATTTAGATTTATGCAGAAGTTGGACGATGGCTAGAATATATTGAATAATACTCCCTCTATTTATATACCCGAGAAAACGTCTGGCCGGGCTTGAAAAAGCCTGACCTAAAAATGCTAGGCCCAGCCCAAAACGTGTAAACAATTAATCTTTTGAATTAAAATAATACTAATTTAATCATTTTCGGAATAAATAGCATTATTATGATTATAATTTGAATAAAACAATACATTTTAACTTTCTCGGGCTTTCGTGCCAAAAATCAAAGCCTGAGCCCGGTCCGATTAGACCAGGCAGTCGGGCCGTGCCACCCATGCTCAGGTCTGCTAGTTTCTAACAGTTGCCACTTTGGACATTGGCACGGTCTAGAAAACACAATTTTGACCACTCATTTCTATTTCAATATATCTATAAAACCCAAGAAAATTATATATTGTGAAGGTACTTCTTGAGAAAAATTTACATATATGATTTTCAAGTATCTATTTTTAAACATACCTGTAGTCAAAGTTTCAAAAGTTTGACTTTGCCTATATCTAAGACGACAATTTTTAGAGAACTGGAGGGAGTACTATTTAATAAATTCAGTGAATTGCAGAATTTTAGTCTGAAAAATATTTGTAACAATGTTGCAGGAATTCTACATTAATAATGTTGTGAAACCCCCTCGTGTTTTCGGCATGACTGCTTCACCAGTAATGGGAAAAGGTAATGATAATCTAATATCAGTATTGCATTCCATGATTCTCTTGAAGTTTTGATATTTCATCTGAGAGTTAGGACATTGTCTTGCCCTCTTTTTATGTAATCAATGCTAGGATCCTATTTTGTAACCATTATGTTGTGCTTTCGAAATTTATGGCACATGGTAAATGTGCCAAAATTTTCAGGACCATTTTAGGGAACATAAATGCACAGCTGTTTTCACATCGATTCTACGTTTTTCATGTATCTTAGGATGTACAACCTCGCAATCAAGTTGGCATTGCATAATTCCCGTATCAATTACTAGAGCTATGCTAACTTGAGATCAGTCACATTTATGCAATTTATTGTCAATACTCATGTAATCATAATTGTTCACTGTCAACAATGCTGACTCTTGTAAACCTGACCTATTAGTAATGGCTCATCGTTTGAGGGATGTTTTAGGTTTTGTTTTGCTCCTGTTTATGTTGTCGGCATGTGGTGAGGAAAATTTCGGTGATTGACAAAAAGGTCTAACCCAATGGAAGAGAATGCCAAAAAGAAAATCTGATTCTTGTGCATTAAAATTTAAAACCTGAAATTACATTCGTTTCATTTTATTATTTTTACATATTCCCTACTGCGATGTGCTGTATGTTAATTTCATCAATAGGTAGATGGATTGAATTTGTAGATCATATCTTGCTACCAAAGAAAAGAGGCAAATTGGACCGAAACACATAGAACAGTAGTCCTGTCAAACTTCTCCCTTGTGCACATATTCAAGTATTCAACTCATATACGTGTCATTTTGCCTGGGTCTTGCCTCTGTCACCATGTTCAACATCCCTGATGGTTTGGGTCATAAAATGGTGCCCTTGTTATAGCACTTCTTGATGCCCCTTGACAGGAGCAGGAGGAAATGAGGAATGGCCATCTCTCATCCTTCTGCTCCAAAGTATAGGCGGACAAGCCTCTGTTCATCTTCTCCTACCTGCTCGTAACAATGTTCATTATCCAAAAGGCCCAAATAGGACAAGCAAAGGACATGTATTACATTGTTGGTTTGTTGGAACATTTTTTTAAAAAGATTAAAATGCTACAACTGTTATCAGGGGTCTCAGAAAATAGTTGCTGGCCTAACACTGCACAACCTGAAATATCAGGTGGATCTCTAGTGTTGCTTACGAATATGTTATTCTTCCTCTACAGTTGTAATACCAGATTTGGCTATAGTTCTTCCATCCTCCATGCACATGTATGATTTTTTTAATCATTTATGATTGAGTAACTATCTTATGTTTTTATGGCAGGTGGGTCTAATAAACTTAATTACACCAAATATATCAACAGTCTCGAGGAATTGCTCCATGCAAAGGTACAGACTGCTAGTGCTCCCCACAAGATCTGCTGGAATTCAGGGATATTGCTTATTGACTTTTGGCTCCATAAAACTTCTCTCATGTTGGATAGGTTTGTTCAGTTGATAATGCAGAACTGGAAAGTGTGATTGCCTTTCCTGATATGGAGGTGTACTCCTATGGCCCAGTTAGTCACTCTAACCTTACTGTAACTTACAACAATGAACTTGATGGCTTAAAGCTTCAGGTAAAGTTTTGTTCTACTATTACACTCTATTATTATTTTTCATATCGACAGAAGCTTATGTGCTCTACTCTTTTTTGTTTCCCTTTCGTTATCTCTACCGAGCTTAAAACAGAGTGAGTGCATACTAAGAGAGAGCCATTGCGATTTCAAGGATTCTCAGAAGAAACTGAAGTCCCTATGGAGGTTACATGGAAATTTAATTTTCTGTTTGCAAGAACTTGGTTCATTTGGAGCTCTGCAAGTGAGTTGGCACTTTTTGGTCAAATAGTGTTATTTAATAAAAATATATCCTTAAGCCTTTTTCTCTGATTCAATCTATGTTGGAACAGCCTTTTTTATTTAGTTAGTCCAATAATAGTTTTTCTTTGGGTGGGGGTTGGGAGCTGCTATAGAATGCCCGAGTGCCCACCACGTTAGGCTGCCTGGTGGGCCAGCCCACCTTATTTCAGAAAGCTTCCATTTGTGGAAACTTCTGAAAATAGAAATAAGTTTTAGATTGTGTCTAATAAAACATATTTTCGTGGGAACTAGATTTCAGAATAGAAATAATTCTAACTTTTTGGCAAATGTTCCAATAATTCATGCACAATGTTCTCTTAGTTTGTAAGAAATGTTCCGAATAGATTTTACAGTATTATACGAATGTTCCAATAGTTCATACGCGGTGTCCCCCTAGTTTGTACGAAATGTTTCTATTACTTCTTGCGGCATTATAGCAATTCATGGGAAAATATTCCCCATTCATATGAAATGTTCCTAAGTTGAGGGAAGTGTTATATTAGTTTATAGTCAGTGTTCCAGTAATTCGAGGAAAATGTCCTAGCATAAAATAATGAGCGTGACAAACTTTAATAAAACTCATGTTATTGCATGGGAGAATACAAGATCAATGGTGGAAAAAATGACCCGTGGAACAAACAAATCACTATAATCCACATAAGTTTAACATTGATCTTGTTTCGAAGATCTACGTCACTGGGAACATGATGGTCCAAACTGAATGTGAATCAGATACTCAGTATAAAAGTTATAATATTTTGAGTTTTGGCTATCAAATTAGGAGGTGCTGATGCCGTTACTCTCAGAATTGGCGCTGGCCAACGGGGTGCTTCCACGCTGCCCACATGGCCCTAGCATTTCTGGGTGGGGGTGGGGTTAGGACATTTGCAGTCTTACCGTGAGTTAATTCCTCTGGATGTGGCAATGGCTCATTGTCGCTAAACAAACAGTAGTGCTTTTTTTCATTGGAAACATCGGCGACTCGGTTCCAGTAGCAAATTCCCTCGCTGTGGGAAAGCTGTTCTAGGTTTATAGATCCCAAGATCGCTCAATTCGTTGTGGTTGGAAGGACTTTTTCTATAGCGAGAGAAACGTGTCTTTTCTTATGATTTGGTACTGCCCTCTTGTTCTGTCTTCAACGGTTATATGATTCATTGAACTGGAAAGGAAAAGACTATTAGTGGATGATAAGCCCATTATTTTCCCAGAACTGCAATTTTGCAACCTTGTTGGAATAAATTGTATAATCCTATAGCTTTGCCTTATCTAAGCTGGATAATGTTCTAGAATGTGGTAATGACAAGTGACTATCACTCTTGCATAGTGTAAGATTTTGGTGCAGCATCACATGTTTCGTTGGCTAGTGATGACTTACTCGTTGAGAAAAGTTAGGACCCACTGTGAAAATATCCTAAGTATATTATGTCTTGCATGAATCCTTCCTTGCCTTATTTTCTGTCCAGCATCATTGTGCTGCTTGGGTGCCTAGGCTTTTTAAGTTTGCAGAGCATAATGTGTCGGCAGGAAGTGTACGTTCATTAAGGGCCGTTCCGGAGATTCCTCTGTATTTGCCATGGTTCATGTGATCCTTAATTTATTCTTTGTACACGATTTTATTTGCTAGTCTCTCCGTTTCAAATTATAGGGTGTATTTTTATTATCCAATTTCATGCTTTGACCAATAATTAGTCCAATAATATATGAGTTACAATACACAAAATTGATACAGTTGGATTCATATTCAAACGTACTTTCTTATGATTATGATTTTGTAACTACTAACAAAATATTGTACAAGAAATTTATGGTCAAAGCATGAAATTGGATAGTCAAAATACGTCCTATAATTTGAAACGGAGGGAGTATTTGTTTTACTGTCCCTGGCTGTTTTCCCCTTTGTTATACAAGCAGAGATCTCAGGTGTTCTTTTCCTTGCCTTGGATCATGCACTTTTAAGATAGCATTGCACATCACTTATTCCCTATTTTGTTTGATTTTAGCGCAGGCTGCAAGGACTTTCCTGTCTTTTAATGGTGATGAGTTGGACAAAAAGGAAGTTGACATTAACGGCAACTCTACCAGATTTGTGCATCACTACCTAAACAAAGCAATTTCTATTCTGAGTTGCAACATATCAGACGGTGAGTCTTTTTTGCAAGTGCACTTGGTGCTGCTCGTTTTTACCCCTAGGTTAGGTCCTATATCTATCTGTTCCACCTTGCTAGTTAAGTGAGTCATCAACAATTTTTCTATAAGATCTGGCATTGGAAATACTTTTGAGTTTTGAACCATAAATCATCCTGGTTATTTGCTGGATTCAGTATCTTGCCTTTAATGCTGTTCATGGAAATCCTGAGGTCTTGACATGGACTGGGAAATGAAAAACTGACCGGTTTTATTTGAATCATAATTTGAATTTTGGAATGGAAATTCGAAAAGTTCAAAGCATAAAGAGAAATATGAACTCATTCATCATCAGGAAATAACCAATAAACCTCACAAAAATCTTCCCATAAAAAAATCTTGAAGATGAAGAATTCTGGGGAATTTAGAGAATGTGCAAACACTTGTTTGCACATCTTTTCATTAAGAGAAGCATCTATAGTTACAAGAGAGTGAGAGCATTGGCCGGCTATAGCGAGTACAGGACACGCACACGCTACACGAAGCAACACTTAGCAAGAGAGACCCTAGCCTATCCTCATGGCTGTTTTCGCGACCTTTGGTGGTAAACTTGGCGCCACCGTTCTGCCTCTGCCTTGATCCCGTTCGCTGGCGTCTGTAGGTCTTGGTTTTCACCCTGGAACACGCGCCTCTTCCTTTCACACCACACCGACCAAATCTGCGGGTTGAACATGGAGTCGAAGTCCTTCCGCCGCTCCTTGGGGATTTCCTTGCGCCTAGAAAGCCACCAACTCTCCATCGAGTCATTCACGGAGGGGATTTTGCTGCCATTTCCAGCGAACCGAAGGATGTGAGCCACGGTTGCCTTGTCCATGAGCACTGCATTTAGAGATGCTCGGATACTGGAGTGATCAAGTCCAGGACTTCATGTTTTCACCTGTTCAGTTTCCTGTTGCCTACCATGCCTGGATCTTGGATGTTTCTAAGGTTTAAAGATGCTGGTGGATTTGGCTTTGCGCTTGTAGAGGTGTTTGGACCCTATACGTGTTGCTACTTAGAATCCAAAGATCAGTGTTTGAGAAACTTGATGTTTAAATTTGCAAAACAAGTAGCAGGGCAGATTTTGTGGGCAAAAACTAGAAGTTAGGGCTGGTTCCAGTTTCCTGAACACCGTTTTAGTACTGGAGTCATTGAGGTTATGTACCTTTTCAGATGACTTATGATTGGAAATGCGTGCCAGCTGAAATGCATATATTTTTCTGACTAGAAATGCGTGGATCTCACAAGATGTGCTTTTTAGGTACCCATGATTATTCATTTGATCTGGAGACGCTGGAAGAACCTTTCTTCTCAAATAAATTTGCTGTTCTTATTAATGTTCTCTCAAGATACAGGTAATCCTAGTCATCAGTGCTACTATCTTTTTTCATAACATACTTTCTCTTACTATACACCGTTAAATCTTTTACTGATTTATTCGGACACATTATGGTACTGGAGTATCTGTACTTATTGTAGGATGTAATTTAATCCTTGTTACTTGTTGGGTAGCAGTAATCCTTTTCCACCGCTTTGCTATTTCCACATGAAGATGTAAAAAGGAGAAAATAAATCCAACTGAAAACCGAGCAATTTTAACATCGTAGTTACAACCTCTTGATAATAAGTTATTTGCTCTTCTCATCATCCTGGTTATTTTTCTTTGGTTTCTTCAATAAGCAGGCTAGAGGAAAACATGAAGTGCATTGTTTTCGTGAAAAGAATAACTGTCGCAAGAGCAATAGCACATATTCTCCGAAATTTGAAGTTCCTTGATTTTTGGAAATGTGAGTTCCTTGTGGGATGCCACTCAGGACTAAAGAACATGTCAAGGAACAAGATGGATGCTATTGTTGAAAAGTTCTCCTCTGGTGAGGTATAGTTTGGCATTCATCCCTTCCTATTAGGTTATCTCTATATGATTTTTTTCTGAAGGCGTCTTTGGATTAGATATTTTGAATAGGTCACAGCCTGCATTTATTAATTTTTCTCAAGCACACACCAAAGTGCCTGCCATTTGTATGAGTAAGAGAGAGCGCCGAAGAAGACGCAAGAGTATCACACCATACAAGAGCTGGAACCAAAAATGAAAACGAGAAGGAAAAGAAAGGAAAAAAAAACAATAGACACCAAAGGCTCAAACTATACAAGAGCCTGGGAAGAGAGAGGAAGAGGAACATGCTAATGCTACACAGGACAGACAAAGGATCGGTTTTTATAGTTTTCTTAGTTCACTGATAATGACACAGGGTATTAGTCGGTCATTTTTACTGCAAGCACGGTTCTATCCTGGATTAGAATTATGGGGCTAAGGGTTTTAAGCCTGCACTTCTATTTTCCCCGAGTTAGTAATGCATGTAGTAAAGTAATTGTGACAGACCACTCAAATCTAATTTTTGTTGTATACTTGTATATATGTTATGCTTCTTTCCCCACAATTCCTTTGCCTTTGCTGTTTGTAGGTGAATCTTTTGGTTGCTACTAGTGTAGGTGAAGAGGGACTTGACATTCAGACTTGTTGCCTCGTCGTGCGGTTTGATCTTCCAGAAACTGTTGCTAGTTTTATCCAGTCCAGGGGACGTGCCCGGATGACTAAATCTAAATATGTTGTTCTCCTGGAGAGGTGATTTTTTTCCATTACATAGATGGACAATTGGTATTAATATTGTAAGTTCGGTTGTATTTTAGTCTTTGATTTTGGTCCGCGACCTTATAGTTGATTCTGATACATGCCAGGGGAAATCAGTCTCAAGAGAAATTGCTTAATGATTATATGGCTGGTGAAAGCATTATGAATGAAGAGATAGACTCAAGAACCTCAAATGATATGTTCGATTGCCTTGAGGAGAACACTTATCGAGTAAACAATACTGGTGCTTCCATTAGCACTGCATGTAGTGTATCTCTGCTGCATCGCTACTGCAGCAACCTTCCCATGGATATGTATGTAAGGACTATCGTTCGTCAGCCTGTTGTCATGCCCATGCTTTATCTATTAGTTCTTTGTTGGACTAATATAACTTCCAACTTTTTGAAGGTTCTTTTCTCCTTCCCCATCATTCTTCTACATTGATGGTACTGAGGGAATAATCTGCAGACTATTTCTTCCACCAAATGCTGCTTTTCGTCAAGTGGATGGTCAACCGTGTCGATCAAAAGATGAAGCTAAGAGGGATGCATGCTTAAAAGCATGCATGAAACTTCATGAATTGGGTGCTTTGACAGATTTTCTTTTGCCTGGTCCAGGTTCAAGAAAGAACAGAGTATCAACAACAAATAGTTCAGCAAGCAACAAAGCTGAAGGTATGGTCAATCACATGTTCCTATAGTGTCAGAACATTGGTGATTCGGCTCAACTTTTTGTTTCCATATTTCAGATGATAGTCTAAGAGAAGAGCTTCATGAGATGTTGATTCCCACAGTTCTCAAACCTTCAAGCAAACTGGACTGCTTATTGAACTTGCATTTCTACTATGTTGAATTTTTTCCCATACCAGCAGATAGACGCTATCAGATGTTTGGTCTTTTTGTGATCAATCCCCTTCCTACGGAAGCTGAAAAGTTGGAGGTTGATTTGCATCTGGCTCGTGGCAGGATTGTGAAAGCAGGAATTAAATATTTAAGAACAATAGTATTTGAAGAAGAACAAGTATCACCTTGCTCATCTGTTCATATGTTAACACATGATCTTTTATTGAATGTCGTCTAAAATGTGATTGTTCTTTTCTTTTCAGATGATGCTTGCACGCAAGTTCCAAGAAATGTTTCTGAAGATTCTCCTGGACAGATCTAAGTTCACTTCATCTCATGTTATGTTGGGCAATGATGACACACTACAGATTAATTCAACATTTTACCTGCTGCTTCCCATCATGCAGAAATCCTATGGTGATCTGTTTATGATTGACTGGCCAGCAGTTGAGCGCTGTTTATCATCACCGGTTTTTAAAGATCCAATCGGTGTGTCTGTGCATGGTTCATGTTTGCCAAATGAACCTTTGAGGCTTCTTGATGAAATCTACAGTAAAACTGATGTAGTTGGCAGTTTAGTCTTTACTCCCCATAACAACACGTTTTTCGTCATTGATGACATTCTGGATAAACTAAATGCTAGAAGTGAGTGTAATGGTGCAACTTATGCCGAACATTACAAGGAAAGGTAATAAGCTGAACTATTGTTACCATGATTGAGCACTCAATAGGGCATATAACTACACAATCCAGCTTAAGATCGCAAACATCTGTACCATTTAAGAATATAACTTTTCATTATGTAGTGTCATTCGCCCTCACTTGCAAAACTGTGTGAGTGCCTGTGTAGTTTTTCTGTTTTTGCTTTCTCTTTCCTCTTGGGTGTGTTGAAGCTTCGTGGTTCTTGTAATTTTGTCACTTTGTAGTTGCTTCTTTCTTCTATAAAGCAAAGATGCACAGTTCTTCTGCGTATTCTAGAGAAATATATATTATGTAGTGTGATAATGTGTTTCCTACTTCATGTTATGAAAAGTAGGCAATATAAGTCAAGATATAATATCACCCGAGCATCCGAGTAGAAATCCCTTTCAGAACTTTAATTATATTTTGGTTTAAGAAAAACATGTCACCTTATCTATTTGCTATTACGACTTTACGAGTGGTCCATGTGGAAGATGGGATGGTTGGTATATGGTGGTCTAATCATATGATATGGCGCTAAAATAAGCTATCAGAATGTTGTCGGGATAACTAGTACTTAGAACAATATAACACAAATTACCCCAGGAATGGAACCAATATGACAATTGGTATTTATTGAGTTTGTCGATGTTTTGACACTGCATTTAGCCACCTCTATACCATGTTACCATATTACCTATTTACCTCTACACCCTTGCATTACTGGCTGACTTTAAGTTGGCTGTAAACAATGGCACTTGTAAGGTAGCTTGAACTTTTCTGTTTTGACAGGAAAATAGTAGGAGAGGTCCTACTGCGCTATATTAAATATAATAAAAGTAAGAATATTTACAAAGACAAGGATAACTTGAACTTTTTGTTTAAAAGGAACTCACAATTATGCATAACTAAACTTTTTTTTGGCATGATCCCACAGAACTAGCTGATTAGAAAACAAAGAAGCATCCACAAAGCATCCTACAACAAAAGATAAAGGACACAGCTAAATTATTTTCTTGAGTACCAGAACATGAATATGTTTTTGACTCGATTTTAATCCAGCATAATGAGGAGTTTCTATTCTTGCTCTGCCTTCAATAGAACTGTCTGGATGCCTTTAGTAACTCCCTATTGCTGCCCCTACCTCCTCTGAGCTTGCACAGTAAGAGAGAGGCACATTAATCAGTACTACATTTTTGGGGCCTTTGCTTCTTTGTTTCCAAACATGCTTTGTTTTTAATTTTCCAATTGGCCCAGCTCAGTGCTGCTAGTTATCACCTGCAGTTTCTTGAGCTTATGAAGGTATTTTCGTGCCCAGTATAGCTAGCTAGAGAAATAGTTCTGTTCTTAACATGAAAGCAGACAAATTACATAAATAGCAATAGGGCATGTAAACATCAGGTTTTCTTTTAAAGAACAACATAAAATTTTCCTTAGCAATGTGCTTTGCTGTAGAACTTGTTCTGTACACTTACTCAGTGTTGTCGTTATGGAAACAACATAGGAGAGGGGGTGTTGCTAACTCAACGCTTAGGATGCAATAGTAATGGGCCGTGTACGACGGTCTTATTAAAAGGTCGTTATACACTCGAGAATATGACACACTCCGATATTTTTTGAATAGGTTCGGCCGCCTCGTAGAACATAGCCTGGTCCTATGTCGAGAGAGGAGCCTCATACGCGACTTTGGTCGTCGGTGATTTCCCAAGGCCTCCATCCATGAGATTTCTCATTTATGATATTGATTTTACATCTCCCCATGACAAATGACTATGGGTGTCCTTGAGAGATGAGTAAGAGAGGGGCAGAATGATAAAATTTGGTACATGAGCTCATGGTGGACTAGAGACGTGAGATGGTTCATGGTCTACGGTGGACCAAAACCTCATGCACCTCCTAATGTCTTTGACTTGTTGCCGCATAAGTGCCACTTAGGATATCATGGGATGGCCCATGTAGGGAGTATTATTTCCCCAACACTGTTTCATATTTCAACAGCCAGCTGCACAATAGGCTTTTATTCACCTTTTCCAAAAAAATTAATGCCAATTACCCCCTAATGTCCAAAGGTAGAAATATAAAACTGTGGATTGTAAGTCACAACAGCACCAAACTAATCCTAATCACCCCTGCTAGCCTTTTCTCTGTTAACTAGTCAAACTTTTGTTAACTAATTATAATTAGAAGGAAATATTGTGATGCTTCTGTTTAACTGCTTCATAAATGTTCTGATGAACTTATGGATTGTTGAAATTAGGTTTGGTATTGAACTATCCCATCCTGGGCAGCCACTTCTGAAGGCTAAACAGCTCTTCAATCTGCGTAATTTGCTTCATGATCGATTACGGGAGACCACAGGTTATAAATGTTGTTCTTTTAGAACTAGTCACCGTATACACACTTTTCCTATTATTGTTTTGACTCTTTTTATCGAAACATTATTGTGTTACCAAATATTAAAATCCCTGTAGCATGGTACTTGATTATGTTCAGCTTGCCATAAGGTGAAGAAATAATTGTGCTATATGACTACATTTCTGGACATTTCTTGAATAACACTGAAATTAATCGCAAATGAAATCTGAAATTTCAAATGCATTGCTCATTAGTGCCGGGACATCAACGACTCAACGTCAAGGCCTCTGTGGTTGACAGCCGAGGACACATGATAAAAGCACCAGAACATGAAGTTGCCACATAGAGCAGTAGGATGGTGGCTGTTATATGGTAGTTTTCGTGGTTTGAACCTAATAGGGCTTTCATCTCAAAAGCGAAGATAGAAGTCTAGCACTATTACCTTATGCCCACATTGTTGGTACCTGCATCAAACCAAATTTGGTATTGCCATTAACAGGTGTCTGAGGACCTCATGGTAGCACGTATTATCATTCAGTAGATTGACTCTCGTGGACAGCTCAGAAAGTTTTGAGCACAATAAAATTCCTTGTCATTTCCTTTAATTTTAGAGAAAACGAGCTCAGTTTCTTAAAGAGGTATGAATTGGAAAATATCATCGATTGTGAGAATGATATGTGGGGCCCAGAGCATATGTTAGTGACACATCGGATGGTATTTTCCAATTCTGTAATCTTTGCGATTGTACTGAGCATATTGCCCTTTACTTATTTTTTTGGGTGTCAAAATCTTGAGCTGCTTGTGAATTGCTTTCAAAATCTGGAACTACTTGTGAATGCATTGGATCTGGTATTTTTCCTAGTTCTTCCTTATCTGGTTTACGCTTTGGACCACTTGGATGAGTGGAGTACAGCCATAATCTGGTGGTTCAAGCCATTGCTGAATCCTATTTGGAATGCATTGCTCTACTATGATCAAGGTATAGTACTTCTGATTTTGTTACCTCTTCTGGTTCTGTTATTTTTATTAAAAATCAGAAGGTCGTGAATTGCTGGAGCACTTCGTGAAGTTACCTCCAGAGCTATGCTCTTTGAAGATTACTGGGTTTTCAAAAGATATGGGTAGTTCTCTGTCCTTGTTACCATCTTTAATGTACCGGTTGGAGAATTTGCTGGTAGCTATTGAGTTGAAGGATGTCATGCTGTCTTGTTTCCCGGAGGCTTCTCAAATTAGTGCGTCTGGCGTAAGTCATGCTATGTTGTGCACCTTAATGGTGAACTTCTAGTTTGAATTTGCTTATCCATGCTGCAAATAATTTTGATTTATTGCAGATCCTTGAAGCACTTACTACCGAAAGGTGTCTGGAAAGGATCTCTTTGGAGCGATTTGAAGTCCTAGGTGATGCTTTCTTGAAGTATGCAGTTGGACGTCACAACTTTATTTCATATGAAGGACTTGATGAAGGGCAATTGACCAGGAAACGTTCTGCTATAGTGAATAATTCAAATTTATATGAGTTATCAATAAGAAGAAATTTGCAGGTTAGATAATTTTTTGAATGAACTGTTTGCCTGCTAAGTTTTGTGTGACCTACGAATTAAGTCATCTTTCTTTCTTATAGACCTTGTCCAGTATGCTCATCCTTGTTCTGCTGATGTTATGTCTTGATTTCTCTGACCAGAGCATGTATGGAAGAACTAGATCAGGGTCGTGGAGAGAGATCATGGGCAAAGAGAAGGAATAATCCTTCTTATTCGTTGCTTGATCAATTGATTACATTCTATGGGTTTATATTGTACCCAACTCAATCTTATCTCTTAGACTCTTGACTGGATACAACTCATTTAGATAATCCCTATCTCTAGGGTATGTACGATTCATTCAAATAAAAAGGGTTGATCCTGACTGGCCTATGGACTGACTAGACCTAGGCCATTGGCTCAGCTGGACTAGCCGAGTCCGATACGACTTGAGGCCGAGTCATACAGGATTACGACTCTGCCCCTTGCGCCAGCCCTGGCGGTGACGGTGCTGTGGTGTGTGGCTCCCCTGTGGGCCTGCCATGGGTTCCCTAACAGCTGACAAGGTGGAACCACATGCAAACAAAGCTCAATTTGTAATTTGCCAGCTAAGGTCTTTCCTAAACAGATTCACCATGTGACTACCAAAACTAAACTTAAAGCTGCATTCTTTCTGTCAGCAGCTTACATGATAGCCATATACTAAGGCTCCTTACTAGGAAAATAATTACTAATAGTAACATAATAGCCATGCTAAGTTCTGTATTATCTTGGCCTTTCCATAATTATCTACCAAGCTGTCAAACGTTCTGTCTGTGGTTCGTGATCTATATAATTATATTCTCTTATTTGCAATATGGTTGGCTACCTTGGAACATTTAAGTAGGCATTCCTGACTCTTGTTTCGTTATGCGATTTTTTTCACAACAGAAGATAATGAGTTATGTTCCTTGTCAAGTATTTGCCGGGAATGCCTGCAGTGTAACAGAAAATTGTTTTCTGTGTGTAAAGTTTAGGTATACATACGGGATCAACAGTTTGAACCAACTCAGTTCTTTGCACTGGGAAGACCTTGTAAAGTTGTTTGCAACGCTGACACGGAAGTGAGTATACACCAGATGAATATTGATCCAGATAGACGAGAAAACTGTAACTTGAGGTGTACAAAGTCGCATCATTGGTTGCATAAAAAGACGATTGCAGATGTTGTTGAATCGCTTATTGGAGCATTTCTTGTCGAGGGTGGATTCAAAGCTGCATTTGCGTTCCTTCGTTGGATGGGAATAGATGTTGATTTCGAAGATTCAGCTCTGTATAGAGTATTAGATGCAAGCTCCATCAATTTATCTCTCATGAACTACACCAACATTGCTGAGCTTGAAGAATTAATAGGTTACAAGTTCAAACATAAGGGTCTAATTCTCGAAGCATTTGTGCACCCTTCATTTAATAAACATTCTGGTGGATGCTACCAGGTCAGCGGTTCTTCTTTTTTTCCTTTTGTCTCATCATTAGTCTTCTGTGATTATCAATAGTTTTCTCAACTGACTATATTCTTTTCGTTTCTGATCAGAAACTGGAGTTTCTTGGAGATGCTGTTTTGGAATATTTGATAACCTCGTACCTCTACTCAACTTATCCTGATCTAAAGCCTGGTCAAATAACAGATTTAAGATCATTAGCTGTCAATAATAATTCGCTTGCTTATGTAGCAGTCAAGAAATGCATCCATAAGTATCTTATAAAGGATTCAAATCATCTTACAACAGCAGTGAATAAATTTGAAAGTTATATTAAACTTTCCATTTCAGAGAAAGACTTGGTTGAAGAACCAGCATGTCCAAAGGTATTGATGTTATCCCTATAACTTTTTTGTATGCAACTCTTTGATAACCCTTTTTTAGCGCAGAGAGGAAGAAATGCCATGGACTTACAATTACTGCTAAAGGATTGTGATTATTAAATTATTTTCTCGAATATTGATTATTAAAGTATACAATATAAGATGGGAGAGTAGGGTTCAGCCATAACTCTTACAGAAACAAAATAAACAGAAACATTATCAATAATTGCAGATATTTTGGAATCATAGATTATTCGAGTACTATGTTATGATTTTCTTGGGTAACAAGTGATCATATTTGATGTATTTAATTTTTGTGCGACTCGTCTAAATTATTTTAATAAGTGTTTTGCTTATAGCATTCCCTTAGCAATCACATACTTTATAGGATACTTCCTCCATCTAGAAATGTAAGGTGCACACACTTTTCAAGATTTATCTTTGACCAACAATTAGTTCAACATTGTATGGATTATGTGATACAAAATTGATACCGCTGGATTCATATTTAAAAGCACTTTCTAACGGTGTCAAATTTTATCACATAATCCACATATTGTTGAACTAATTATTGGTCAAAGATAAATCTTGAAAACACGTGCACCTTATGTTTCCAGACACAGGGTGTATGTCATAATATTTTGGAAAGGTAAAAGGTCCTTTTTACTTCCTCCAAGTATTGCAGTTGTTTGAATATTGGAATACGGGATATATTTTTTGGTTCACTTCTTTCCCCCCCAAGTTTCAACACTGTTTACTTAACCCCCCCTACCCTGGTTTTGCTGACGTGGACCATGATATTGTCTATATGGCAGACATGTCACAGGTTTTCCCATGTCATCACCAAATCGTACAAGATCTTGTTAGTAATACTAATGCAACGACCACAAATGTTCACGTCATTGCCATGGCCATGGGAGCAACCCGTAGTTAGGAGCATTAGTTCACGTCAAGAGTGACGTGGGACAAGAGAGGAGAAGAGATGGTGCCATTTTAACTTCCAAATGGTGATGTGGACAGCCACGTGGACAAAACCACTTAAGCCGCTGTCCATGTTAGCAAAACCAAGGTCTAGAACCGGGATAGGGGGTTAAGTAAACAGTATTGAAACCTGGAGGGGAATAAAGTGGACCAAAAAAAAATCTTGGTCAAAAGCTTATATTCTTTTATTGTAATCTTACAGGTTCTTGGTGATATTTTTGAATCTTGTATTGCTGCAGTTCTTTTAGATTCAGGGTTCAACCTGAACTATGTTTGGAAGCTTGTGCTTATGCTTCTAAAGCCAGTGTTGAGCTTCTCTGACATGCACACTAATCCTATGAGGGAACTTCGAGAACTTTGTCAATGTCATGAATTTGAGTTAGGCCTTCCCAAACCTATGAAGGCTGACGGAGAGTACCATGTGAAAGTAGAAGTTAAAATAAACAGCAAGATGATAAGTTGTACCGCAGCAAATGGGAATTCCAAAGTTGCTAGAAAGTTGGCTGCACAAGAAACACTTTCTAAACTGAAGGTATATTTTGGTTCCTTTGCTTTTTATTTTACACTTGCCACACAATTATGAAAATTTGAGCCATTCCAGTTGAGTGCACAAGAAGCAGTTTCTAAACTGAAGGTCTATATTTGCTGCCTTCAACTTCTGTTTTACAATTACCATGCAATTATGATACATGCAACTATGATAACAGCCATTCCAACGGTCTCATTTTTTTTATGAACTGTGACATGTATTAGGGTGTTTGGTTAGGATGTTCTGGTCCATCAGGGGATCATCCCATGATTTTGATGGGATGACCCCATTCCTCATTTTCAACTAACATTGTGCACGGGGATGAGGTGGCGATGGACCAACACATTCCATTCCTCAAACTCAAATCAAACAAGTGTGTCAGGTTGGAGTTAGGATTGGGTCATTCACGGTCCTGTTCCTTGATCTAAACACTCTTATGTGAATGACCACTGACGTAAGCAGCATTAGCGCGCCTGATTACCAAACTATGCCGCACGTATCTTCCACGATCACCACAATTCCTCACGCATCGAAGCTTGTCGCCACATCAAGAACTGCTTTGGCCACCCCCAAATCATTTGCTTCAAAGACGCTAATACAGCAAACACCAATCCTTTTGTCCCCTTTTCTTATCTGGTTTTCCGTCACCACACCCACCCTTGTTTCTTTTTCTCTCTTGTATTTTTAGATTCTCCAACAGCAACAACAAAAGATCCATCTCTAGCACAATACATATGAGCGCGTAGATCTAGAGCAGCACCAGAAGTCTTCCTTGTCTTCTCTTGGCAGCAGCAGTACAACAAATCCAACTCCAATCGTCATTTCCCTTCCCTACGATTCTTGGTCAAAAAACAATGGAAGCATACTGATCGAATCCCCTAGTGTGCGGCACTTGTGGTGGTCTGTGCAGACACAATCATGCCCGCCATGCCCGACAATGGTGGCAGGGGCCCACTTACAACTTCACCATGATGACCTTACGGCATTGACGAGGTAGAAGAGGCTGGTTCTGGCGAACAATGACAGTGAAATAAGGGTTAGGCTATAACTTAGGCTCTATACCATTTAGAAATTAGGGGAAATAATCAAATGTCGCCCCTCAGGACCACCAACACCCTTTATTTATAGTGTTAAGGATTACAACCAGAAGCAGACTAATATGGATACAACCAGACTCTTACTAGACTATGGACTCAAGACTCTTTTAATATATCCTAACACTAATTCTCCAACAGAGATGTCTCTTTGTCAGTCTTGCATTCTTTGTTCCCAGACATCCTATCCTACTTGAGAAACTTTGCTTGGCTCAGAAACTCATTGTCTTTCCTTTCAATGGCTTCATTGTTGGCCAATGTCATCATCTTCTTTTTTCATTTGGTTGGTCACTTTGATTTGTGTCTTGTGAAAACCACTTGCTAATTTATTGTATATAATTTGACAATGTAATTTCATTGTTATGTTACCTGCTATTTTGTTGACAAATTGGATATTCATTTTTTTATTATGATATGAGGTAATTGCATATTTCTCTAACACCATTATTTTCAATACTGTTGAATTATCCTGTTTCTTAAAAGGCGTTCCAGAGCCAACTTGCTGTTTCTATGAATCCTTGTGTATTCATGCAGAATTATGGATACAAGCATAAAAACAAGTCACTGGAAGAGATTTTGCATAACGCTAGGAAAAAAGAACCAGAACTATTAGGCTATAATGAAGAACCAATCAAAGTTGAGGCTGACATATCTGTAGAAATGAAGAAACTACAAATAAGTGAAGAAAGGGATGCAAATATCTCTTTTCAAAGTACAGTTTGTATTGGTGGGAGTTCTGAAACTGTCAATCAAACAACAGTAGATACAATGTTTTTCAAGGATGATGTCAATAGTGAAAGGAATAATCAGCTCAATGTGGCAATGCAGAATGGCTGCTCTCTGCCGAGTGGAGCAACTCAGAAAAACTATAAAAAGGAGTATCATGGTAATGCTAAATTTCATACTTTGAGTAATTTTTATTCACTGTAAACGTGCTCTTCATTTGAAATTTTGAATGAGACATGCAAACTGTAAACTCCGACTTCACTAACCTGGTGAAAATGTAAAGAGTACCTACATTTATTATTAACTTTCTGGAGATTCTAATATACAGGAGCCATTGGTCTTTTATCTGTGATTGTATTTTATATTCTCGTTAAGATAGGAAATATCCGTGGTACTTCTTAAGCACAAATTTTACAGTAATTCTGCTGTATATTTAGTATAAAATATTCCAAAACAAAGTTCGACACAATAAGAAGCTATTGCATCGTTCAACCTTTTTAGTGTGCATTCAACTTGATGTATTACGTGGGACAAAACAAATGGACCAAAATGTGCTAGTTTTCTGTTTTAACTTGGTTTGCTAAAATTTGCAGGATTTACAACTCTGTTGTATTAGATATACTCCATAAACATTGTTAGAAATTATGTTTCATTTTAAAGGTAATGCTTAATAGTTTTAATTACTTTTGTAGGTGATATGGTACATAAAACAGCAAGGTCGTTCCTTTTTGAATTATGTGCTGCAAGTTATTGGAAATCCCCTGAATTCGAGTTGTACAAAGAGGAAGGGCCAAGCCACCTTCGAAGGTAAGCTCACCTACTTAATGAAGGAGAGCAGAAATTAACTTGCATGCGTTACAATGAATTGTATCCTGCTTGTATGGTTTCTTCAGTGTGTGAAATATATGCTTCCTATCCATCATACTTACATATCTAAGTTTTTTCTTCTTTTTGACATTTGTCCTTGTGAAGGAAGGGGCATGTCGATTATGCACCTAGGTTTCCAGGTTACTAGTGCTCTAAAAAAGATTAAGCAGACAATTAAGACTAGAGTAGCCATAATGGAAGATCAAATGAAGTTTCGGTCGAGGAATAAAGTAGTTATTTCTTGGCTTGTAATTCTATCGCTGGCCAAAAATCATAACTAGCTGGTTTAAACCAATCTTAGGCTGATTGAGTCCGATTTGGTCCAGGGATATTTTTTCATCTAGAAATACAACTGGTCGCCATTGGACTTGTTGGGTCTTGTTTAGTTAAGAGTTTAACCATGTGCAAATTTCGTGATTTCACATCAATGTAGTTTTCTTTTAAGTTATATGGCTTATAAGAAAGGTATTTACAAGATAATACTTCTTTCTGATGTGCATTATTGCTAATTTGGGTGTACTAAACATAAAATGCAGGATAATTCTATGAGATAATAAATGTGTGATTGTCTAGTCACCTACATGACCCATGGTTTATACATTCTATATATTGCTGTGAGCACTAATTTCTTATCAAGATAGGTGTGTAAATGCACTGCTAACTTCATGTGTGAAATGACGCAGGTTCACTTACAAGGTTATTGTTCAGATCATGGGACCCTCGGAGACATTTTTGGAGTGCTACAGCGATGCGAAGCTACAGAAGAAGGCGGCAAAAGAGCATGCCGCACAAGGGGCTCTGTGGTATCTCAAGCAACGTGGGTACCTACCAAAAAATGAAATTCATGTCTAGAATCATGGCGAGATTTTGTGCCCCCATTACCATATATATCACCCCATGCGATGAGGACATGATCTTTATGTATATAATCGCTGTTACCATTACTTCCTCTACTTCCTCCGCTCCGAAGAACATGAGAATGTCCAGCAAGATCTTCAAGAGGATGAGATGATTTAAGTCCAATCTTTTAGAAGCGGGAGAGACTTCGAGTGATGATGACTTTATGACCTTAAAACTTCTATGACGACATGAAGATGAAGACTAGAGAAGGCCTAATGGAAGATTAAATGAAGTTTTTAGTCAAGAGATGGAAGAATAAAGATTTAGTTATTTGTTGGCTTGTAATTCTATCGCCTGCGAGAAGTCGCGGCCGAAAATCACAACCAGCTGGTTTAAACTGATCTTAGGCCGGTTTGAGCTGATCCAACAGATCTTAGATCGGTTGAGTCTGATTCAGTTCAAGGATATTTTTTTCATCTATAAATACCTCTAGTCATCACTGGATTCGTCGAGTTTTGTTTTGTTAAGAGTTTAGCCATGTGCACATTTTGTGATTTCACATCACTGTAATTTGCTTTTAAGTTATGGTTTATAAAGAAGGTAGTTACAAGATATTACTTCTTTCTGATGTGCATTATAGCTAAGTTGGGTGAACTGAACGTAAAATGCAGCATAATTCTATGAGATGATAGATGCGCGATTGTCTAGTCACCTACATGACCCATGGTTTATATATTTTTATAGTTATGAGCACTAATTTCTTATCAAAATAAGTGTGTAAATGAACTGCTAACTTCATGTGTGAAATAACGCAGGTTCACTTACAAGGTTATTGTTCAGATCATGGGACCCTCGGAGACATTTTTGGAGTGCTACAGCGATGCGAAACTGCAGAAGAAGGCGGCAAAAGAGGATGCCGCACAAGGGGCTCCGTGGTATCTCAAGCAGCGTGGGTACCTACCAAAAAAATGAAATTCGTGTCTAGAATCATGGCGAGATTTTGTGCCAGCATTACCAAATATATTACCCCATACGATGAAGACATGAGCTTCATATATAAAATCGCTGCTATCACTACTTTTTTTACTTCCTCCGCTTCAAAGAACAGGAGAAGGTCCAGCAAGATCTTTAAGAGCAAGAGAGGATTTAAGTTCAACCTTCTAGGAGCGGGAGAGACTTTGAGTGATGATAACTTTAGAACCTTGAAGCCTCTGTGATGACATGAAGATAAAGACTAGAGAAGTCTTAATGGAAAATCAAACGAAGCTCGGTCAACAAATAGAAGAATAAAGGCTTAGTTATTTGTTGGCCTGTAATTCCGTCATCTAGAAGTCATGGCCAAAAATCATAACTAGCTGATATAAACTAATCTTAGGCCGGTTTGAGCCGATCCTTGAGTTCAATTCGGCCCATGAAAACTTTTCCATCTATAAATAGCCCCTAGCCGCCATTGGATTAATCGAGTTTTGTTTAGTTAAGAGTTTAGCCATACGTAAACTTCATGATCTTCTCTAGTGCTAGATAGGCTTATTGTAATGTTTGCTTGAGGAAACTCATTTTATCATCTTATTGAGATTATCATCCTTTATAGCGTATTCGCAATTTCATATTGCTTACGCTACTTTTTTTTGCTTGTTCTTTTATTTGCTTGCATGAAAAATCCTTCGTGGAAGGTCGATCGTGCTTCTAGCAAGATCGACAACACGTGGATCGTAAACTTTTGTACGACATGTCATAAATGTGGATCGTAAACTGTTGTAGAAAATATCATAAGTTTTTGTATAAAATATTGTAAAACCAATAAGTGTAGAATAAGCTATTCTACACTTAGGAGTAGAATATTGTGTATATATATATATATATAATAAAAGGAGATATTTATAGATGGGCGTGGCAAACTACCTTAGTGTGGAGTAAAGAGAAAGAATGAAGGAGGGTTCTAGACAGCTCCTTAAATCTAAGGGGAAGTGGAAGTGTTTGTGTCTTGCTCGGATGCAGGCAAAGCTTGCCACGCACCCCGTGCCTACCTCCCATGCAAACCCTACCTTCTACAAATATCAGCCACCGCCAACCTCTTCTCTCTCTCTCTATCTCTTTCTTTCTCTCTCGATTTGGATCTAGGGTGATCTTTCTCTCCCATCTCTCTCTCTCACGATGGCGGCCAGACCAGGGCAACAAGCATCGTGATGGGAGCAGGGAGGCAAGGAGGTGGCAACAGGTGCAGGTGCAAGCTTCCTAGTGGGAGTAGGGAAGCAAGCAAGCGACGTGTGTAGTGAGGGTGACAAGTAGGCGGCAGCTGGAGCAGGGGAGCAAGTGGCGTTTCTGCGGCACGGGTGGCGTAGGGGGTTGCGGTCAGGGCCAAAGCAGAGGGTCCTGACTATCGGTAGAGTGTAGCAATAGCCAGTGGTGGACGGAGCACTGCCCCACTCCCATCATATACACCTCCTCGAGCATCGCCTCCCTCATTTACTGCCTCATTGAGTTCCGACGCTGTCGGATGCGGCCACTAGGGTTTCGTCCCCGTCAGACCGTAGCTTCCCGACCACCCTCCCCCTCGTCTTCGGCCTCCAAGAGCTCCTCGCCATTTATTCTAGGCACAAGAAGCCCCAAAGTGTAACATACTTGAATTTTGTCTCAAACCAAAGAAAATTTTGGTCAACATTTATGAAATTTCTTTGTAAGTTTCATAAAACCCAATACAAACTTCAAGCATACATTTCTATGAAATTTAGCTACAAAACATGTCTAAAACCCAATGAATTATTTGTGAAATTCTTTTGAAACTTTTCCTAAACATATATGGAACTCCTTATAAGTTTATTTGAAATCTCTTACATTTGTATGAAACTCCTTACCAAACTTCACTCAAACATTTTATGAATTTCTCATAAATTTGTATGAAACATTTTTTAAACTCGACAAAATCTTTTTTCAAGTTTCTCTTAAATTTATATGAAACTCCTTACCAAACTTCAGTCAAACATTTTAGTTTCAAACTGATTAAATATGTTTTCAAATTTTCATGAAATTTAGTTAAGTTGCGTGTTTTTCAAAGTATTTGTAGGTAGTTTGCCGCAATCGTCGACTTTTTGTCTTTTGGGTTCATGAGAGAAAAAAGGAGGTGGAGGAGCAGCAGCCACACTTTAGCCGGTGCAATGTGGATGTGGGGCCCGCTTGTGATTTTTTAGTGTGTTGGGCTGACAGACAGAGGTGGACAAAGTAGGAAATTGAATGGCCGAGAACGAGTTCATCCAAGGGCTGTCTGAGCGTCGGAGCCAAATGTTTGGTCACGCATTAGACGTCTAAGGGCTCCCTAAATCTAAGGGCCCGAAGAATGGCATCTTTTCTAAACATTGCCTTCGAGAAACCTAGAGACTCCGTGACTTCCACCTAAGAATAAAGAACATACAGCTCGAGCTACGTAGCATTCTGCAAAGGAATTGAATTTCGACGATGTGCCACAATATCACTACCGATTCTCTGAGATACAGTGGCAAATCACTCAGAATGACGAAACCCTTTCTTTGGCTGGTAGGTCGGTAGTCAGGCCTTTTCAGCTACTTTGGTAGAAGCAAAGCCTGCTGCACGGGACGCGTTCCAGGCTGAACCTATCGACTGATCGAGGCTGCACTTTCTGCTGTCACGGCGGCTAATGATCAATGTTGCTCATCCAGGACTCCAGGTGGAGATCATGCTATAGATCTGGTTGATGTCGTCAGAAGCAACAAGCTTGGTTTTGGCCCAACACGAGCATTATTTAGAGAAGCTACTCGTGAGTTTGTGTGGCCCTCCTTTTGTAATCGTTCTTGCTCATGAACTAACAAGGTACAATTCTAGTCTTGGGAGAAGTCCCGGTATTGTGAATGGACCAATTTCCGGACATTGTAATCAATTTGGTGACACATGATTTGCCTGGTATATCGATTGAGGCCACATGTCACCCACCTCTAATCCCGCTTCTTTTAGTTTCCCATCTCCTCTTCATCATGATCCCCAACTGCATCCCCTTTCCTCCTCCCGCCTTCGCCTCAAGCGTCACCAGAAGACGAGGAAGAGCACAACAAAGTAGTCGAAATCATTTATCAAAAATTGACATACCAATTTTTATCAACCTAAGCTTTAAAAAAAAACTTGGATGAGCTTTCAAAATTTTGAGCATGAAAATTCACCAATTATGGGCACTAACTTCAACAAAAAATTGAGGACAATTCAAAATTTTGAGATGGACTTTCAAAACTCGATCACACAACTTTCAAAAGATGAGAACCCACCAACTTAAAACTGGATGAACTAGACCATTTTAAAAAAAATCTAGAAATTGACTTTTAATTCAAAGAAATCAGGCTTTCAACTATTTATCTTTTTAAAACTCATAAAATCACAAGAAGATATGGGACCTCCCCACCTTCCATGGTGCTAGAAGCTGAGGAGGATGTTAGAAATCCCCAAAAATGGGTATTTCGATTGAGTTTGTGACTTTCTTGTATGGATATAGATGTTGGTGGTAGGCCCCATGCTCGTGCAGAGAGGCGGTTAGACTCGATTGTAGCCATGGTAAATGTCTGGAAACCAAGGATTTCACCGTCGTGTTTAAGGCTAGGACAACCTAGTCTCTAATCCCATTTGACCCCTAGATTTCGTCTCTCGCTTAGCTGTTAGTGTTAGCCTAGCAGAATGCTCTTTTGTCGGTGTTGTTTCTGATCACTATATATTTCGCCGGTCCTAGAAATTCTTTCCCTCAGCTTAAAATGAAGGATTTGGGGTTCTGGCTACAGAGTTAAACTCTATGGTGGTAGACTGCCCTCCAAGGGAGCACAATTTAATGATATAGCCATCGTGTAATAGCACCCAGACATCATACTCCCGTTTCATCATTGACAATGTAGTGAAGCACCACCTGAATATATGTGTTTTGTAGCCATAATCCTGAGAAAAAAGAATATTTAGGAGGAGCCTCTCCCACAAAAAACTTCAAAAATTAGCCTAGCTAAAAAAATGTTCACATTTCAGAAAGCTTCAAAATTTTCTACACATGTAGATGTTTTATTACTGTGTGCATTTGCAAATTTTAATGCAAAAATTCGAAATTTATGTCCGGTGCAAAAGAAAAAAAACAAATGCAGTACGCATAAAGTTGTTACAATAGTCATTCGTACTTCTCTTTTTTTCAGGTACATGGATTGCAGGTACATGAATTACCCAAACATCTATGTATGTGACCTTTTTTCAGAATTATTTGAGTTTTCCGAAGGCTGAAATATATAACCATCCTAGCACCAATCTTGAAGCACTCGAAGTCCCCCTTCCACCCCACGTCCGATTCTTGGTCAAATCCCCAAACCGAACAATTCCCTACTTCGCTCGCCTCTCCGATCTCCCCTGCTTCGCAGCCCCCAGCCCACGCGCTCGCCTCTACCTGTTCTCACCGCGGCAACGTCCTCCTCACCACCTCGCGGCGGCGCTTCTGCGCACGGTCTCGTCGTCGTACCGACGCCGCAAAGCCCCGAGCCGTGAGGGATTTGGACGTGGCACTATCGGATTGATGGCGGTGGCGGCGGCCGCAGAGGAGGAGCTGCGGCACATGGGACCCGCCCCTCGAGCGGATGAAGTGGAAGAGGTCGACTGTGCGGCGTCGGAGGAAGGGCTTGGGGGAGACGACGACGAGATCCTGCGGTTCATGGACTCGGCGGATGGCTACCTCCTCCTGATGGACTCGCTCTCCTCCGCTCTTCGCCAGGTAAGGCACCCCGGCTGCTGCCCTCTCTGTCCACTCATCCATCCATCCATCCATCCACCGCCCAGTATTTAGTCTCTCTGGTCTGAGTTTTTGTGGTTTCTGGGATTTCCCCTGATCTGTGGAGCAGTTTGACTCCATGAAGTGATAGATACAGAAGTAGTACTTATCAGGCAGCCGAACAAAAGAATGTTGTTTAATTATAATCTTTAGAGCTAGCTAAATCCCTGTTTAGATTTTAGAACCTTTTGATAACCTTATTCTGGAGCAGACGCTTGTTCTGGTAATTTTGTTCGTTGTACTGGTAGCTACCATTGTGTAGTGCCCTGAAATTTATTTGGATCTGCACTTTTTGTATTTAGTTCGATACTCCAATTTCCAGTAACTGATCTCTTCTCCCTTGTTCATTTAATGACCGTGTGAGTGTGGGACTCATTGCTGTTTAGCTTGCCTGTTGTAGTACTGTCGCAGTAAACATGAATGAATGCTCTTGTTTCTAGGGTTACCTTGATCTGGCAGGTGCTCGTCACTCAATGGGTCCATCACGTGTTTCGAGTACGATGTTGATCATAATGAGCAATCTGCAGCTACAAAGCTGCGAGTGGTTTATTCCGCAGACCTGCAATCATCAGGTAAACCACTCCTGCATTATTTGAGTTAACAATCTTTAGCAGCAACAAAAATCTGCTACGGCAATCATCATTGTTTTCTCCTGACATCTAATATAATCTCTTCTCAAAACCATTAGAATGATAGTTCCATGTGCAAATCATGAGCTATTCGTTAATCATGTTTCAGAGTCAAACCCGCATTTTGCTCTATCAAAGTGGTGTTTGCAAGAAGAATCTAGCTCCAGCAATATTGTCAGTGTGCAAGGTAGCACTAAACCAAAATTAAGATACCGAGGATCAGCTACTACTCCAGGTATTAGCATAGGTGTTATTTCTATTTCTTTAGTTTTGATTAATTTCCCTTGCTCACCTTCAAGTCCCTTTTTTGGTAAGGAGATGGTAGCAATGAATCAGATGCTACTACTGCAAAGTCTTCTACTGGTATTGAAACTAGCCAGGTAAGTTCGATATGAAAACCTGTTATTTTTTGGAAATACGGCAGGTTTGTAGTAGTGTTGTTTTAACAAAGTACATCTGCTTCATGTGGGGGGTGAATTAGAGCACAATTCGTGGTGAATGACTGCTTAAAAGCAACAGAAATAAAGCACTAGTTATGGTGAATCAGTGGATGTCAATAAAACCAAGTTTATGTGCGTCGTGGTGGTTAATGTGATCAACCTTCACCCCTGATATGCTGAATGCCAGACCCATCGATAGTTCAAAATGAAGTATCTTGGCAATAAATTGCAGTATAGTAGACGTGCTCGGGATTTGGGGTCTTTTGTCAAGTTAGTCTGGCTTGTGACAATTCTACCCAGTTTTGCATTCTTGCTAGTAAACACATAATTTCACATTCATATTTGAAATGATGAAGAATAACAGATTCAGTGAGGCGCCAGAAACTGAGGTGTCACAATGCAGCTACACATTGGGTCATGAATAAGAAAGTTGTGTAATCCCTACATGTTTAAATTCTATTAACTTTTCCTTTCCTTTGCACCTTAGGTTCAAAGGGCAAGATCAAAAGCATTATCAGTCTTCGGAGCATTGGTGTCTCCAAAACTACGAACAGCCCAAATTTCCTTTGAAACAGGTTCGATTTCTAACACAAACACACCATGCTTTAATCTTATTTTGATCTAAATGATATTTTTGTTTCATGCAGCACTTGAACTAATTGTGGAGTTAGCAAATTCAAGATCAACCATGCTGTCTAGTTTCTCCCAGATAAAGCGTGAAGCTTGAGTTGATGCCTAAGTTTGAGGTTTTGTATCCTTGCACACCATCTATTCTATTTTGTGGGGATCAGTGCTTGTAGAAAATAGAAAATATCATAATCCTATTGAAATGTTGATGCACGTCGAAATGTATATTTTTATTCATTCTCCTGCCCTGTTGTACTTTCAGTTTCCTTACACTCACAGGGATAAAGACAACACTTTTTTCTTCATAAGTGATATCCATTTACTTTATTAAACGATGTGAGTATGACAATTACAAAATTTAGTTTAGTATGTTTGGAATGAAAGCATAAATACATTTTGGTCTCAGGATTAGTTATAGGCTGCTATCCGTCCTTGTCAGTCCAGACAGCAGGCCAACAACAGACTGAACAAGGTTAATTCTTGATTGAGATTCCAAAACTTACTGGAGTGCTCCTGGTTTTTTGTCCTAACATGTGCCTTTTTGGTTAATTGTTGGTTTATTGGAGAGGTTCGCCTATTCTCTTCCAATTCTTGGTTGGATCGCCTACACGTATTTTTACACCCAGCACTAGAAGGAAACCATACACATTAAGCTGGTGTGGAACATCAGCAGTGCTTTCACCATCATAGCTAGTTTTCCAGAAATGTGTACACTGGCTGTGGCTTCGCACCAGCCAGGGTTTGAAACCCAGTAGACACAAATTTAGCCACCTTTGTTAAATTTCGTGGGTTCGATCTCTGGGCCCCTCAGTAGCTCAATAAAAAATCCGTGGGGTTCCTCCCCCACTGGACTTGTTTTTTTTTATCATCATAGATAGTTTTCCAGAATTGTCTACACCTTTTGTTTTCTGTTTCATCCTACTTAATCTTTGTCAAATATTTTCTGAGTATGCACTGTGGACCCGTAGAAATCTCATGGAAAAATACTAGGGCTGAAAAGAGGACGAATATTTCCCGCTCGATACTGAGCTGCATGGATTTGGTCGGGACCAGATTTAGCAAAACATCTCAGATATGAATCCAGATTCAGAGTTTGTGATATCCGTCGGATTTGGATCCAGGGCCTAGAATAGACCTTCCCGGATAACAAGTAATGCATATTGGTTGTATAAATATATTTTTTGGCCTGAAAAAAATGGTAGAGACATATAAAAAAATTCCAAAATAAAATTAGGGAATCAATTTGAGACAATTTTTTCCACTGTTTGGGATGTTGAGGCAATTACTTGTAGTACCAGAATGTGCTTACTTATGCTTATGTCGTGTTGTCTGTGACTGTTTATGAATTTATGTTGTGTCGATGTGTAATCATGCAGAAGGTGAACTTATGTTGTGCACTCATGTTATGCGGATTTTCTACTCCTGAACCTCATCTGCTCCCTTAATTTTGGAAAATTCAAAACGTATGTGTCAGTGTTTCAAAATTTTCTGAAAAATTTCCCACATGTGCACATGAGAATACACTTTATATGCGCAATTTTATATGTAAGAAAGAAGCGAGTTCATTACAAAAGAGAAATATTAGGGGCTAAAAAGGCATCTACTTTAGCACCAATTTGTTTTTCACAGTGCATGAAAATTTTGGAGTGCATACATTATTGCACCAGATACATGTGGTTTTTTTTTCTCATTGTTCAAAAAAGAAAACTGGAGCGGGAGCAGCTGAATTACCGTGTTGAAGCATACCTATTATGTATGAACTTACGTCATGTACTCGTGTAATCTACTCTGTATGAACTTATGTCATGTACTCACGGTGACATGGCGGTGGTAACTCTACAAAAGTTTTAGCATATTTATTTGAGGTGGAATGTGCAAAAAACCACACAAAAACCTAACATCGCTACTCTCCAGAAACCTGGATTCTCGTGCTGGACAGTGCAAAGAAAGCAACCCCTGGGGTGATGTCTTCGCAAGACAACCTACCAACCTCGATATAGCCTCGATATAGGTGAATCTCTGTCTTGTATAAATCGGTCAATTTCGTTTTTTTTCACACATTGCATAAAACGTAGAGGAGACGTTTACTATAGATACGCTTGGTGTTCTTTAAATGGAGATCAGCGTGCCATTCCACTATTCATCCACTATGACGAACTCCTCCGGCCTACGTGTTGGGTCATTTATCTAGGACTAGACCGTGTCCTAGACAGCTTTAGTGAAAATGCAGTCTTTGTAAATGTGGGTCGGCGTCTCTAGGACCTAAATATAGAGTTGGTAGATAGGGTTGTGAGCTCGTCCCCACATTGCGAACATATTAGCAATGAGAATGCTGTTATGAAGGACGAGCCAGGAAAACAGCCTGCATTTTGGTTCAGCGTGGGCTTTACATAGAGAGAATTCCAAATATAACACTCAAAATTTGAGCAGTTCCAAATATGCCACTGAAAAAGTTGAAGTTCCAAATATGCCACTGAAAATTTGCACCAATCCCATATATGCCATTACCGTCAGTTAACCTGCTATTGACCGTTAAGTGGACTAAAAATCTTGTCAGTTTTTTATGTATTAACAAAATTGCCCTTTCTTCAATTCTCTCATCTCCCCCACTCATCCCGATCCCTAACCCGATCCCCACCCAGGCCGGTGGCGAACCCTCCCCTGGCCCCCGCGCAATCCCTCCCCAGGCCGACGGCGGCGCCCTCCCCAGGCCCCCCCGGCGGCGCCCTCCGTAGGCCAGTGGCGACGCGCCCTCCCGAGGCCCCCCCGGCGGCGCCCTCGGTAGGCCGGTGGCGGCGCGCCCTCCCCAGGCCGGCGGCGGCGGCGTCCCCAGGCCCCCGCGGGCGTCCTCCCGAGGCCGGCGGCGGCGGCGTCCCCAGGCCCCCGCGCGCGTCCTCCCGAAGCCTGCGGCGGCGGCGTCCCCAGGCCCCTGCGCGCGCCCTCGCGAGGCCGGCGGCGGCGCCCTCCCGAGGCCTCCCCCCCCCGGCGGCGCCCTCCGTAGGCCAGCGGCGACGCGCCCTCCCGAGGCCCCCCCCCGGCGGCGCCCTCGGTAGGCCGGTGGCGGCGCGCCCTCCCCAGGCCGGCGGCGGCGGCGTCCCCAGGCCCCCGCGCGCGTCCTCCCGAGGCCGGCGGCGGCGGCGTCCCCAGGCCCCCGCGCACGCCCTCGCGAGGCCGGCGGCGGCGCCCTCCCGAGGCGGCGGCGCCCTCCGTAGGCCAGCGGCGACGCGCCCTCCCGAGCCCCGCGCGCGCGCCCTCCCGAGGCCCCCCCGGCGGCGCCCTCGGTAGGCCGGTGGCGGCGCGCCCTCCCCAGGCCGGCGGCGGTGCTAGGTACCGTGATGAGGGCCGCGACGGTGTCAACGCAGTGGGCTGTGACGCCGAGCTCTTTGCAGGGCGTAGCATACAGGCAGGTGGAGTGGAGCACCGCGAGCGCGTCCTTCCAGCGGCGGAGGAGGCAGGAGGCGAGGAAGGAATCGAGCTTGGTGGCGAGGTTGCCGCGGTCGGCAGCCTCAGCCATTCCGAGGCGCGCGGCCGCGCAGCGGACGGGGACGACGTTGTGCCGACCGATCGTCACGGTGATGCCGTAGCAGAATTTGTCGAAGGCCTCGGCTCCGCCAGGGAAAGCCAGCAGCCAGGGACTCCACGCATAGCGCTTGTAGCCGCAGGCATTTGGAAAACAGAGGAAACTGCATTCGTGAACGCATGGCAACAAGCCAAGAACAAAAAAACTTGTTTACAGTTTGGCGTCGAATCGAAACAGAAGCAACCAACCAATTGCGTGGTTAATACTGTCATGAATTCTGCTCCTGAACATAACATCCCAAGAAACCTAGAAGATCAAATGTGTGAAATTTTCTTGTGATGGCATCTCATCTCCACCTAAAAGCAATGCACTAACCTCTTGTTATATCATCAAGTCATTAGGAGTATCATCAAGTCATTAGGAACACTAGTGGTACTAGTACATGCACATGCATTTTTGATACGAAAATATCAGGAGAGTAATATATATATATATATATATATATATATATGTAAGTACAATCTGTAAAGCACACCAGGCTCAATTGAATACTTTAACAAAGGGCAAAGGGCAAAATTGTCTTTTTAACATCCACTTAATGGTCAATGGCTGGTCAACTGACAATAATGGCATATATGGGATTGGTGCAAATTTTCAGTGGCATATTTAGAACTTCAACTTTTTCAATGGCATATTTGGAACAACTCAAATTTCGAGTGTTATATTTGGAATTCTCTCCTTTACATATCTTTGTTACGTTGAACTTTGATAGGATCTTGAGAATTGAGACGAGAAGGCCCAGCTGGAGGAGTACTCCCCATTGCTTGTCCATAACCAAAAGAATGGTGTTCGCCCATGTGGGATCAAGTTTCACCATGCAGATCTCGCTCCACATGCATGGTGTTCGCCCATGTGGGATCAAGGTTCACCATGCAGATCTCGCTCCACATGCCAATAAACTCCATGTAATATCCGCATATTTTATATTGCTCCTTAGTCACAATATGAGTCATTTTAACATATGTGCCACTTAAACACTTTTAGTTTTGACCATCAACTGATATACTAGATTCATCATGAACTATACTCCTTTCATATTGTATTTATTTTTATTTAAAATAATATATTTTTATAGAAATAGATAGTCAAAATCTCATTTTAAAAATTATATTAACATCTAAAACAACATATATTGTGGCTCGAGGAGAGTGCAACTCATATCCAATCTCTGAGATGTTTGCCCTTCGTGGTGATTTATTATGCTCTCGGTCTTAAGCTCGTAACCCCCTCCCTCTACGCCATCCGTCGATGTTGGGGAGAGGAGAAGCCTCGATCCATTAGAGTGCGTTTGGTTGGAGGGCAAAGAGGGATGGGTTAGGGCCATCCAGTTTTTTGTGGATGGGACGAGCCATTTTTTGTTTGGTTAGATGGATGGGATAAAACAATCTTTTGTTTGGTTGGAGGGATAAAAGTTGGATGGAATAAGTCAATTTAACTCAATTATATTACTTAGTTTCTATTAATAATGATTAATTATACACTAAAGAACACACTAAATATCTACGAATGCTAAACTACCCATAAACTTACTAATTAATAATAAAAATATATTAATTGTTACTGATTATATACTAATCAACCCACTAATCATATATTAATCAACACAATAAACACTAATTTTACCGTTATAAATATTAATCAATAATAAAATATACTAATTATCACTAATCATTTTCTAATGATTATAATTAGAGAAGGGCGGCAGCCTCATCCGGCCATTTTGGCCGGGTCTCTCCATCCAACATATTGAGGGAATATTCTTCTAGGGTGGATATCCCTATCCACCCCATCCCTGTAACCAAACAGAGGGATATCCATAAAAAGGTGGATATCCATATCCCATCCACCTCATCCCATGAACCAAACGCACCCTAGGTGGACCTACATATAGCCTACGCTACTTCCTAGTAGCTAGAGTTTCAAGGTTGTCCCGTGCTTCGCTCATGACGGTGGCGACACTCGCAATGAGCTTCCTCCAGCTTCTTCACTCACACGATGGTTTCACCTTCTGACATCGGCTAATCTAGGTGTCTTTGATGCTTGGATCTTTTTATTCTGAGTGCTTAACCCTTTTGTTTACCTTCTAGGATAGGGATTCCCGGGTCGTTGTTTTTGCTTTGCGAACAACGATGGCGGGCTAGGATATAGGTCGTTGACTCAGATCCCTTTGGGCGACGACGCTGGTTTCTTTGGTATCTGCCATTGGTATGGGCGGAGGAGTGGCCGATGTCCGCTCATCGTCATCATAGATCAATGATTTCATGTGTCAAATGTCGCAGCAATCAACTCCCGAGGTGCCTGTTACATTTTCATGGGCGACAGTGCTGGTTCTTTGGGTTGCCGTTGTGTATGGGTGAAGTGACCAACGTCCGTTCATCATCATCATAGATCCATGATGTCATGGGTCATATGTTTCGGCCATCAACTCCCTCCTCGGACACGTCGGCCCCATGGACTCCAGTAGCACAAGGGAAGAAGATGAAGACATAACTTTAGTGCCCCTTAAATGGCCTTTTCAGAGTCGCTCTTGCATCTTTGCCTGTGTCCCTTAGCATATATTTTCACTTCTATTAATAGTCATTGTATGGTTCGCAAAAATAATGAAAAATGCATATTGATCGGTATTCTTCTCGTGTTCATGTCCCAGATATTCCAAATTCGTTCCGTATCCATATTTTATATCCAATACTTGTATGTGGCTCCAAATCCAAGAAAAATATTTGGATCAGGATACTAAAAGACCATTATCTGACCGATTTTACTCCCTGACAAATACTTCTGCAAAATACATCGGGGGTCCCTTAAACCAAGAAACTTGGAGCTTGATTGGTTTGATGCCAATATTTGCCATGCCAATTGTTGGCAAGTTACTAAAAATTGGCTAGCAATTGGTTGGCTACCAATTGGTTCTTGCCAATCTCTAAAAAAGTTGTCAATTTTTGGCAACTTGCCAACAATGCCAAATGTTGACTTGCCAAATATTGGCAATGCCAAATGTTGGCATCCAACCAATCAAGCCCTTGAGCTTCTATAACTATGATTCAAAGCACTTGGGAGCAAAAGGGCATTATTACATGGCTTTATTTCGTATCACATGAATTTACCACATATCAGTCCATCGCGAATGTTCTGGCAGACGAATCACAAATTCACAATTCAGAAGCATGCACACGATGAGGATGTGCGCTCCGGAATGAAGGTATGTGTGCTCATGCACATTTCCAATCTGTGCAGATGAGAATCATCTGATTGCTGTCCTGTTAGTTGAGGTTTTATTATGCACCTTGTGGTTTGTAATGGAGAGTAACATCTTCGGAGGTGACCACTCAATTGGTTACATCCACCAGTCAGAATATCTTGACATAGATTTGGCAGACTATGATATGCCGAAGAGTTTTTGTCTTCTAGATCAGATTTCCTTTGCTTGCAAATATTCCATTAGTGCATCTCTGTCAAAAGAAGCTGAACACCAATAGCCCTGAAAGCTCAAAGGCAGCATCAGACACCACAGTCAGATCAAATACTTTTTGAGACAATAAAGTGAGGTCAAAAGATACCAGTCAGTAAGTAAGAAGTGTGCAATTGAAGTGTTCGGAGAAATGCTAGAAGAAAACCTGAATGATGCACATATGCATATTGATATAATGAAAATGAAGCCATCTTAGATACTTCATGTATATTCAGACTTTTATTCATCTTCGTCATAACATATCAAACAGGTATTGTGAACTCTAGATCTCAACATGGAAAAAGAGGCATAAAATGTGCATCAAAATGTTTAAATAACATCAACAATATAGTCAAAAGACATTTCAATGTGCATGCTTTGATTCAAGGAGTAGGGCTTACACACATGATGGTACCTTTGTATCCTGCCCCTTCAGGTGTGAATAAGGTCTGGGAAGTTCAACCCCACAATTTTACTAAGATCACGCAGTCAGTTGGTGCTATTCTTCATTTGCATTGTCAACCACTTGGTACCTTGATCTCACAGTCTGCATCAATTTAATTTTTTTTGTTATTCACTTATCTTCTCTTGGAGAAACTTTGACATAACATGTGAACAAAAGCAGAAATAGTTCTTAATCAGAAGGCAAACTAGACGATGCAAGAAACCTCTAGAAGAGTGATGTAGTAGAAGTCTTCCATGTGCTGCATAAGAGCTGAACCATCTCTGATTGAGCGGAGTAGATTTATTTCCGTCTGGAGTAGTTTTTCCACGAGCTGTGTCTCTCCTTTCATCTGGAGAGAATTTAATAGGCCCAACTTGTCAAATACAATTTGAGCAATATCAATTATGTTTAGTCATGCATCATTTGTTCTCTTTGATATTTTTTTTTCTTCTAAAAAGGTATATTTGGAGCAAACTGGTTGATGCAAATATTTCCTGATTAAATAACATGGGATTCTTTATACTGCTAGAAAACTAGAATTCTAATCTTGTTGTTACAGTTAGGGTGGCATTTACCACGCAGGTAAACATATCAATTTTTAGTTGGTAATCAGCAGGCGATATTGCTAAGGGAAGTAGCCAAAGACACTCACAAATTCACTAACAAGCACATCAGGGGTGTACTCGCCTATCTCATCACCTTGATCTTCTTCATCATCTAAAATTTCCTTGTTTACCTGTGCCAAAATACAAATACAAACACAAATACAGTTCTAAGATTCGGGTGAGAACTTGAAGATCTGAAGGATAAAAACAGGGAATGTTGACAAGACCTAACTAACGATACTATTAGAACAAAAGTGGATTGAAATAGGGTAAAAAGCTAGTTCACCAGTGCATCTTTTAGATCTCCGCATTTAAGATAAACTGGTGCCTCCACATGGCAATAGCCCATAAGACGTGGTACTGTTGGAATGATATCTCGGTGATTGACAACTCTCCAACTATCTTTTACTTTCTGCATATATTAGTCCAAAATCAAAATTGTTCCAAAAATTAGGTTGTGATTGCTATCTGCATTATCAAGCTAATCCATATAATGATATATTTACACACGATTCAAGGCAAACAGGCTTAACCCATAGCTATTGTGATACATGAAACATCATACCGTGTAGTAAACTTACCTTCTCTCTCCTTCCATGCAAACAAGGATCATTATTTATTTAATTTGTTTGTCTTTTTTTCATTCTAATATTTTCCACGTAGCAGCCCCTATGATTGGATGAACCTAATGTTTGTTTTTTTTTGTCTACATTTCATTGTCCAATATAAAATCCAATCTCACCTATAATATTAGTATAGGTTTTCTCTAAATTTTAAGTTCTAACCAATATGAACCTCCCCATAATTTTGTATCCAACATATCGAGGAAGGGAAGAGATTGAATCAAAAAAATATGCCAAGACATAAAACTGACATTGCTCAATATTCACATTATTTTCCTCATTTCCACATGTCCATGACATATGACTTGGATAAGTACTAAATAACCCAACCATATTCATTTTCACAACTGACAAATGGAGAAAAGGCAGTGTGGATCTTCCAAAAGAAAAGAAAAATGGAACAGAACCATCAAAAATATAATCATTTTACTGTGGACAAAAAGATATTAATAGTTTTCAGTTGCATTTTAAGAAGTACCCATTCAAGCAGAAAATTTAGCCTATATTAATAGTTTTCAGTTGCATTTTAAGTACCCATTCAAGCAGAAAATTTAGCCTCTTCCTATTTAGTAAATGGTCTTATAGTTACCGCATTGTAGACTTCAGCAAACCTTCTATTTCCGACTCTAGGAGAGCCAAAGTTGTACACTGTCACCATTATAACACCATTCCTATACAAGGCGACATGAAAAATATGAGCATATAATTGTTGATAAAGGTGTAGGGAAACAGGATGTTTGCAAACTGCAGGAGAAGAGGTAATGATATACATACAGAAATTTATGGTGTGCTATGTCGAAACCTTTATGATTTAACCATAAATAAGTTGGAAGCCAGACATTAATTGTGCATTTACAATTCTATTAAGCACCACGCCTTTTACAAAAAACAAAATGAAATGAAAGAGCTTCCTGACGATGCTCTCTTTCTTTGTGACAAAGGCGATATTTAAATATTTTGTAGTGCTAGGGTGGACAGTTAAAACTGGGTCAAAGCACTTTATCCGAGTATCTTCTGTTGCTTCACTAGTGTTTCACGTGTTAAAGATGACGCTTCTTTCCACATTAACCCTGGACTGAATGGTACCATATGGTCTATATGAAACAGGAAGGTTATGGATCAACATAAAGTCTAGATTCTAGAACTTTAGCTTACTTGGCCATTTGACTTGATGAAAGTTCAAGAGCAAGAAGGGTTGCTAGTGCTCCACCTAAACTATGTCCAGTTATATAGATATGCCACTTAGGTATGGTTTCTGCATCTTCTTCATCCCTGCAGCAGAAAAATGAGATTCTCCATGAATAGAGTTTGAGAAAACCAATTGACAAAAGAGATTGATATATGTACACTGAAAGCAGAAGCATTCAAGTTTCTAGCCCGAACTTTTCTTTTTTCGGCAATAGTTTCTTTTGTGGGATAGCAGCCAACAATTCTATCTGGAGAATAACAAGAACGTGCACAAAAGGTACAACTTGAGTTTTTCCTGCTGCTTCATACTGGATGAACTACTACCTTATTTTGCACTAGAAAGAGTGGCTTATTTCCTTACAGAATACTCACATGTATCCTATCGCATATTTGATGAGAACCATAATCCTATTCCTAACAGAATCATATGCGCTTAAGAATCCACTGTGAACCTAAAATACAATATGATGAGTAGCCGGTTAGAATAAACTGACAAGTGAATGAACAAGTGAATGAAGAGAATATGCAACTAACTTGAACTTCTTGTTTGAAGTCACCACCCAGCCTCTCAGGGTTTAGTCTGCAATCAACTTCAAAATATGCTGTGATAAGTAAACATACAATAAAGTAAAATACATTGAATGCTAGTACTTCTTGAAAATGGAAACCTAGCAAACTAATGAGAGGAAAAAAAAACTGTGGTGTGTTGAGTCTTACCCAGCAGGCACAAGCATTAAGTCAGTTACCAAATCCTTCCACCTCGTCTGAAAGGACACACCGAAAGCAAAGTAAATAAGACGGGAGATGTGAAAAAATAATTAGTGAATCTTCTTCAGAGAACACAAGTTAGTCCTTCATATTATTGCATACTTGCTCAGTTCCCCGAAAGGCAACAACCAGCCTTCTTCGTGAAGAATCACGCCAAATGGCAACCTGCAGAGGTTTGTCAACATAGGCCACACAATAGAAGGGCAAGGAGACGGCCAAAATCACTGACAGCAGAACAACTCACCTGTGTGTCTGTTGAAACATTGTCCAGAAAACATATCTTCTCAAAGTCTGATTTTATAAAACTGGTACGCCCCAGTGAAGTGGCAAGCATAGCCCATGCCTCCACGGCAGTCTCTGCACTGGCAAACAGTTGCCGTGTGTCATCTGCTTTCTGTGAATCGATGGATACTTCGGTTGATGCAACAGCTCCATCCTTATCAATGGAATCTGCAACACCTTCTTCTCTGATCGAATCATCTTTCCTGTTTGCCTCATCCGTCATTATTGAACCCCTGTCTTGTGGTGAGAAGTTCTTAGAAAGGATCACCAGAGCTCCTAGTATATTCTCCGTTTGAGACAATACATCCCGAGATACTTCATTAATGTCCGGAAAGGAAGCCTGTGCCTCTTCTTTGGTTGGCATTGTGCTTATTTCATTGTCAACACTGGCTGCATGTTCAGGAGTTGTTTCACTGCCACCACTGGTTGATGTATCTGCTGTTGCCAGTCCAGATTCTAAATATAACTGTTCAGCAATTTCACGTGATTTCAAACCAAGTGAACTTAATATGTCAAATCCATCCAATTGTTTAGCCTCAGGAAGAGGAAATCCAAAGTTTTGGAGAACATTTTGGTTGAGTGAGTTGGTGAAAGCACTCCAGAAATGTTCATCAGATTCCTTCATATCAGGAGAAGTGTTTTCTTCACTGTTAACAACTGCAGCAGTAGATTCAGCTTCACTCTGGGAATCTGAGTTGTCTCCAGAAGTTTTCGAATTAATCTTCTGCTGTTGACGTTCATTTGATCCAATAGAGTTATCCAGGGACTCTTCAGGCCTTTCAGTAACCTCAACTTCACTATCCAAAGACGATGGCTTAGGAAGGTTCGTCTGAGTGAAAGAACTCAGTTGCCCAAATGCAGATTGCACAAACTGACTTGCATTTATAGTTTCAGATCCAATGACTGTTCTAAGAGCAGATCCTAGGCTGCTCTTCTCAAGAAAGTCAGACACAAACGGTGTTCTCCACCATTGCTTATCACGCTCAATGTCATCATAACTATTGTATTTGACCTGATGTGTTAATACTAAGAATTTAGATAAACCCAAAATGAAGTCTACAACATCATGGAAGGACTAAACTATTGATATACAGAACATAATTGGTAGGCTGTCCATATACCAATATACCTGTTTGTGCTAGAACAGCAGCAATGCATAATATAATCTGTTGCTGAATGTTGCCTATATATTCATGGTGTTATATGTGACTAAAATGACCATTTTTTACCTACGACTAGTAAAAGTGGTTTTTTTTCCTTGTAAAGTATGAAAATATATTATGCTGGCTAACTGTGCAAACTATTCTGTTGGTATTGCTTTTATAAGAACCTATAGGTAGAAGGATGGAAAGGAAAAGGTAATAGATGATGTTGCTAGTATCCCTCTGGGAGGCAAGGATCAGTTCACTGCTGTGACCAGATTTTTTTTAATGGACAATCTTATCCTTACCTCTAAATCAATAGTTCCACCACCACCAAGGCCTTCTAATTCGACAGTAACATCATGTTTATTTCCTAAAAGGAGGAAAGGCATTACAAGATTTTCCCACGAGTGAGTCTTAATGAATTCAGATAATCATATTAAATATTATCAGAGAAGACAATGCCTGATTGCACAAAAAGCAATGTATTTACATGAACTCTCACAATGAAAAATGTACTAGCACATCAGAAAGTTACCATCCTACAGATATTTATTTTTTATTTGGTCAAACTGCCATAACTGATAAACTTGTCAGTGTTATACGATTTTTCCAGAAGAAGGCGCTAACAGTGCTACAGATCAGCAACCACATGCAATTGAGTAACATATAACTGTGGAGTTGTCACCACAGTTCCAAATAAAAAACGACTACAATAATAACTGTATCTGATATCAGAAATCTAGATTGCATCTTGGACGTTCTCAAATTGGTGGAATTGGCAAGTTAGTCTGATTTTTTGACTGGGTCAGGCTTATTCTAAATCCTTTTTTTTTGGGTTCTTTGATCTAAAATCAATACTCCACAAGCATAAAGAATAGATGAAAACTGCACATTTCTCAAATTTCTTCATAGACCAAAATTGGTCAGCTTCTATGCTTTCTGGCCAATTCCAGCCTGCTTCACTATGAATTTTGGCCAGGGGTTCTGTCTGGACAAGTTCCACTGAGAACGAGTAGACCAGCATCCAACACATGTTATCACAACATCAAATACAGAGAATTACCATCGCAAAGTGTTTCAAGGTACAATCCAGTATTTCCCATGCGTTTGTGTGGGGTGACAAGGTTTGCATCCCAAGCTTCAACCTATTAAGAAAAATGGTACCAGATGCTAAAAGGCACAAAAAATAATTTGTGGTGATTCCAGGATATATAACAAAGTAGATGATAAAATCAAAAATTAAAGGATGCATAGAATTGGATGCTATTATTACTATCACTTGCTAAAATGAAATGTATAGTTTGCTTACGGACGTCTTGTTGAGTAAATGAATTTGCACCATGTACTCCAGTCGTGTGATACTTTAGATTCTGAACTAGCCCACAAAGGAGAGCCGTAGATGTGTATTTTAATTTGTTAAAATATCCTCTCTCTTTTCCAGAAAAATGTTAAGATCAGTAGTGCTAATATTGCAGACTCAGCTTAAGCTGTATTGGAGACTGATGTGCCAAACTTCTGTCATGGTTTACTTACAATAGCAACCTCACTGGTTAACTACTAATGAACAAGATTCTGGACTAGCCATAGGCCCATAGCCACTTCCAAGATGTAGAATTCTAAGAACAACAAAGACATGTCTAATAATCAAATTATAAGTTTATAAGACTTGGAGTGAGTCCAATATCACCATGAGCTCACATTACTTGCTCATACCTGTAGTAGATTCTTTTTAGATTTCCTAATGTTAAATGTGAAGTCTTCATTCCATGTTGGGTCCTTCGTCCTACATTGATCAATTACTGAAATCAAAATCTGCAGCAATGATAGAAAACATAACTCAAGCGTATCAAATATTATTCTCAAGGAATCAACCCATTAGTCTCCACCTAAAGGCAGTGGTATATATCACATATAATATAGAGAGGAAATTCCTGTCCAAAGTAGCACCCCCAGCAAACACCAGCATACAGAGAACAGGAAAAAGTTACTCACGCCCATTTAATTTTGCTCTTTGCAGTTTGACCATTCATTTGTAGAACTACATAAGGATCACTCGTACCCTGCAACGGAAAGGAATTAGGAGAAGCAAGTTGTTGATAAAGTGGAAGAAGAGGGCTTTCAGTAGTTAAAATGTGCAAACTACTACTTCATTAAATAAATGTGGTAGCTTTCAAAATTCTTGGAGACTGCATTAAAACTGAGAATGCCATCTGCAAATTGTCCCAGATATCTTAGATAACTAGATTTAGAGATTGTAACATGCAGACTAAATTATGGGGTATTTTGACTATATAAAACCTGGGTATCAAGCGAAGGAACGAATTTTCAGATGGGTTCAAGCAAAAGCATTACTTGAGATGCACATAGGGCCTGCAAAAAATTCCTGTACTTGCTCAAGGTCAATGAGAAAAACTTAAATGTACATTAGTTACATCTTATTAAGTCTTCAACGATCAATTCCGCAATTCTTTTCACAAGATAAGATATCTACTCATCCATTAATTATTCCATATTCTCGGCGACGAAAGCAATGAAGCACCAAGAAGACAAATAATGGATGCAGCATGCTACTCACTAGCATATGCATGATCATACCCATGGATCCATTGCAGGAAGACTCGTGCCTTTCTTCAGCCTCACAACTAGTTGGCCATCATATACTTCACGGAGAAATACACTGCAATAGCCGCAGTACCATTCACAAACATTTAGAGTGATAGCTATCACAATGCTTTCAGAGACTACAAATGCTTGTAGCACAATTTAAAAACATGGTTCAGTCTCTAGAGGAAGATAAGCCCACAGCTTACTCGGATAGGAACACCGTCTGACATTCTGCCGCATCGGTCTCGCGCCAGCCCGCATCTGCCTGCCAAATACGAAAAACAAATTCTATGACGTACCATCGTAAGAGCACGACACTGGTTGCCTCCATGAACTCACAGGATTAGTGCAGTTTAAGGATGATGAGGAAGAGGGGAACAAGGCGCTCACGGGTGGGCTGCTGTAGGCTTCAAACGCGAACCCGGCGAGCACGACGGCGAGGTTGAGGTCGAACTGCGGGCGCGGCAGGTCCTCCCCGTCCCCGACCGACCCCTCCCCGGCGCTCTCCGAATCGGGCTTCGCGACCGACTGGCCGCCCGCGCACCTCGCCCTCAGCCACGCCCACCTCCTCAGCCTCCCTCTCCTCGCGCTCCAGCACCTCACGGCCCGATGGCTCGCCGACGACGAGCGCCAGGAGACGGACGCAGCCGCCGGCAGAAGCGGCGCGATGGGGCACACGCTCGTGGGAGCCGCGGAAGGCATGGAGCTTCTCCAATCCGTTCGCTTCGTTTCGTTTCGCCGCGGCTTCTGGTCGGACCTCAACTTGAAAAAAAAGGAAGCGAGGAGGCGCTTCTAGTTCGAGGTTCGAGTGGTGATAAAAGAGGGGGAGAAAAGCGCGCCACGTCTGCGCTAGGCTGTTGGGTGCCTGCTCGCTTGGACCTATTTGTGTGTGCGCCATCTGTCGTGCAGACCCAGTCGGCAGGACGCAGCTTGAATCATGATTCTGAATGGCAAAATGGGCCATAACTCATCCACGTTTTCGCTTTCATAAGATCATTCTTTATACTTTCACTCCACAACTTGATACTACCTCAGTTCCTTTTTACTTGACGTTATACCATCCGTGCTGTCAAAACTTTTTATTTGATCGTAGTGAATTTAAAACTATCTAGATTGGCCATATAAAGATTGTAACATTAGATTTGTTGCTGAAAATGTTTGTAATAATATTATGATTTCATTAGACGTTTTAATGTAATGTCATAGTTAATGGTCAAAATAGCATCTAGAAGATCTTAAAAAGCCAAAGACGTCAAGTAAAAATAACAGAGGGAGCATATGATCCAGATATCACCTGAGCCACGTTGTAACATTGTTTCCAGTAGTTTTTTCATTTGTCTTTGATGTTTGCTGCAACTATTATTGCACTTATCTCAAAAAATACTTTCTTTAATGATTTCAATAGATACTTCAATACTAATATATCCACCGAGAAGTAGCAAAAGAGTGCACCAAAAGTACTGAAATCACTTAAATCATCCAAATTAGGAGATGAAATCGCTAAAACAAGCAGTCGAATCATTAAAAGTTCAAAACAAGAACCAAAGAGAATGAAAAGCCATCAGAAACCGCAGTAAGGTGCGGGGCAGGTGGTAATTAGACGGTAAACGAAGATATACGGGAGCGAAGATAAACGAAAATGACTTGTGGGATGAAAATATGATTTTTGTGGGTGTTTATATATATATTTTTTTTCCCTGCAAATTGTCGTTTGTGTTCGTAACAATGTTGCTCTAGGTCTTTTGGAGACCTTCGACAAAACTGTAAGATTGATGCCGTAACGTATGAACCAACTATCTTGTACGTACGAAATACTCGAACCAGGCAAAGCTCTGGACCAAAACGCATGTGCATCCACTACATTAAAAGATCTAGAACCAAGAGTTCATCGCATCAAAATCTCATCAAGCAGCGGGGCTATACAATTACAGAGTGGAACAAGATGAACTCTCAGATGCAGGTGCTACATCCAGTAGCCCTCTACGCTGCAGTCGTCGGAAGGATGGCCGCCGTGGTCGCTCATGCTCCCCCTCAGCCGGTAGAAGTTCCTCCCCCTGGTCCTCAGCGGACCGGACCAGTCGTACATCGCCAGGGACTCGATCTTGTCCAGCACGGCGCTCGGCGTCGACCGCGGCCGCCGCGCCGACGTGTCGTCGGCGGGATCCGAGCTGTAGCCCATCGCCATCGTCGGGCGTGGGACCCCCGGGACGCGCGGCCGCGGAGGCGGCGCGTCGCCGTCGTTCCACGAGAAGCTCCTGCCGTCGTTCCACGGGGACTCCTCCTCCTCCGTGGCACCCCCGCCGAAGGAGCCGCTGCAGGTCTCGTCGTTGCCGTTGTAGATCAGCTTCAGCGCCTGCACGACCTCGCCCATGAACGGCCGGTGCGCCGCCTCGACGTGCACGCACATGGAGGCGATGGCCGCTGCCTTGGCCAGCTTCTCGAAGTCGCGGTTCCCCGGTGGCATCGACGGGTCCACCAGCTGTTGCAGGCCTTCCCGGTCGGTGAGGAGCGGGCGCGCCCAGGTGACGAGGTTCTCGGACCCCGGTGGCTGGGTCATGTCCACGGGCTTCCTGCCTGAGAGGAGCTCGAGGAGCACGACGCCGTAGCTGTACACGTCGCTCTTGACAAGGAGATGCCCGGTCATCGCGTACTCCGGGGCAACGTACCTGTAAAGGATCAAAGAATTCATCCAAAATTCAACAATAATTTAAAGAAACTTTTAATGGCGTACTCTAGAATGATATAATAGAAGTACACGGGAGAATAACGGCTGTGTGCATCTACGGATGCAGAAGCCTGTAGAGATGTAATCTTCTATTATGTAAGAAAAAAGAAAGAAGACAGGAGAATGAGACTGCTTATCTTACCCGAAAGTTCCCATAACTTGAGTAGAAATGTGCTCGATTCCTTCCGATGCTTCCTTCGCCAAACCAAAATCCGCAACCTTGGGGGTGAAATCGTTTTCCAGTAGAACATTACTAGCCTTGAAATCCCGGTGAATAACATGGGGATTGGCATCCTCATGCAGGTAGGCCAGGCCCCTTGCTGCACCAAGGGCTATTTTCATTCTTGTATCAAAGTCGAGCGGGCCATATATTTTGCCCGAACCTGAAATATTGAAACAGAAGTAACTACACAGATCGCAGCAAGTAAATTCCAGTACAGAAAGTGTCCAAGATTCTACTTTGTCGATGAAGACCAGATTATGTGCATGTGGTGTTCTACGCTTTGGAAGTCAAGTTCTTTTAACACTAGATGGAAGTACTGTGAAGATGCTATGCAAATTAACATAGGTTCACATACCATGCAGGTGAGACTCCACGCTTCCGTTCGGAACAAGCTCAAATACTAAGCATCTCGTGCTCCGTTCAACGCATATACCAATCAGCTTGACAAGGTTGCGATGATGCAAACGACTTAGCATCTCAACCTCCGCAATGAACTCACGATCTCTGTTTTGGTGTTTCCCAGTAAGCAATTTGACAGCAACCTCAACTCCATCTTCAATTATACCACGATAAACACGTCCATAGCCCCCTTCGCCTATTATTTTGTTGAAGCTGAAACTGTCCGTTGCCTTCTCAAGCTCAGAAATTGAGAATGTTTTAACCGTGGACGGGCAGGTTGCTATTGTTGAAGCAAAAGATGCTGTCGAGCTGGTCATACTGGAGAATGATGACCTCATACCTGAAACAGAAACAAAATGTTATTACGAACATCAAGGGAATTAGACAATCAGAAGATGGAGGTTCATGGTTCCTGGTGCATAGTGGCTAGGAAATTGTAGCAAGATTAGAATTTGCATAGTCAAGGATTAACATGTAATCTGCAGCATGACTAATCTAAATGCAAATGGCTATAACGCAAACATTAAAAGTGTAGTATTGTACAAGGGCTGCTAAAAAATTACCTGCTTTTCTGGTGATTGACGAATTTGAGGCATGACCAGTACCATGAGGCTTTTCACGTCCTTTATATTTCCATATGACACCGATACCAAAGCACGTCAAAACAAGCACGACAGCTGACAGAGCAATTATAGCAACAATTTTAGAGTTAATCTTCTGATGGCTTCTACTGTGTACATTTGCACCAAAGGGGTACTCGTTACTGCTTATTGGACCCAAGGATCCGGGAACATTAGGTACCGAAGAAGGAAGGCCTGCAACGTTTTTATGATTAAATAAAGCAAGCAATACAGGGCCATTATGCTAGTGAAGTGGATGTGTCAACAACAATTATGTGACTCACCGGGATAATGAACATATATTACATCATAATCACCAAAAATAGACAACTTTATTGGAATCTTCTTTTGCAAAAATCTGTTGCTAGTCAGTAAGGCTGAAGTCCTATCAAACTTCTGACCTAGTGGCACCAAATCAATGGTTACCGTAGTCTTTTCAGGATCTTGAATACTGCCCCCAGCACCCATTATCCGAACTTGACTCTGTTTCAGGAATGTACCTGCTGCAATCTCGATTTCTAGCTCATCAATTCTTGGAAACAGCTGGTACGGTGCTACTCCAAGGTCAAGTTGAATTTGCATGGGATATACACAACCACAAGGGGAACCAATTGGAGTAGAAGTGAGCGGAGCAGAACAAGTTATTCCACTGCAATCTGTTAAATTTAATTAACAGGCATGCCTATTACTGTTGTGTTCTTCAGTGCTAACAATAAGATTTACAGTCTCTATTGGTCAGAGGAGAAGAGTAAAAACCTTGTCTTTCAAATGATGGCGATGAAGATGGTGGAGCAACACGAGGCCTTTTTCTGTGATGCCTATGCACTGGGTGATTAACATAAGGATCTGAGAATCAAAAGAATAGATAACTTATTTGAACAATACTAAATAAACAAGATTGATGAAATGGAAGACTACATGCAGAAAATAAATATCTTTAGACGCGGAGAGGAAAGTATGTGCTTGCTACACTTGCATTACCATGTGTACAGATCGCGCGAGTACTTTTACTTACGTTGAGGTCCAGGAGAAGGGGCTGGGGCTGGGGCTGGGGCTGTGGAAGGAACAGAATGCCGATGTGTACTACTCAAGAATCCAAATAAGTATGCTGCAATATTTGTTGAACTTGCTGTTCCCAGTGGCACTGCACACGATGTTCAGAAAAAAAGTTTGAACCAATGTGAATGCATACAAACATCGACGTAGGTAATAAAGAACTTCCATTCACTATAGCTGAAGTGAAAATATGTTTAATGGACGAAATTGCAATGCAAATGCACGCCATTTTTTTGCCCTCGGTTGGAATTTGGCACTATGCATACAGGTGAGGTGAGTGACGCAGTGTGCAATGACAGCTGAAAGCAAGAAGATGAGGACGGAACAGGCCCTGCCCAAAACCCTCGCCCGTTATTTTCACCAAAACCTACAACTTTCGAGTTCAATATTTGCTAACAGCGCCAATGCAGCAAATCCAAACCACAAATTTGTATAAAAATTCCAACTTTAAGATACTGGGCCTGAATTGATTCATCAAAAACAGAGACAAAGGAGACAAGAAACGGCCACTCCGCCTTATTTATCCCTACTGGATTCAGATGCGCTCAGACAAATCACAGGAGCAACAGTTCCATGAAGCAAAGGCAAGCCTCTTTTTCCCGCATAAACATGGGGGACTTGCCACGCACGCCATGCCCGCCATTTTTTTCCTGGTGATCCCATTGCGAGACTGCGAACCAGGCTAGAATTCTACTCGGCATTGCAACTCGAATTCAAGAAAAGTAGGAAACGCCTGGGCGAGAAGAGCAGGGGTGGGGGAAGAAAATCTCAAGAACATACCATAAATGGAGAGCACAGAGAGCGCGAGGAGGAGCAGGGCCGCTCCACGCGGCCGCATCTCGGTGCCGTCGCCGGCCTCCGGAGTCCGGTGGGCGGTACAGGCTCAGACCGCTGCCATTATAGGGGCCCGGCAGAGATCCCAGTCCGCCTTCTTCCTCACGCTCTGCTTCTGCTGCTCCTCCTCCAGTCCAAACTTTTTTTTCCTCCTCGGGTCTTTTTGGTTCTTCGCATTGAAGTGACGCGCTGGTCCCGAGGAAGCATTAATTGGCGGGTGGGAGATACATCGAGGTCCTTGAAGCTTTTCCGAGTGTCTTTTTTTTCTTGGAGGCGATTAGAGACGGGATGTCCGATTCTGGTACGAGATTGGACGGTCGTGGAAATACCGCATTTGGATAGAAAAAATAGGATTAACTTAGTGCGTTAAAAGTAATACCATAATCATATACTCAAACTAACAAATAGTACTCCCTCCGTCCGGGTGCATTGGGCGCCTAACGAAAACTAGAAATGTCAGGAGTATTGGTCGTGTTTGGCTGCATGGCGTTTCGGATCCCGGGTGCGTTTCATGCATGGCGTTTCGCATCCTGCGCCTGGCGTCGTCACTACATGCATGCGAAGGAGAAGTGCTGGTGATTGGGCAAGCCTCTTTCGGTTGCGTTTTAGCAAGAGAGAGAGAGGCCTATCAACGCTGGCCTTGGTCGCGCTGCAGCTCCTAGAGCGCCCAATGCACCCGGACAGAGGGAGTATAATAGTTCTAAATTATGACAGAGTTCTCCGAATAACTGCAGCGAAAATATAGTAAATAAACTCTGGAAGATAAGCTCATCTATTAGCCTAATAGGCATCTAATTAGAACACGCACCCTAGCGCTCTTCAAAGCAGTATCCTTCAAAAAAAAATTAACGGCTCCTTCTTGTGTATGTTTGATTGTAGTAAAGATAAGTACATGATGTACTCCACAAGTTATTAAGAAAAAGTAACAGAATATTCATGACGCAAGGCTTCTAAACTAAGCTTTCAAGCTTCATTTGCACAAAATCGAACAAGTAGTTGTAATACAGTAAATAAGTTCAAAAGACAATATTAATCAAATATCGGTCATTAACTAGCTCGTAACCTATCCCCAAACAACCAAAAAAGTAATTACTAGAAAGAGAACGGTAGCACGAACTACCATAGTAATTACCACAGATGCCACAAAGTATCTAAAACTTAAAATAAATTAACAAGTAGGAGGCTTCTATCCAAAGCTTGCTCCATTAGATCAATATGGAGTGAGACAAATCACAATCTATAAATAGGAATAAAAAGATAATGCTCACAGACAACCCTTCACTGCTAACAAAAAAAGAAAATGTACTCACGAACAGTCATTCGTCGTTGCGTACTAACCAACTTGACAAATTCTTGCCTGAATTTAGTTCTTACCAAATTACTAAAAAGGCATCATCACCGGGGCAAAGAGATATCATCCCTTCGATGCTCTCAAATTAAAATTGTTAAACCAAGTAATGATTACCAGGCCTTTGATGCATCGTACTTAAAACACTTAAGCACAATTAAAGTTGATTAGACATGACTGAAGTGATCGTCATTAGCACTAGCATGAGCTAACGGTCTACACATGTTCATCATAGGCTTTAGGTATGGAAGTAACAAGGTAATTGTCGTATATGATTGGAGGTAATATTACATGGCATTAGGCTTACTACCCTACTAATACTTGCTACACTAAGGTGCATGCATAGGTTGGCAACCAAAATCATAGTTTAACAAATAGTAGGTTCTATATGATCAAGGTGATTTGCCTTGCTCAAAGATTTCTTGGAACTCTCCCTTTGGTTGATCTTGATACTCCTCTGGTACATTCGAGTCTACACATTAATGTATGCAGTAACTCAAAACAACTCCCAATAAGAAGCAATAACTCCAAATCAAGATCAGGCAAAATTAAAGCTATGTAAGAAAAGGATAGAAGGTATAGATAGCAATGGTGAGAGAGGTGGAAGAGGAATAGGTGATATAAGAACAACGAGGAAGGACTTGGGGTTCCGAAAACATTAGAGTTTGATATGGCAAGGTGGTAGGGTTAGGTTTTGCCCTAATTGAGTAAATGGTACTGTAGATAGATGTTAAACTACACTAGTAGGTGTGTGGAGGTGGCATGAGTTGACGGAATTAGGTTTGGATCAATGGAACAAAATATATCACAAAACAGTCATGCCGTAGAGTTTTTGTAGCAGGGACGTAGCAACGTGGATGCGATGGGTGAGACGCGACAAGGTGTGGCAACGGGTGCAGCTGAGGAGAAGAGGCACGACAGCGAGCTGGCTATCACGGGGCTGTTGCGGCAGCGCGGTCGTGAGGAACTGCTTCCGCGGCAGGGTACAGCAGCAACAGCGGCTCGAGCAGCGGGGGTAGCCGATGCAGCAGAGGTGACCCTGATAATGAGGCCTGCATGACATCGATCGGCCGGCGGGGTTGGAGAGAGGTGAGGTGGTGGAGCTTACCTATGACAGTGGAAACAGCACTGGTAGCGAGGCAGATGGCGATGAGGCTCTCGACGTCTAGGATGTTGGCGTGCGCCGGCAAAAGGAGGCGAATGTAGGGCGTCAGGGTGAGACAGAGCAGAGGGGGGCCTCATCCCTCTGTTTATACGTGGAGGGGCCTAGGGTTTTGGCCCCTTGCCTTGTGGCACAAGGCGGAGGCAGTGTGTCAGGCTTAGACACAAGTCCGAGCGCAGCTTGAACTGGGGATGCGGCACGCGTGGGTAGACGGCGCGCTAGCTAGGACGCAGCAAGGCCAGGCCAGGTGGGCCATGGGTCGGAGAGAGGAGGAGGGCCGAGCTGAGGGAAAGAGGAACGACAGGAAGAATGTGCGGCAAGGAGCTGCCACGCAGGCTCGACGGGAAGAGGGGAAGGAAAAGACTGACAAGAAAGAGAGAAAGAAGAAAAGGAAAAGAGAAGGAAAGGGATATGAAGAAAATTGAGAAAAAAAAGAGACGGCCTCCAAAGTCAAATAAATTCCAAAACCAAACATAAACCAACATTTAGTTTGAGTTGGACTTAATTCAAATTAAAACCTCTAAATATATGAAAAGTCATATTAAGCTTATTAATCCACGTAAAATCTCAATTTTTTCTCTTAATTAAAGTTCATTAAGAGGTTTTAAAATATTTAGAAAATTGAGCTATTATAGGAAACATATTTTTGTGCAACAAAAATATTTTGTTTATATATATATATATATATATATATAACAAATATGTAAAAACACTAGAACAACGACTTGTATGCAGCAGATCACATACATCTAGCTTTTAAGGGAAAAATCCTAGATTTTTATTTAAAAATTCACATAAACCATAGTTTATTACCAACTAGTAAATCTCACAAATCACTCCCGAATTATTTTCATGCCATGCAACATTTTTATTGTGATAGAATATTTTTTCGTGCGACTGATACTTTTTCTCATGTGATGGAAACATACTCGTTGTACAATAGAGACAAATTCAGTCGAGACATGATTTTGTGGGCACAAATAAGATCAAAGGACACAATAAGATTGGAAAGATGTTGCAACAAAATTATTATACTATTAAAACAAAATTTAGCGTGATCACAGTATCATAGGTGTTGCTGTGCAACTATTGTTTCGAACAATTATGAAAAATAAAAATTTATGTGATTACAGTATCATATAACTCGAGCCATAATAAAAATAAAATATTATTACAACAGGAACCACAATCACAGTATCGGGGCGATAGTAACTATGATGGGAGATTGGCGATGAGAAAACGGCAATGTGGTGCACCGCTGCTGGTCGTGCTCGTCGTGGCTTCTACGGACCGCCATCTCGCTTTAGTACTGCACCACTATCTCGCTTTAGTACTGCACCGCTATGCCCATATCCTTGTTCCGATAGCCATGCGCTTGCATCAAAGATGGAGGTCACGTCGTCTGGTAGCCGCCGGTGCACTCAAGTATCCAGAACACTAGCGATGGTATTTATAGGAAAATTCAAAAAAAAAGAAGTGCAGATGGGACGTGCAAGGACACAAACTGTGGAGGGAGGAAGGGAGGAAGCTCACTGGAGGAAGATGGTTGAGGGCTCCACCATTTGTTCGTCTTGCTCGCCACACGTCACACACCAATTAGATGATAGAAATTGTGAAGCCCAATGACAGCGCAATGTAAATTTTGGAAAATAGACGCAAAACTGATTGGATCAGCGATGTCATTAGATGTAAATAACTGTTTTTCTCCGAAGCATTTGATGGTCTTGCGATGGAAGGCCCTCGACTAGGCTGAGCCAAACATCGCATCAGCAGGCAGATGGGAAGCATATTCCCTTTTTGTACCCTTTTTGTTTTTTTTCCTATTCTCTCCGAACTCTAACACTCTTCGAAGCAGTATTCTTTAGAAAAAAATTAACGGCTCCTTCTTGTGTATGTTTGATTATAGTAAAGATAAGTACATGATGTACTCCACAAGTTATTAAGGAAAAGTAACAGAATACTCATGATGCAAGGCTTCTAAACTAAGCTTTCAAGCTTCATTTGCACAAAATCAAACAAGTAGTTGTAATACAGTAAATAAGTTCAAAAGGAAATATTAGTCAAATACCGGTCATTAACTAGCTCGTAACCTATCCCCAAACAACCTAAAAAAAGTAGTTACTGTAAAGAGAACAGTAACACGAACTACCATAGTAATTACCATAGATACCACAAAGTATCTAAAACTTAAAATAAATTAATAAGTAGGAGGCTTCTATCCAAAGCTTGCTAGATTAAGCTTGTTCATGACCCTGAACATGACTAATCGATTAGTTTTAACACTCTACAGAGATTATACAATCTTACTCACAATATATGATGTATCTCTTTTATCGGTACTCATTTTGGTGTACCAATCAAGAGTCACAACAAAGCTTTTACAAATATTTTCTCGTAATACCAACTCCGACAAACCTTTCCATCAACATATGATTGGCAATTCTCGATACTCGTATAATTAATGGGCCAAAACAGTCCCACACTAGCACTTCTGGTTGCACTGTTTAGGCTCAACACAAGGTTGCAATGTTAAGTCATTAGATCGATATGGAGTGAGACAAATCACAACCTATAAATAGGAATAATAAGGTAAATTAGATAGCCAAGGTTGCAGTGTTAAGTCATTAGATCGAACTTTTTGTTATTAGAAACAAACAATGTTCTCTATAGACTTGTTTTCCATGTATAACTGACAGACATATGTGATGCAGCCGTTCACACAAAATTCTCCTTTACTACTCTGATGTGTGTGTTACCAAAGCATGGCATCGAGGACTATTCGATCGTGATTTAATGATCGAGATGAAAGAGAGGCGGGAAGTGAGATGCGTAGAACATCTCTCAAGCAATAGCTTCAGAATTATCACCATAGCTGTGAACCCTAACCAAGACCCCTTTATCTAGATGAACTTCATAGCTTGCCCTAATACCATTCTCCATGGTATTACAAGTTTCAAGGTTCATCATTAGACATGTCTTGTGTAAATGGCTATTTTGCCAAAATATTGTTCTGCAGGCAATACTAATTGTTACAGTGTGACCACTCATTTTTCCATACAAGACGCCTGAATTTAACTGGTTTTGTGGAATTTGAATTGTGAATTCGATTACAAAGCTATTTGGTTACTATTGAATTGAAACGTTAGAATTTGGCCCGATTCTACGGTTATTGGTTGTACGTAAAATTGGGCTACTACAAACCAGGCATCCATACCCTCTGATTTTTCTAGAATCCTATGGCTATTGTCACTGCAATGATAAAAAAGACAAGTCAAGTACTTTGGTCACAATGGTTGCCATCGGCAAGATCTCACCAACCACCGGCTCTACTCTCCTTCAACAAGCTCCTCCATCTACTCCACTTTCCCACAAAGAGCTCTGGTCAACCACCATACATCCTCTCCTCTGATAAGATCCTTGGTATCCTCCAAGTCTAGTGCCACATAGAGCTCTAGTGACCTCCGCCTCTCCTCTCATCAGCTTGAGCGCCACCATGACTATTGGCAGGCCCGTCCAGTGACTACCATCGCTATCGAGTACCAGTCCGCCAACGCCTAGTATGCTCAACCCGAGAGTCGCAGAGTAACGGCCTTCAAGCACTAGATCTAATCAAGGTCTCTTCTCCATTACCTTCTTCTCATACTCCAACAATGTCATCACGAATTTGGGCATGACCTCCATCCTCGATTCTGGTGGCCGACACCATAAATCTAACCGCCACCACCACCCTATCTTCGGTTGTGGCTTCCATCCTCAATGATGGCAACCATCTGTATGCTTCGACCGTATCTCGAGAATTATAAGATTGGAAACTAAAAAACATTTGGATATGAATCTGCTGCAATACTGGTTTACAAATACCTATGTCATCCAAATGATAGAATCCTAATTCAACTCAAAACTTGAATTAAAGCTACAATTATGTTGACCCAATTCAATCCCGAGGGAAAAAATACCTTAGGATCTCTTTGGATTGCAAGGATAAAAAGGCAGTACCAAGAATAACACAGCAACTCAAATAGATGACTGCAAAGCATAAAGAAATTGTAGGAATATACATTTGAATAGGACACCAATTTGGAAGGCACATTCATATATTCCAAAGTGTAGGATAGGACCAAATTCCATAGGATTTTTTTTTATAAAAATCCTACGATTCTCCTTCAAATCAAAATAGACCATTAGATTTTCTGTATCCACCTTGTGGCACGTGTCATATACGGAGAGTGCATTTGGTGCTGGGGCTCACTTGAGCCCGGCTCCAAAAATACTATTTTAAAATTTCAGAATTTGTAAAAAAATTCAAACAAGTAAATTGTGAAGTAATACTTGTAGTCAAAAGATTTGGATGAAAAATCTGCATTTTTGTGACATGTGAAAAAAACAAGTTTGAATAGCTAAAATAGTAACTTTTTGACACCAAAATTGTTGTTTTTGCACAGGGCACAACTCTAGGAGTTTTCTCATGAATTTTTTTGAGTGCACGTAGTATTCCAGTGTTCACTTGTGTGATTTTTTTCGCAATTTTTAGAAATTGAAAAATGTACTTTGAATAAAGTTTGATCCCAGGCTCAAATGTGCACGTGAGCCATAAATCCTCACTCGTTCATATAGCCATATAGGTCATGCTGCTTGAGTTAGTACAAGTGCAGATGCTACGCGTGACGCTATCGTGGACGTAGAGCAAAATAACAAAATTCTCACGAGAGATGAACAAAACAGCGGTGCCGCCCGTGCTAGACTGGATCTTGCCGGCCAACGCATACGCCCCTATACTGGAGATGTAATCTTAAAGCAAGTCCATAAAGCCCCAGGGCCACCACCTCATCCATTTCCAGTTGGTGAAAGGATAACAACAAAGTTTGTAAACTTTCAGTTACACCAAAACAATTTACCTACTTTCTCAAAAAGGAAAAAAGAAGTACCAACTTCTGGACTTTTTGTATACCAAAATATACATGCAACCTTAAGCGCATGTAAAATGGTACAGAAGTATATCGCCTATTAAAACAAGAAAATGCACTGTCATGGGTCGACGACAAACTGAGGCCGGCCACGTGCACAACGTGGATTCATGCATAGATCGAATTGTTCTAAATAGAGTTACTATTCTTTGTTGAATATTTTCTGTAGAATTATTATTATAACATTCGTGCGTCCCAAATAGGCGCCGAAAGAAAAATCTAACACTTGTAACGACTAAAGCGGCCAGAATTGCGAAAATAATGCTGATTTTGATGGGTCTTCATCTACAATTGTTGCTATATTTGAAAGGGAAAAAGATGCCTTTCATCTGTCAACTATTGTTTAAGGGTGTGTTTAATTAAATTTATACTGTAATTTTTTCTGTTTATAAGCTAAAAGCTCAACTAAACACCAAATATGTTTAATATGTTTTCTTTGCTTATAAGTTAAAACCAATGGACCAATAAAAAGCACCTCTTAAGGGCTTATACGGGATGTTACGCGAGATTGTCCCTGAAGTTGGTCTCTAATTATCCGCATTTGCCACTCAAAAAAATCATCCCGATATTGCTGAATTTGTCGGCTTTCCCACAGCAGACAGCTCACGATAGGTTTCTCATAGTAGACGGCCCACAACGCTTTTAGATAAGTCACACCTCAACTGAACACCTCCTAAGTGTAGCTTCCATCTCGCAACTCTGAAATCACCTAAAATCGATCCCTCAACTATCAAGACGGGGCGATTGTCATCTCTTGAAGTGGTTTTGTTAATTCTAAAATAATTTTAAATGATGTGGCGCCTACGTATAGGTTATTTCGTCATCATGTGTCTCTCATGTCATAAAACTTATGAAATATTTCTTGTTTTGACTTCTAAATTTTCAAAAAAATATTAGTAAATACATTGATTGTTTTTAAGGGAATTGATGATGTGGCAGAGACATGTGGTGATGTGGTCTACATATAGACGTCACTTCATTTAAAACCGTTTTGGAAAGAACAAAGATGTTTTAAAGGATGAAAATTATACCATATCACTAGTTGAGGGATCTACGTTAAACAGTTTTAGAGTAGTTAAGAGATGAAAACATCCTTCTGTTTGAAATGAACGAATTTTCGATGTGGAACACGTCCTACACTGTAGATCTGATCCAATGAGACATTGCCAATAGGTGTAAAGGTTGGTTGTGAGCTGTAAACATCCCCTCTTCGGAGGTTAGGTCCTTTTTCTGCTTGGCCTTACGGCATGTACCGAAGGCATGTTTGGTCCTCAGCCTCATTTGGCACTTCTAACCCTAGGTCACAATATTTTAGGTACGTGGTCGTCACTGCTATGGCTTGTTATGTTTTGCTATCTATATAGACCGTGTTATAGATATAAAAAAAATTATCAAATTTTGCTACATGGTGAGTTTGTGGCTCTGTTTTTATTAGTCACACTTTGTTTAAGCTTCACAATGTTGGTCTCAAACCAAATATACACTGATTAGGGCTTGTTAGGAAAAAATAATGTTTATAGGAATTTCATGGGAATGGAATACTATCCTGTAGGAATTCTTCTGTTCCTTCATTTTTTTAGAGGATTCGTCCACTCAAACCGGAAGTTTTCATTCCTTTTGAGAAGTCCAATACAACATGTCTTTTTGTCTCTCCTCTTCTCTCTCTAATTAAGAGATATTTTCCTATAACATTCTTGTAAAACACCCGAACAACTACATTATACAATTCTCATGTTTTTTATACCTGTAGGAATCGAGAAAACATGACATGTATTTTCCTATTCCTATGTTTTTCTTATTGTATCTCCAACGATCCACCTCAGCTGCTACTAAGAGTATGTCACGTCAGAATTTGGATGATGTGGAGGAGAAAAAGTAAGAAGAGAGAGTGAGGTTATTATTACAAGAAGAAATAGCTTGCTTGTTATGCTAGGACACTAGTACCAGACATATGGTCTATTGGAGAGACTCTTGTTACGTCCATCTTCTCGCACCAACATGTAATATTTTTTTCTTGGTAACAATCTATTGGAGGATTTGATATTCTCAAATGCTAGATAATCTCGTTCCGACGCATATGTAGTTCTGTGTCCTTTGTGCTTTGGTCTTAGCAACAAGGGCAAAACTACTGCCGCTTCCGTTCAAAGAAATACTCCCTTCGTCCGAATATATACGACGTATTTTGATTGGTTAAGACAAGGCTTTGACCAACTATTACTCCATTAGTATATAATTTATGTGACATAAAATTAACATCATTCGATTCATATTTAAAAGTTCTTACTTATGATTGTGATTTTGTATCGCATAAACCACATATTAATAGAGTAATTAGTGAATAAAGTCTTGTCTTAACTAATCAAAATACGCCTTATCTACCTGGACCGAGAGAGTATCAACTATCGGGCAACGAGCTATGTACAACTAGTTGGCTCTATACGGGTCAAACTCCTAAATTGCAGCTCTCTTTTTTGAAATACTTCCTCCATTCGAAGATACATGGAGTATTTTGATTAGTTAAGACAAGACTTTGATAAAAAAATTAATCTATTTATATGTAGTTTATATGACATAAAATTAATATCATTAGACTAATATTTAAAATACTTATGATTATAATTTTATCTCATAAACCACGTATTGATGAAATAATTGTTGATAAAGACTTGACTTGACCAATTAAAATACGCCTTATGTATTAAAAGCATGGAGTATTTCTTTAGAAACCAGAATGAGACAGAACATGTTGAAAAACACGCTGACAGCCTGACAAATCAAGAAGCAGAACACACGAACGTCCCATGAGCTAGGAAAGGAGGACCTGCTAGACTGCTGCAGTTAAGACGATTGTATTGTACATTTGTACGGGCCCTCGTACTTACGAGGAAGGGAGCAACCCATCCAGCTCTCTCGTTGCCGTTCCTGGAAGGAACCGACGGTGAAATGGTCACATCTCGATCGAGTATATATGTCGACGACGGCCGGCTGGCGCGTCGATTGGCTGGTCGGTTAGCCAAGGTAAACTTAGAAGGCAGGAAAAGTTGGTGCTTTACTTCTCTTTTAGCTGCATCGCCGCCGCCTGGTAGGCTGGTAGAGTAAAAGCAAGTGGGTGCTGCCGTGCGCTCGTCAGGGATTCCAATGGAGCGGAGCCCGTGGGTGGACAGTTGGTTGCGAGCAGGGAAAGATGAATTCCAATTGGACTGGCTGGTGCATTGCTTCCTCTTTTTCTCTCTCTCTCCTCCCTCTGTCTCGTTTGCTGCTTTGTAATTTTTCTGTTTCTTTTGCCCTTTCCTTTGTGTGGCTTGCTGTAATGAGGTCTTCTGACCTCACAGCTCTTTAATATATATGCAGGGGATTATCTTTATCAAAAATTGCACTCTCTTTCCGCGCGGTTGTAGTAGAATGCGGATAATGCAGACATTTTGTAGGAAAATAGGAACTATTTTGACGGAAATTTTGTAGGAAATATTTTGACGCTCGTAGGAAAATAGAGAAAGCTGTTGCGTTGTACACATGGCCTACATTTTGGGTCGAAGAGTTAACTCGAAGAAGAAGCGAGACTATCTGGAGAAAAACATCCTGAGAGTAGCATCAGCCAAAATAATTTTCAGTGACAACTCACAAGTCATAATGACTCCTAGGCTCCTAAGCTATTAGTTACGTCGTATATTAACGATTGTTCATCGTAGTTTCGCTTATTGGTCACGGAACTGCTCATCAAAGCCCATAGGTCGTGATCATCGACGCTAACTTATGACAAGGACTGCCCCATGGGCCATGGTACAAGTGCCAATCAACAACCATTGATGGGTTCGATCCATCAGTCAATCTATCGTTATAAACAAAGCAACACTTGGTCACTCGGAAGATGAAGACATTTGGCATTACGCATTGAACCTCCCCGAGCACTTCAACCGCAGCTACCAAACCGTCCACTGGTTTGGATCATTGGACCTCTGTTCAAAGGCTATTACGCAGTAGCTTCTGAGTTTGAAAACATGTGAGGCATTAATTGTTGTAGGGCGCATACATGTTCCTGTTCTGTTTCCATGTGAAGTCACTTTCGAGCGATTATTATTGTGGCAACCCGAGCAGGGATTACAATCTCCGTAACAAGAATTTCTAAATTTGAATTTTGTTTTTTTTCTTTACATAGAAACCTCACAGCAAATAGATGAGGACCATGGGTTGGTGGAGATGTGGGTTTATCACTCCACCCAGTATGATTCAGACATCAGTACTCACATTTACACAATACAAACGTGCCTCATTATGTCTTTTATGAAATTTGCCAATTTACGAATGATCTCCACTAACTATAGATGTACCTTTTGTAATCTCAGAAAGGCAAAGCAAATGTGCCTGTCGCTGCCTGTACTCATATCCAGCATTTCCACCTCCCAAATCCAACACGTTACCATATATGAGCTTGAGCGCTAGAGAGCAACTAAGTGTCACACGTCCGATCCGCCGTCCAGATACCACCAGGCCACATAAGCTTTAGTGCCAGAGAGCAACTAAACGCCCGACACACAGTGCCTTCAAGCACGCGGCAGGCATTTGCAGCCTCCTCTCCTCCTCGTTTCTGACACCTCCGCGGCTTTCGTCTCTCTCATTTTCTAACTCCGGTCGTCAATCACTGTTTAAGGTCTTTAGATCAACATATAATCATCTTCATCTTCACCTCACTCTATATGTAACTTACTGACAACAATTCTAATATAATTTTACTAAAATTACTTACTTTCAAGACTATAATTTTAAGCTCAGTGATATGTAATTTTAGGTGACCGAGAATTATAAAAATTTGAGAGACCTGAGAATTAGCAAAAGAGAGAGAAAAATAATCGTTGTATAATTATGCGGTGCTGCTCATCAGTGTCTCTGTGACTTCTTGAGTTGTTGACACTGGATTCGTCGTGATCACAGCTTTCCTCTCCTTTCAGGTCCGAAGTTGCTCCGAGAATTCCTGAAAGGTGATATATATCAGTACAGTTGAGTAGGCACGCCCTGAACTAGCGCTAACCGTACTGCGTATAGGTTGCTATCCTTGTCATGATTGGCAGGACACTTCGGCAAGCTAAAACTCAATTTGCGACAAGTACGTGCACGAAGTGAAGAATTCGAGAGGCAAGGAAGAGATCCAGTACTTAATTTCAGATCACTGAAGCTAAGCTGATCTGTCGGAACATTAAGTTTTGATTGGGACTAGGGTTTAACGGTGCAAGGCCAAAGACTAGGTACCTTCTTATGACAATCCCTTAAGTTCTTAGCCCACTAAATAACTCTCATCACTGGCACTGCTTAATTCAATAGGGGCACAGCGCAAGGATGACACCGTGTGACATTGTACAGTCCTAGCACTATTCCGTGCTGTGTCCCATACAGTAACATTAGATCCAGTAGTAGCTAGCCGTCTTGTCAGGCAAGGTTGTCATGACGTCGATCCTTAGGGGGTGACGTCATTTGACTTTTTACTATGTCCCGTAGAGTTATTACTTATGTGAAGAAATGAGGAGGATGAAGAGAAGATAAAATAAAGCCGAAAGAGTTAGATTTTACAAAGAGTTAATGTTTTAGAGTTGGCATCATCACCTTTGTACGAGAAGTGTTGAATCTTTGGAGAAGACAACTCAAAGGACAAACCTATATACAACATGTTTTTGACGTGGACTGTAAATATAAGCTGCTGACTCTACCTCCTATACATGCTCTTCTCCCAAGACATCTGATCTAGATTCTCCTATGATATCTAAATTAGACAGTATCACAAAAGATAATGATTCAGATCTCATTATCTTATCATAGTCTCCAAGGTGCCGCCATACCGCGATCATAATCCTCTTAACTTAAAATCATATTTCTGCCAATTTTTAGTCATCTGCTTAAGTTTGTAGGAGCTCAAACACAGATGTTTGTAGGAGCTCAAACACAGATCATGTTTTAAGCATGCGGAAACAAGCAAATCATGAGTTTTGAAAAACTTTTGAGTTCGCGCAGTTACGAGAGTTCAAACATGGTCAGCAAGGAGGCCGTTTTTACAAGGACAACAAAAGACCCACCCAAAAGCCCAGGAGCACCAAACCCAAACACAGCCGCCTGGCCCATCATCTCCTGTTCCCGACTTCGCCTCCTTCCCACTCCCATCCCACCCCACCTCACCGCCGCCCCCACCATGTACGGCGTCGGCGGCGGCGGAGGCGGAGGCGGCTTCAACGCGCCATCCACGGCCTCCGGCCGGCGCCGAAACCAGGAAGACGACGAGGAGGAAGAGGAGGAGGAGGAGACCGGCGACGGCCGCGTCCTCGAGGCGTGGGAGCGCGCGTACGCGGACGACCGGTCGTGGGAGGCGCTGCAGGAGGACGAGTCGGGCCTCCTCCGCCCCATCGACACCAAGACCCTCGTCCACGCGCAGTACCGCCGCCGCCTCCTCCTCCGCTCTGCGGCCGCCGCAGCCCGCATCCAGAAGGGCCTCATCCGCTACCTCTACATCGTCATCGACCTCTCCCGGGTTCGTTGCCATCTCTCCTATTTGATTTCCCGTCCTTCGGTTAACTACTCCGATCGAGCACCTGGTTTGGGACCAATTGGACTGGCGAGCAATGCTGATCGTGCTAATCTCTCTTCGTCTTGTTGACTATGACGCCTTTTACCGGGAGTGATCTGGTGCTTTTCCCATGGGCTATCGATTCAGTTCCCGTATAATGTGGACTAGAGGCAAGACTGGTGAAGTGGTGACTGGTCAACAGCTGAGTAATGAACTAATGCTTTGGATTGTTTTGTATGCTAGTAGTTCCACTGAGCAGCTCGCGGTTCTTAGTGGAGAGAATGCATGTCCGCGTCCATACCCGTGCTTCATTTTGTGTGTAGGAAGAACTAGGTACCCTAGACGATCTGATTCGTGTCCTTTAGCTGTGCTGTTTATTCCAGGTGATAGTTTCTTGTCCGTGTCCATGTTCAGATGAGGATTCATGCATAATTGGGACCTTGCCTTCTTGCTTAGGGTTCTTCTTTTAATACCTGAGTGTGGGTGTTGACGTGTTGTAATTGGTGGATGTTAGGGCAATTGCTGGAATTTGTTGACATTGCAGTAACTGGGGGAAGAATCAGAAATTTAATGTAGGGGATGCCAATAATAATGGAAGGAAATTTGCCAACTGACATTAAAATTATGCCATAAGAAATGGGTGCTTTACTGCTCCAGTATTACTTAACATAGCAATAAGGGTTTTCTGTTGGTTTGACAAAGTCTATATATCTTGTGCATGTATTCTTTTGGAACATGTTCATTTTTCTTCTTCTCTTCATCACCATTCCCCTTGGCTGCCCCAGTGTAGTTGATAACCTTATATTTGCGCAACATATACTGCCTAGTTCTAAATGATTAGGCTCAATTTTTTTGATGAAATTAGGCTCCTCAAAGTTTGTTGCCGGTATTTTTTTTGTTACATTTATACTGTTCACAACTTATGTTTCTTCTTTGCATTCTCTTGTAATCACCTTTTGCCCTGGCTGTATTTTGATCATGTAGGCAGCTTCAGAGATGGATTATCGTCCTAGTCGAATGGCTGTTGTTGCAAAATGTGCCGAGGCATTCATAAGGGAATTCTTCGACCAGAATCCCTTGAGCCATGTTGGACTAGTGACAATTAAAGATGGCATTTCTCATCGACTTACGGACATTGGAGGGAGTCCAGAGTCACAGATTAAGGCATTGATGGGGAAGCTTGAGTGTTCTGGTGATGCATCTCTGCAGAATGCTCTAGAACTTGTCCATGATTATTTAAACCAAGTTCCTTCATATGGTCACAAGGAAGTTTTAATTTTGTACTCCGCACTAAATACATGTGATCCTGGCGATGTCATGGAGACAATAGAAAAATGCAAGAAATCCAAAATTAGATGCTCCGTTATTGGGCTTGCTGCAGAAATTTTCATTTGCAAATATCTCTGTGAAGAGACTGGTGGATCCTACACAGTTGCACTTGATGAGGTGCTAAAATACGCTTGTGCTTTTACTATTGGTTATTCAATTCCTGTGATGATAAATAATATTTCTTTCTTTTGGCAGTCTCACTTCAAGGAATTGCTGCTGGAACATGCTCCTCCACCACCTTCAATTGCAGAGTATGCTGCAGCTAATTTGATTAAGATGGGTTTTCCGCAGAGGGGAGCAGAGGATCTTATTTCCATCTGCTCTTGTCACAAGAAAATTAAGTCTGGTGCTGAAGGTTACATATGTCCGAGATGCAAAGTTAATGTATGTGAGCTTCCAACAGAGTGTCGAACTTGCGGTCTAACATTAGTTAGTTCTCCACACCTGGCAAGGTCCTATCATCATCTATTCCCTGTAGCGCCATTTGATGAGGTGTCCTTCAAACTAGGTCAAAAGGGAGGGCAAAATTGTTATGGCTGCCAGCAGAGCCTTATTAACACCGGTATGCTTAAACATATCATAGCTCATATATGCTACCTCCATTGTGTATCTTCACATGAGGAAATGTATCTTTAATGCCCTTGCCTTCATATGTTTCAATGCTAGAAAAAGGGGAATTACCATAGTGCAGTAGTTCTAGTCTTTGTGACATTTTGATTTTAGGACCTTACATTTAGTAGCAATTATTCTGTATAGCTTGTGATACATTTTCTTTATCTATTTATTAGTTTATTATCACCTCCGAGTGAAGCCTGACCACCAGGTTAATTCCATCAACAAAACAAAGTGGTATAGAGTGAAAGGGAACATATCAAATGAGTACCAGCCTTAAATTCTTTCAGCAATTAAAGTGAACAGTCAATAAAACATAGCTTCATTATGCAGTTATTAGTTCCATTTGCACTTATGTGGGCAATACGTTCTACCCTTTTCAACTCACATGCCTCTCTTTTCTGTGACAATCTTCTCACTATTTTTCGTTCTATGTTTTCATATGTTGTAATCATCAGGTTCATTGACTATTCGTTAAATATCTGTGCAGATAGCCAATCTAATCTCCATGTTCGCTGTCCAAAATGCAACCAACACTTCTGCTTTGATTGTGATATTTACATCCATGAGAGCTTGCACAATTGCCCTGGTTGTGAGAGTCAGCGCAGTTTCTCTTCATAGAGATGCCATTGTGTGCATTGTTCAGGTGTTAATCTTTTTGGAGTCAGAGAGCTACGCATTGTTGTAAGCTTTCTCGTACACTGAAATTGATGACAATGTTGTTCGATAATCAAACAGTGTACAGATAATACCTGCCATCCTTTTGTGACACCTCTTATTAGATTGGGTTAGCCAAGTTAAACTATGGATACAATTAGAGGTCGAGGAGCTGAAAGTATAGCATTATGCTGAGAAGAGAAGTTAGAAATGTACAACGTGACTGAAAACTTGCAGTTCTTGCTGTTTTTCTGAAGCAAGATCAATATATGTATTTTCTTCAGTATCATGACTCATGTCTTCTGGTGCCAAAGCGGGGGTAACTTGTATGGAAAAACCCCTTCAGGTGAGATAGATGAGATCTATTATTTCACAAAATTTCAGAACCAAAAAGATAAATTTGCTGTGAATGGTAGCTCATTCAGATTCTGCTGTTCAACTATCATCCGCAGCAGTTTCATTTTTTGTTTCTCAATTGTGGATCGAATTTGGATTTGAAACTCTGTGACATGGTTGATGAATCTTGTGGTCTAACTTTTTCAGAATTTTTCGTGACTCTTTGGACCTCAAGATTGCCAGATCTGGATTCACCTAGAGGGGTGATCTCATTACAAGTAGCTCCCTGGCAAGGCTAAGTGATTGCATTGCCTCGTATTCTTCTTGATTTAACGTGAGAAGGATATTCTTCTTGATCGAAAACGCAAGCGAATTTCAGTTTAGATAAAGCACTATGCAGAAAAGGAAACGAAGGGTTGGAGAGAGTATGGTGCTGCTGACAATGCTGAGCCGAGCTAAAGCTCGCCGGTGCTTTTCCCCTCGCCACTCTCGACTTTTTAGAGTCAACATAAAAGCGAGGTTTATAGTGCGGGGTTGCAGGCGCAGCCTTTCAAAGGGGAGATGCTTATCGTTCCTTTCCTTCAACCTTTTCTCTGACCAGGAGCGGCATCAAGCACTTCTGCTATGATACACTCTCTCTCCCCCTCTCAATAGTGTCCCTTCTTTTTAGATCAACCATAGCCCATAGGGACTGGTGGAGTAGAACACCAGACGGTGTCGATAGCATGGCAATCCGGTTCAGTGTTTCCAGTGCTTTTACCAGTTGCCGGTGCTCGACGTGCACTGGCAACTCCTATGGAACGAGACCTTTTCCGCCTGTCGTGATCCCTTCCAACTTTCTGATGATGTCTGTCCGGCACCGTGGTCCGTGGGCCATCGAGCGCGTGCAACGATACTGCCATACTGGAGTGGACTTTGCTTCGGCTTGGAGAGACAAGGGCATTATTCGCCGTCACGCTGCTCGGTAGTTTGCAGGCTCTGTTGTTACAAAGGTCTTGAGGCCCTCCATGGTGGACACTTGACACCAACGCTCCATTCATGGTGTAGTACTGTAGGTAGCCAGAATCCAGAAACGCAGAGGTGATTTTTCTCGTATCAAGTGGCTAAAAGTTGGCCAAAAAGTTGTAAGCGCCTATATGGTGCGATGCAAAAGGTGTGGTTTCCCGGGATGCGCCTTTTACGCCGTTAAGTTTACCAAACTTTCTACTAGCATGCATGAAAGTTCATGCTGCTTTACGGCAGAAATTTTCATCATGAAAATTGTGGCTAGCTACGTACACTGAGCCATGATTCTTGCCGAGTAGCAGTATTATTAAACTTAAACTGAACATGCACTGTGTGCTTCGCTCCGCATCCCCATTAATATAAGCTCGTCGACGTAGCAGCTGCAGCCTTCTTTTCGATCACATCACACCACGTCTGTAACGCGATACTGTCCAAATCTTTTGAAAGTATAGTTAGGAGTGTTTCTATTTTAAATTGAATAGCGCATTTGGTGCATCTCGTGCGCCATTAATTATATTTTTCTTCCTCGAGCTCAGCCCGCTTACGCACGGAAGGAGACAATCGAACAACTGCAATATTTTGGTGTGACGATACACTTAGTTGTTCACCTATATGTACTTGTTTTTCGAGAAACCCCTGCATGTACTTGTAATATCGGTGATGAAGGATTCTTCAGAAAACATCGTGATGAAGGCCAACATGACGAGCGCCCAGGCTACCAACCGGTAGCTTAAATCTCATTTACTCTCATCTTTCACGTACCGAATGGGCTCTACCTGGCGCAATTAGTTTTTAGTTTATTTCCTTGTCATTTCCTGAATTGGCAGGATTGCAAGCTATATTTCCGCTATTGTTTTCCATCGGTGGAGTTTGACAAGGAACGCGTTAGGCATCCTAATCCTCGTTCCAGCCCATGACTGCACGGCAATACCATGATGCAGTTTAATCACAAGGGATTTAATCCATTTTGAAAGGTAAAAGCAATTGAAATTACATGGGATTGAAATGCATGGGCAGTTCGCGCGGCTGGACAAGTTTATAACTAGTAAGGGTGCAATTGGTTGGAATACCACCGGCTACTTTATAAATCATATTTGTTTTTATATTTTTACTCGAATACAATACTGGAGCGGATAGTGTCGGATACGAATACGGACACGAATAATATCGGTTACAAATACAATACGAATACCTATCAAATTCGGTACGGTAGCGAATATTTTGTCGGATATTGCATGAAAGATAGAATTCATATAACACGCATATAAAAAACATAGCACAACCAACCATACATGCTGATATATTATAGAATAACAAAAGATAAGTTCAAAAAGTGCTTTGACAATATATAACTATTTCACCCAAAATGACAAAAAGACAGTTCCATGAGATTATGAGTGACAACGACACGATAAAAATTATTGTAGTTCTTCACATGACCGCTTCTTTGCAAGCCACTCAATCGCTCCCCTCCTTGGACTAACTCATCATCTCGTCCTCGGGCTTTGGGTTGGACTTTTCTTATTAACACTTATAAATAAAGAGTTGCATATATGTTAAATTATAAGAGGCATGCTAGCCTAATGGTATGTGAGCTTAGACCTCTATTAAGAGGTGGTGGGTTCAAATCTTACTACAAGCATAATATTTTCTTTTATTCTACAAGCTAACGGTTGGCCCATGGGATGTTCCTGTTGGGCTGGATGCAATCGGATACTATCCGGATTAGTATTTGGATAATAACCGGATATATACAGATAGTATCAGATACGGTCGAATACTGTCCAAACCGTATTCATATCCGTATCCAGTATATACTATCCGAAAAGCTATCCGAACCTTTCGGTCCGAATACTATCCGAACCGATTGCACCCTTAATAACTAGCGGTTCACCAAAGCCAAATTGAATTTTGTTCAGAGAAAGCAAGTGAAATTACATGGATTCCTTTACGCACGAACAGTTCTCCTGGCAACTGGCCAACTTTATAGCTAGTGGTTTCACTAAGCCAAAATAAAATATGTTTATTTTAAAAAGAAAAGGCAAATAAAATTACATGGGATTTCTTCGAAGTATGGGCAGTTTGCTAGGCGGCTAGAGGGTGAAGATGACACACACTAGTCCTCACATGAAGATGACACCATAGAAGCAGCAAGTAAATCACATGCATGGAATTCTTTCAGAGCACGAGCAATTTGCTAGGCAACTGGAATAACCAATTTGCTAGGCAACTGGAATAACATCATATCTCGTTCCGTTACAATGGATTCTGAAAGGAAAAAAGCAAATGAAATTACATGAGATTCCGACGGTGCATGAGCAATTCACCAGGTGGCTAGACAACTATATGCTACGACTTACATCTAGATACATACTACTAGTTTGCTAGGTTGCTCAATAGCTGCATGTTAAATCTTTACATTTAGATAGTTAGCGGTTTTCTAAATCCACTCAAATCATTTTATAATCATATTAAAATACACACTTACATACAATGGCGAAGTTCTATGGAATAAAATCTAACTGCGACGATATCCGCTAACGTGTTAATAAAAATTCATCCGACGAGTCCGGGCAGCTGCCCGGAGTCGCCGTACGGTGGATCGGCCGTGTTGGGATGGACACCGTATTTCTTTCGAATTAAACCCTTCCACCCAACCAACCCCCAGTCCTATTGTTCCACTGCCAAGTGGGCTCCAGAATTCATTACACCGGTCCTTCCCGTAGTAAATAAAGTCGAGAAGAAAAAAAGAAAGAAATTTGACTCCTCTCTGCTGTCACCACCTCCAACTAGGTGCCCCCTATACTAGTACTGCATTAATACTAGTCCCATATAAACATTCCCGATCCCCTTTCCCCTTTCCCCCTGCTACAGTGTCCAGTGGCGCCTTGAAGGCGATTTCGAGGTGTTCCCTCCCGCCAGTGGTCCCGCTTGTTCGTCCTGCCTCCGATGGCCCTTTTGGCTCTCGGAGGTGCGGCGGACGGCGGCTTCTCGTCGGCGGGCGGGATTTCGGTCCCTATGTATTAGGGTTTGGTACCCGAGCAAGGGCGGTGAGGCGGCGGCGTCGTCCTTATTCTGGGTTTTTGTCCCCCCGCTCCGGTGGTGCCTCCTCTGGTTCCGTCGGGAAGCGCGTGGGTTTCCCCTCTGCCGTTCCTCCTATGGAGCTGGCGGCGGGTCTTTTGGTCTTCTTGCTCTGCTCGTCGGCGCTGTTTGGGTTGTCTTCTCTCCGGCCTGCTTCCCTGCTGGATCTTCGTGGCCCGTCTTCCAGCGAGATGACGCGGGGTTCTTCTTCCCGTGAAGCTCGGGGAGCCGCCCCGGGCGATGCTCCTTCCCCGGTTTTCAAACTCCGCCTCCAGTGACGGTCTACTATTGCGGCCTACTATGGACTGTGGTCCTTTCGAAGCTTGTGCAAGGCGTGGCTCGATTCCAGCGGTTTCAGCAGTTCGGCGGAGCTTCCATTGGCGTCCGGTGAAGCGGCGAGGAAGACGCCCTTAGGGGCTTGTTTGTTATTTTCTATTTATCAGGGGCCATGTGTACGTTTCCTTAACTGTTATTAGATATGAAATATAATGGAATGCTGTTGTGTTCCTTATAAATAAATAAATAAAAACTAGGCGCCCCCTCACCGCCCGCCGTGGACTCTCCGAGTTAACCCGTCGCTTGATTTAAACCTCTCTCGTCCCGTTGGTACGCTTCCATCCTATCCTCCTCCCGCGAGTCAAACCAAAGAGAAGAGAAGAAGCCGCACCCAAACGCTCCACCTCCACCTCCACTCAAATGTCGTATCGGCTCCCCTCCAATTCCAAATCCACGCCGCCTCTCCTCTCCTCTCGCATTTCTTAGTCGCGTGCGTAGCAGCGGTATAAGAGGAGGAGCCTCGTGCCGGGAGCCGCGGGGTCGGTTGGTTGGGACTCGGGACGAGGCGGTTCGCGGCCGGCGGCAATGGAGGGCGCGTGGAGGAAGGCCAAGAGGGCGCTGGGCCTCCGGCTCTGCGTGCACTTCCCCGCGGAGGGCGAAGGCGGTGCTGCCACCAGCGAGCGGTGGCCGGCGTCGGGCGCGGGGCGCTGTCGGAGTGAGGCGGCCGTGACGGTGGGATCGGGGTCGGCGACGGGCGCGCTGGCAGAAGGCGCGGTGCGGAGGTCCAAGTCCGGGAGCAGGTCGAACTCCTCCAAGGTGAGGCCATCTCTATGAGCATTTTCTGAATATGGGTTTGTCGTTTTCACAGCAAAAATAAAGTAAAATACTATGGAAATAATTTCTGGTTTGGTTGGGAATTGGGAGCTCTGCATTTAGTGATTTAGATTTGAAATGCTGATATACAGCGGGATGCTTAATGGGTGTTGGCGCGGATTAGATGTGTATTGGTGCGAAATTTGGGTTCTCTTCACCTGTTTAAGATTTATAAATGATATATTTGACTTCGCTTGCTTATCTACAAATTTAGCGCTCGTGGAAGAGGATAATTAGTTGGATATTCCCTGTAGTTCATCATCACTGGAGATCGTGGAAATTAGCCATTCTCCTTGTGATGACCGCCGTTGCTTGTTTTGTGCGCCGCTTCCTAATTATACGCCATTTTGCCTTATTTTCCTGAACTGTTTCGGTTTTGGACCATGTACTTCTTTCTCTCGCCAGATAGCAAAATTCCTAATTTCTCTATTAGGAGATATTGTGCTAGCTGTGATCTGCTCAGTATCTTTCAATCTAGTCTATATTTGACTTGCTCCAATTGGATAATTGCTTAACGCGGCCACTTTCCTATTGCATCCACTATTAATGTATTCCACTTGCCCTCAAACCTGAAAAGGACAGCAAAAAGTTTGCTTCCTTTGCTCATCACCTGCCCGTGGTGATCACGTGTAGCAATCCCCACTCTTTCCTCCTACCACCAGCTTTTTTTCTTTGTGGCAAACGTTCCAACTTGGCACCAGCTATGAGCTATCCATTGTAAGGAATGCAAATTGATGAAAGAGTTGCTTATTTGTATTATTTTTTCTGTGGTGAATATGCGTCGACTGCCAACTGCATGCTTTGTTTGACGATATGTATGCCAATTCAACAAGAAACCTCACGAGGATTGCCTCATTGAGTTGACATTTTGTTGTGCACTCGCCAACTTTCCACAAAATAAAATAAAAAAATTCTATAACAGAAATTAAAGTACTTCTGCTGCATTTATTACTACGCATTTTGATTTTGTCTATTCTTTCTAATTTGACCAGGAGTACACACCTATACCTAGTTAAAATTTGATTGTCTTTTTTTATTAGGTATCATATGCTTGTGCTTGTAGGATGCATCCTTTGAGTTGGTGAGTTTATTTTCTGGGCTTTGACCATTTGCAACCATTGAACTTCGATCTATGGAGTTGCAATTTATGGTGGTGATGATACATACAAAATGAACAAATAACTGCTTCAGTAATCAGTATAACAACATTTGGATTATCATCATGTTCTTTTTGTGGCTTAGATAGTTGGTGGTAGGCGACTAAATGCTGGTAAAAGGGTGTGCTTGGTTTGTAGTTTGGACTTTGGACATTTCTTAATATGTGGTTTTAGTAAATTCATGAAATAGTTTGCCTCATCATGTTGGTGATAGTTGACAAAGACAATTATGTTGATTTGATGATGATGGACACTGATAAAAAACAAAGTGCTAGATTTGATGTTTTTTACCCTGTTTTTGGAATTTATCTTGATTTGTGGTTTGGCTCATGTGTGATATTGCTTTTTCTCCCTGTTAATCTTGTCTGTAAGGTGGTCCTTGAGCTCGTAAGAAAAAAAAAGACCTTTCATATTTGTACGTCCACATTTATTATCCAGAAATAAATTTACATGGGGGCAATGGTGCACATGTTATGCAAAATTGAACTCTTGGAAAACGTCATTTGATTTTGCGACCACATAAATGAAGATTTAAGATACATGTGCAGGACTGTGGGATGAGATTGGATAAATTTAACTTGACTGTTGGCTAGTGTAGGAGTTGAGTACATGCTACTTCAATGGGGACCGATATTACCTTGTCCTTTGGTCAGCTCATCAAAAGATAGGCCCCTCTTCTTCTAAAAACAAGGACCTCTTTGGCTGTGCTTGCACTGATGTATTTGTGATATCAACTGTTCTGGTATAGCTGGATAATCACGATGATCTCACAATAGTAATTAAGCATGATTTCTTTTTGTTGAACTTCAAAATTGTAAGTTGGATGATCTAGTCTTTACTAACATATACATGTGCAATTCAAGAAGCTATTTATTTCTGAACTATTTTAGTAAATTCGACAGAATTATATTGATCTTTTTTTTTAACTTCAACAGAGGAAATGTGCAATATGCTTTGACTCTATGAGATCTGGCCATGGTCAAGCCCTGTTCACCGCAGAATGTTCTCATATGTTCCATTTTCACTGCATCTCATCTAATGTGAAACATGGGAATCATGTCTGCCCAGTCTGTCAGGCAAAGTGGAAAGAGATACCCATCAATCGCTCACTGTCTTCTAACATTCCTCATGGAAGACATGGAATTAACCGAGTCATATCGCCCCCACAAAATGCTTATATGGCCCTTCTCCACCAAGTTCCAAACCACCAGCGAGGAGTTCGTCGCTTACATACTTCTGAGCCAGCAGTCTTCAATGATGATGAACCTTTGCAGCAGACAGAGGCTTTTGACAATCTTAATTTTCGGTCTACTAAGAATGCAGAGATCAGCATGTATCCAGAATTCTCAGCCATTCCACAGTCATCATCTCAAGATGGATTTTCTATTCTGATCCATCTGAAAGCCCCCAGTGCTAGCTCAGACCAGGCCACAGGCAGATCGGTCAATGAAAGTTCAGTTAGATCTCCAAGCTGCCGTGCTCCTGTTGATCTTGTCACTGTGATCGATGTTAGTGGCAGTATGGCAGGCACCAAGCTAGCACTCTTGAAGCGAGCAATGGGTTTTGTTGTTCAACACCTTGGGCCATCCGATCGCCTTTCTGTAATTGCTTTCTCATCTACTGCCAGAAGGTTGTTCCACCTTCAACGAATGTCACATTATGGCAGGCAGCAGGCCTTGCAGTCTATTAACTCACTTGGTGCTGGTGGTGGTACAAACATTGCTGATGCACTAAAGAAAGCTATGAAGGTGATTGAGGACCGCAGTTATACAAATTCAGTGTGCAGTATCATTCTTCTGTCAGACGGGCAAGATACCTACAGTCTTTCCTCAAATGTTCAAGGAGGCTTGGCAGATTATAGGTCACTTATTCCACCGTCTATTCTTAACGATGCATGTCGTACGGTGCCTATTCATGCTTTTGGATTTGGAGCAGATCATGATTCAGATTCCTTGCATTCAATTGCTGAAGCATCTGGTGGTACATTTTCCTTTATCGAAGATGAAGGTGTGATGCAAGATGCGTTTGCTCAATGTATTGGTGGGATTCTTAGTGTTGTCGTACAGGAGCTGCGACTTAACATAGAATGTGTTCATCCTGGTGTTCAACTCTGTTCCATCAAATCTGGTAGCTATCCAAATAAGGTGGCAAGAGATGGACGAAACTGTTCAGTTGACATTGGTGATCTTTATGCTGACGAAGAGAGAGATGTTTTGCTGTCTGTGAGCATCCCACAATGTCGTGAACAGACCTCACTGTTAAAGGTTGCTTGTGCCTACAGAGATCCAGTGACAAACGAGACCATCAAGATTCAAGGTGACGAGGTAAAGATCAACAGGTTGACGTCCACCATATCTGAACCGGTATCCATTGAGGTTGATCGCGAGAGGAACCGTATACAAGCTGCTGATTCTATTGAATCTGCAAGGGCAGCTGCTGAGAGGGGTGCTCTCTCTGAGGCTGTGACAATCCTTGAAGATTGCCGGAGGATATTATCAGAGTCCTTTGCGAGCCGGAGCAGTGACCGGCTATCCATGGCCCTTGACGCAGAACTAAGGGAGATGCAGGAGAGGATGGCGAGCCGCCAACTTTATGAGGCTTCAGGGAGGGCGTATATGCTGTCTGGATTGAGTTCACATTCCTGGCAGAGAGCGACAACACGCGGAGACTCGACAGATAGCAGCACCATTGTTCACTCCTACCAGACACCATCCATGGTTCAGATGCTACAGCATTCCCAGAACCTCCCTTCGCCAAAGGGCCAAAGGCCACGAGTCCGGCCAGCCAGGTCATCAGCAAGGTAGTTCACCGTTATCTTGGCAACCAAATGCTCTGACGACGGTGAAGCGTTTCGTCTTAGCTTTCATAGTTGTTAGCTTGACTGTTGGTACATAGTACCTGCCGATTCTTCTGTTTATTTGACTATTTGAGTCGTAGTGGGTTTATACCGAAGAAATTGAGGTGGGTAATGAATACCGGATACATTCTGGGGTATACCCTGTGCTGTAAGGTACAAGATTTGGGAAAAGAGGTTGGAATTGTAGATAGTCCGGTATCCTAAATTCTTTAATTGGGCATTGGTGATGCTATTTCGTATCTGATATCAGTGTATTTAACATACTGCATTTATATAGCGCTTAAAAGAACATCTCCTACAACCTTAACGGGGGCTAAGGGCAGTCCCAATGCTCCAACTCAGCTGTCTCTTAAGCCATGCCATCTAGGTAAAAAGCTTATGTGGCAGGATAGTTATGGAGGAAAGAGAAGGAGACTGTCTCTTAATTTGAAACCGACTCTTAGCGGTGTAATCGATATAAATAAATTCTTGAGTGATTCTATGTGGCTCATACATATACTATTATATATATACTAGAACTATGCCACAAACGGGTTACAAGGTTAAAAATGGTAGTATAGATCACAAAATATAATAAATGAAGATGTTTTAGATACAACACTAAGATACAACCCATTGAGAAGGTTATATCTAAACAGTTATTTAATACAATAAGATACAACCTAAGATACAATGCATTGGGAGTGCCCTAAAAGCGAGCGTACTGATGCTCTGACGTTATCTGTCCAATCTGGTGCTTCCAGGTGGCATGCTACTGTACGGTGGTTTGCATCCCGGTTTGGATTTTCTAGCGGTGGTGTCCGCATGTGAACCCGTTTGGTGTGCTGGTTTTGCTCCGCTATGGCACGTGGACTGCCAGCTCGCGGGGTGGCCTTTTTTTTTGAGGTAAAGGGCGGCGCTTTATAAATCAGAAAAAGGACGTTCAGTACAAATTATGGTCCGGATGACCTCCGGGATCTCATTACACCATACAGCCTCGACACCATGCACCGCCGATCATGCTAGAACATGAGCCGCCCTATTACAAGATCTGCTAACATGTGTAAATCTGATAGAAGAAAAAAGTGAAGCCACTGTTCTTATGTCGTGGACAATGGCACCAATGGGAGATCGGTCCGCCTCAGACGAATTAATTTTTGAAATGAGATTTAAACAATCTAAAGCAATTATCATACTTCGGTGACCAGCATCCCGAACATTCTGGAGAGCAAATCTAGTAGCTAAAGCTTCGGCCACCTCAGGGTCATATATGTGATCGATAAAGATTGACTTTGCCAGCAAGACCACACCCAACTCATTATGAAGCACAAGGCCTGCACCCATACTATTACTTTCTGAAAAAATAGCAGCATCAACATTGAGCATGGCCAAGCCTGCCGGCGGTGGACTCCAACTAGGAACTGAACAAGTGGATTCACACCTGATGGGAAGCTTGTTAGAAGATTGCTGCAAAATCATGTCAATGTATATCTTGATCCTCTCTGCAACTCGACGGGGATGATGAGCCGGCTCGCCGTTTCGGACAGAGTTCCTGGCTTCCCAAATGTGCCACATTGTAACAGCAAACACTGTAGCATCATTTGCCCTAGCTGAGGTCAACCAATCTAGTGTCCATTGTCTGATATTAGTGAAGTTCTTAAGATTCAGTCTCACAGCAAAGCATTCTTTGATTTCTTTCCATACATCTCTTGCAAACGGACACACTAACATGGTATGTTCAATTTGCTCAAAGCGATTGCAGAAGCAGCACGCATAAGAGCCCGGGATGGAGCGGTGCTGTAGCTGTGCACCTGCAAACAGTCATGCGCAAGGCGCCAAAGAATGACCTTCAGCTTGCTGGGGCATTGCACAGCCCATAATTTCTTCCAACCTTTTTCAATGATATTGTGCGCTGAAGAAGCACCCCTGCCATTCTTGCTACAATCCGACCAGTATCTAGAGACCCGGGCATAGTTGTATGCCGACCTCACTGTAAAAATACCATTTCTTGTATGAGGCCAAGAGGCAAAATCTGGGCAGTCTCCAGTGCTGATAGGAATTGATATGATCTTCTCCGCATCTGTTTGCCTAAAGCAAGTACGAACTATTTCCTCATCCCAGGTGTGTCCATCGTCGGAGATCAGAAAATCAACATGATGGTCATCCGACAATGGGCTCACAGGGAAGATAGTATGAATAGGAGTATCAGGAATCCAGTTGTCTGTAGTGAGGGAAATGCTTTTGCCATTACCGACTCTCCAAAGGACTCCTGTACGCAATAAAATCCGACCATGCAAAATACTATGGTAGATATAAGATGCAACTCTAGGACATGAAGCACTCCAGAAGTCACCACTAGGAAAGTACCTTCCTTTCAAGACACGAGCACATAAAGAATCTGGGCTTGTGAGAAGTCGCCAACCTTGTTTCGCTAACATTGCTTGATTGAAGAGCACCATATCGCGAAAGCCCATACCTCCCAAGCTTTTCGGTGCGGACATCCAATCCCAAGATTTCCAGTGCATTTTCTTCTTTCCTTCCTCAATTCCCCACCAAAAGTTTGAAATGGGTCTTCTCATCTTTTCACAGATTGCCACTGGGATTTGAAAACAACACATTACGTACGATGGAATGGCCTGAGCCACAGACTTGATTAACACTTCCTTGTCTGCCCGAGAGATAGGCCTATCAGACCAGCCATTAAATCGTTTCCATAGTCTTCCAGTGAGGAAATTGAAAGAGCTAGTTGGAGAATGGCCCACCCAAGTTGGCATTCCCAGATATGTAGCCTGAAGAATCTCATCATGAACTCCCAGTCGGGACTTAACTCGTTCTTTCACCTGTTGATCACAATGTTGCCCAAAATAAATTGATGATTTACTCATATTTATTTTCTGTCCTGACCCATCACAATAAGACTGTAATATGGATTGGAGGGCAGAAACACTTTTGTCATCACTATGGGCAAAGAACACGCTGTCATCAGCAAACAACAGATGGTTAATTGGAGGACCATTTCTTCCATTTCTTATGCCATGCAAAGTACCCTGTGATTCTTTTTGCTGCAACAGACACGACAGGCCTTTAGCGCATAGGAGAAATAAATAAGGACTTATCGGATCCCCTTGACGAATTCCTCTGGATGGCACCAAGGGGGCCGATAGATCTCCATTTACCCGGACGGCATATCGAACTGAAGTAACACATCTCATCACAGAAGTTACCCATTGTAGATCAAAACCAAGTCTGAGCAAAACACCCTCAAGGTAGCACCATTCCACCCGATCATAAGCTTTCATCATATCAATTTTCAAAGCGAAATATGGGGTCTTCGATTTCTGCTTGCGGATGGAATGTAAGCACTCATAGGCAATCAGAACATTGTCTGTGATTAATCTACCAGGAACAAATGCACTTTGTTGTTCAGAAATAATGTTTGGTAAAATAATCTTCAATCTGTTAGATAGTACTTTGGAAGCAATCTTGTAGATGACATTACATAGGCTAATCGGACGGAAGTTTGTAAGAGTTTCTGGATTATTCACCTTGGGGATAAGCACAATAGTGGAATCACAAAAACCTTCAGGGATGGCCGACCCAGACAAGAAGTCACGAACTGCAGCACAAATATCAGTATGTAGAAGGTCCCAGTGCTTCTGATAGAAGAGTGCCGGGGGAAGCCATCAGGCCCCGGCGCCTTGGTAGGTCCCATCTGAAACAGTGCTGCTTTGATCTCATCATCAGAGTAATCCTCGCAAAGAGTAGCATTAGCATCTGCATTCACTCGTACTGGTATGGCATCCAATACATCATCTAGAGACTCACAAATTTCAGAACTAAACATATATTCATAAAAGTCATAAGCCATACCTTTCAAGCCTTCATGATCATCACATATGCTCCCATTATCACGACGCAAGAATTTTATCTTGTTTGATCGACGTCGCGCTGAGGCTCGGGCGTGAAAAAAGGACGTATTCCGGTCACCCTCCCTTAGCCAGTCAACCCGAGAGCGTTGCCTAGCCATAATTTCTTCTCGCTCAAACAATTCAGATAGGCGGCGTTCAGTGTTTTTCTCTTGTTCAGAAATAGGGCCGAGAGGTTCGCGCTTACGAAAATAGGCCAGCTTCTTCTCAAGATGTTTAATCTCCTTCCAAACAGACCCAAAAGAATCTCTGTTCCAATTTTGCAGGGTAGTAGTAAGCTTCACAAGATTGTCCCAGGTTGCTGCAAGAGACTGCACCGAACTTCTGTTTTCCTCCCATGCCTGTTGAACCGTATCCATGTAATCAGAGGCACGAAGCCACGCAGCCTCAAATTTGATTGATTGTTGCATGGCTTGCATAGGCTCATGTACACACCTATAATTGAGAAAAACCAACACTGCATAATGATCAGAAGTAGTAGTGATTATGTTCTCCACACTGACATTGCTGAAGAGTTGACGGAATGCACCATTTGCAACGGCACGATCCAAACGGACCTTAATATGGCAGTCATCGTCCTGTTTGTTCGTCCATGTAAAACGAGGTCCTCTGTAACCTAAATCAGCAAGCTCACAATCATCAAGGCAATCACGGAATTGGTTCATCTGATCTTCTCCTCTTTCCCGACCACCAAGATGTTCATCTACGGACAGCGTTTCATTGAAATCACCGGCGCAAATCCACGGCCCATTCCATTGGGCCCGAAGGAACCGAAGTCGGTCCCAAAACACATGCCTGAGCTCTCGTTTAGGTTCTCCATAAACAAGCGTGGCACGCCACACTGCCCCGGTCGAAGGCTGCACTACCACATCAATAAGATGCGAGGAATAGCAGCGAAGAGAAACACCAAAAGAGGAACCCCAGAAAAGAAACAGGCCACCACTTAAGCCATCACTGCTTACCGGACAACAGCAATCATATCCCAGCGACCACATAAAGTTCCTCGCTCGCGAATCCCTCATCTTCGTTTCTGACAAGAAGAGGAGGGAGGGTCGATAGTTCTTAACGAGCCAGCATAGCTCGCCCACTGTCGAGTCCGACCCTAAGCCTCGACAGTTCCAACAGAGTATGCTCATTGCGTTTGGCGGGGCTGCTCCCTGCAGCCGCCGCCTGATCCGCCGATCGTTTTTTTCTTGTGTGACTCTGACCTGTCATCAACATCACTTTGCTCCACAGGATTCTCAGGTATGAGAACACCAATCTTTGGCACAACAACCAGAGCATTCAAATCCATAACAGGAGAATCAGCTTGCGAGAGAGGATCTTTAGCTCTGTACACCTTGGATTGCTTACGCTTCTGGCCTGTCAAAGCTTGCTTCAGCTTCTACTGCTCAACTAGAACCAGCTCCTTGCTCAAAGTGTTAGACCGAGCACCTCCACGCCCGCTGTCACCACTGCGAGCACCTCCATGCCCGCTGCCTCCACTGTGAGTGCCGTGCACTGGCGTCTTGGTCTTGGCCGGCAAGGCCCCATCTGTGGTATCTTCATTTTCAGCATCTTGATGCACAGCCGTCTCATCCTTCCAGCATCGAGGAGGATTGCTGTCCTGGGCCTTAGGAGCAGCAGACCCAGAAGGAACAGACTCCCGGCGCATAGAAGAAGAGCTAGCACGGGAACTAGCTCCACTGGATTTTTCCTTGCGGTCATCTGGTGCACAAAGGCGTTCACCTGAGTACGGCAGTTTGCCATCTTCATCTCATTCACCTGGCGTGAGACACTCCACGGAGGAATGGCCTAGGAAACCACAGGAGAAGCAGTAAAATGGCAAACGTTCATATTGAACACAGTACCTTTCTGTCACCTTCTTATGAACTGAATATGATGTGACAAAGCGCAGAAGAGGTTTTGTAACATCCACTTCAACTCTAACACGCATGAAACTGCCCCAGCAACGTCCCTGAGCATCAACGTCAATGCATTTGATATCTCCGAGAGGCTTGGCAATAATTTTTCCCCAATGTTCATTCAGCAAACGAAAGGAAAGGCGAAGAATATGAGCCCAGATGGCCAGCTTCGTAAACTCCATTTGATCAGGTGTCTGGTCCGCATCAAAGAACTTGAGAAGTACCGCATGCTTCCCTACCATCCAAGGCGACCAATCAAGCACACGGTCCCTATCCTCCTTGGATTCAAATTCCGCCATGAATAGATTATTCCCAGCCGAACTAAATTTGAGTCCTCTCGGGTTTCCCCATGCCGATCGCATAGCCGAAGAGATCGTCTAAATGTTCAAGGGGTTAGGCGCCAGCACCTTACCAACGAGGGCCCATTGAGGATGATCAACGTCGGCTCCCTCGTCATCATCATCCAGGATCACAGCTGCCGCTTCCGCCGCAGTGAGACGGAGTCGTCCCATCATCTCTGAGACATGATCATCAGATGCAGGGTCTTGAGAAACCGTCCGCTCGGCCCGCGTCTGATCGGCTCGATCCGACGAGTCGTTCGCAGTTGATGTCGTCAACCCGGCAAAATCAGTCGCCGAAGCACCATCCAGTGGATTCGCCATTGCCGATAATGCCGGATCACTCTACCGGCGGTCAAGGGAGGGAAGCGATGCAAATCGCCCCTTAATCACCCCGAACCGTGCAGAGAAGGGACCCAGGGATGTTCCAGGCGATGTGGGAGCGCCACAGACTGGGGGGAGGGCGCCGGAGAAGAGGTTTTGGAGAGATCGTCGTCGAAACTAGTGATCCCAGAGGTGGTTCAATCCCTAGTTTGGCAATCGCCAGGAGCGACGCCAGTCCTAGGAGAGAGATAAACAGTAGAAGATGAATCGATTAGGTGTTTCATACGCATATCATTATGCAGGGTGGCCGATTTGTGGGTGGGGTTGTCAGCCGGTGGAGAGGGGGCGGGGCGATTCTCCTCATGGCGGGCTAAAAAGCAAGCGCTACCGAGGCCTCCTCATTTGGTTCCAGTCAATCTAGCGGCGACATGTGCGTTTTCTTCTGTAGCATTCTGAAATGGTCATATTGGTTCCGTTGGTTCACCCTGTTCACTATGTGGGCCTTTCTTCTTGGTGGGTCATTTCGTTCTGTTGGAAAATCAAACAAGGAAAGTTTCGTGTCTCTTCCTGAACCAGCGCCAGTAGACTAGGACCTGCCTCGCTCGCCTATGCCGCCCTCTAATAGCGTGGCTTGCCGCGCGGTGCCTGTTCTGACTTCTGACAAAATGTCTTTTGGTAGGGTATACACAAATATAATAAACGAAGTATTATTTGTCTGTTGTTAAATTATTTATTGGTCATGGCTTTAGATCGTGCAGATAGATAACATGTTTGATAAATATTTATTAGAGTGAATAGGTTGAATATCAAAAATATCCAATGTTTCATTGTCCAGATTATGTAATTCGCAAAGAATAGAGAGGCATATATATAGTAAAAGCTCATCATGTAATACAAAATATAAGCCATCTTCTTAGCAACGGGGTAATACAATCCTCTTAGCAATTACATAATATAATATAACAGTGGGACAGCTCGAATGTTATAGCGTAGATAGATCGAGCTGCATTAGGAAGATGGCTGGCAGGCTGTACAAACAAAGAGTCAAGATGTGCTGCATAGGAAATTAAAGTTGAGTAAGGATGTAGGGTAGAGGTGGTTATTGAAATTTTGATTGATCAGAAGTTATAAGATGGGAGTACCTTTTGGTGATCCTTGCATGGTTATTCTTTCTGGAATAGGGACCTATGAATGTGAGATGTTGGTTGCAAGTTTCTTCCCGCGCTTGGGGAAAAAAAGGTTGATAAGTGACGGGGCTATGATAATTGCTTAAGACAAGTAATATATTTATAACAGGACATAATATATCTATAAGTGTGTTGTACCTGAATAATTGTTGAGTAGGCGTAGAAACTGTCGTAGGTATGATATTTTTATCACCTGTTGGCTAATTACATAGCATAGAATATATTATAGTATGAAGGTATAGTGAATTGTAGAACTGAGATGGTTTACAGTGAAAGATACAAACAATTAACTTTGTAGATTCATCTACCTGAGCGACAGGCGTCGTGTAGATCATATCTGAGATAGGGCCATAGATTGTGTTTTTTTTTCCGATGAATGTGGGTTTGTTTCTAGTTAGGACTGATAATTACGTTTGTAACTTCTCCACACGATCACGAAATGCTGCAGCCCAAAAGCTTTCTTGCAACAGCCTACGCTGGCAGTCTCTTAAATCAGTGAGATTTGCATCATCTATAAATATGATATTTATCTTCTTCAGATATGACAGTGCAGAGGAGCTTGCAGATTCGATAGCTTGATCAACCGTGTCGGAATATTCTCCATAGAACACCTTGCTTTGCAGTGATATATTTTCTTTGTGAGGGGGCACAGTAATGCAAACTGAAGCTACTATACCATCGACACCCATATCTGTAGTTGTGAATTCATGCACAGGAAGTCCAACCTTGTGAAGAGCTTGTTTGAGTATGAATTTTTTGCTTATAGTAACGCAGACAGGTGATAGCTTCATACCATTGAAATCATATTAAAGAGATTAGGTCAGTACAGATGATCCAGATAAACATAATTGATTAAATGTTTGGTTTGGCTTTGTGTAGCAGTATAGAGGAAGCAGGGAAGTTTAAACCATTTAGGATTTAATTTGATTTGGCTGGTACTAAGCTTTTGCGTGAATATAATAGGTTAAGTTGTGGTCTTAGCAAATTGATTAGTAGCATAACATGCAACTGTGTGGGTTGATAGAGGAATGACCGAACCTGTGGAAGCGCATGGACGATGAGCTCGTTGTCTGGTGGTAAGGAGCACTGAAGTGGATCGGGTTGGTCGGACGCACTGCTCGCCATTGCTGCGCGTGGGAGGAAAGTGAGCTGGGACTGAAGATGATAAGTATGGACTGTGCGCTATAGGAGATGGAAATATCTGGATGGAAAGGGGACTGTGTGCCCGTGCACTTTTTGTGCGCTAATATAGGTAGGCATTTTTTTGTGAAAATGGGTGGCCATTATTACGAACGGTGCTTCAACTCTGCTTAGGACAAGTGTATTATTAACATTCGCGTGAAAATACGATATAACAGTTGGGTAGATATCTCTGTATTGCCTGTAACAGGAAGAACAATGGTTTACCCTTATATATGTTAATTAGTCCAGACATTTTTTTTGCGACAGAATTAGTCCAGACATTTGTATATACATAATAACATAATAACAGAATACGGTAGTTTGTATATTAGACATAACATGTGACGTACATAGCAAATAAGCAGAAGCAAAAGCGATGAAGACTTACGAGCGGAGTCGAAACGCCAGCACGTATGTGCATATATACATGGGGTATTAATAGGGTCCAGAGCATGTTTTTAGTGCACATACGGTAATACATAGTACGTTGTTTAAACGTATATATAATGATAACAGAAGTAACCAGTCAAAAGCGGAAATAGTTTAGGGAACTTGCATTTGGAACAGACCAATCTCACGTAGGAGATGATATTACTCGTTTTCATCGTAGATGCTTTCATCGTCAAGGCAGCTTCGACCATCAGGTTGTTGTATACTGGTACTGTAGTCAAAAGCAGAGAGCCCTTCTTCTTCAACGGACTCAGCATCTGTATTGTATGGATATACGCCTACTGTCTGCAGCTCTTCTTCAGACTGTAAACCTAGCCATTCAAGGCAGCGAGCAACTTGTTTAATCTGTAGAAGAGGCATATTCAATTCTGCGTCGTGGGCGGACGATCCAGGGGAGAGACTGTTTATGGTGATTTGCTGGATGCGTTGGCAAAGTGCATTCAGGTCTTTCAAAGTCTCATCCCATCCTCGAGACAATTCGTTTATAGTCTGATCTTTTTCTTTTACAATCTGCAAAAGGGACTTATTGCGCTGTTGAGCAGCCTTCATGTTGTCATAATTGTAGTCTTGCAGTGGTCTTCCCATGGGAATCTCCAAATATTTAATACCCTTGATTGCTGCATTTTCTTGCGCTATCTCTAGTTTGTCTGATGGATTGCCAGAGAGCGATACCTGGCCAGAAGGATTGCGAAGCCGTCCTGACGATGGGAAAAAAGTGATGGTCACAAAGACTTGACCGCGCCTGTTTGTATGTTGCTGATAAATTGCTTCTGGAAGACCAAGTTGGTCCAACATGGCGTTGAGCAGTATTGTAGGGGGGGATTTTGACGGGTCGCATGGTATCTGAATAGACTGACCAGAACAAGCACAATATGAAACTATCAATCTTAAATTCTTAATTTATGGGAAAGAGGCAGTCTAGCGGGGAATAAATAATTAAATCCGAGTAATGTGTGGAAAATCCCAAGCGAAATGAAAAATATAATAGGCTAAATAACAGGGGCATACGACAAGATAAAGTGCGAAAACAAAATCGTTTGAATACAAGCACGCAATGACATCTGTAGTATAAAAGTAGGGATCTGATAAGGACAAAAAAAAGGGGATTAAAGGTCGTAAGATGAAGATTAGTACCTTTGGTTGTTCGTGGAAAAGTTGTCGGACGCAGACTGGGTTTTGAAAACAGATTTGAGATATATTTACGGAAATACAAATCTGATAAGAAGAAAAAAAGGGATCAAAAGCACATAAGATGATTATTATTACCTTTGTTGGTGGAAGACTTGTCCTAGGCAGAGAGGATTTTGAGAATAGATCTGAGATACATGTACCAAGAAGAAAGCGAGTTTAATGGAAGGGAGCAAAAGGATTGTAGATCTGCAAATGGCAGAAGCAGCTGGTGCAGAATACCTGGGTAAGGTAAAGGGGAGAGCACCGACGATTGGATGGAGGAGAGTGAAGTAGAGCTGTTATAAATGGATGGGAAGAAGAACAGTGCGGAGTGAATGGTAAGGCAACATGCTGAATTAAATGGGCGTGGGTTGAGTCGTACTGAGTTCGTGGTGAGATAAGGACTAAAACCGTGTTGGTTCGTAAAATGGATGGTGTATTATGATTGGTTATTTCTTTTATTTTGAATCTCGATGTTTCGCACGGCAAGTAAATTCGTCTTTCAAATAAGTACAAATTATGATCGATACTTAAAGAGTAGATTATATTTTAGCAGCCCGTTATGGAGAGAGCGATGAGGACAAATAAACCTGATAGATCTTCTAAATTTAGAATGATGGTCGGCCTTGCTGAAAAATGTTTTCCGATAGTGATAGAGGGAACTTGTATCTATTTGAAACGAAAGCGGTCCATTCAGTCCATAGAAATGCACCATGAGAATTAGTAGCATGAACAAGGAGATTAGTGATTGCAGCATTATTCTGACAATCGCTTTTGAACGCACGCGGAAGTGGGATAACAATTATTTGTTGATCAATCTTCGCAAGCAGAAGTATGCTTCGGACTTTACAAAATTCTGGCAACAAAACATGGGTGGTGGGCAGTACAAATAACATTTCTAATTTAAATCACAGATACAAGAGGTAGGAAGAAAACGTTAACTGATGGAAGAAATAGGCAAGTAACAACACGGGTAATGCAGTAACACGGCATGATACTGTTTAAACGTATCTTCACGAAGCCCTAAGAGTGGAGTTGCTCATATGATATTAACATATGCAATAATTATATAGAAGCTGATTTAAGAGGCTAGTACAATACGACAGTACCAGGTCTTGCATATGTCTGTTTGTAAAAGCATAGCAGAAACACGTATGTACAAAAACACGTAATGAACATAGTTTAACATAGCAGGGAGTCCGTGCAAGCATAGAAATATAATCTACGTAACGGCAGGCAGAGAGGATTTCACAACGGGAAGGGTCCGTACGATAAAGATGAGGCCAGCAGCAGTGTGACAAAAAAGGCAGGCCATTGATTCCATATCCGTAGGCACCGGACTATTTACAATCAAAATAACATAACCCTGTAAAAGTAGGGTAGTAACATTCAGTTATGAATAACAGGAGGCTGGACAGAGTGCATTGATGATAAAAATAGAGTACTTACTTGACACATGGTGCTGTGATAAGGCTATAGAGGCTATTCTTTTGACTTTTTCACGTACGTAGCCAAGCAGGCTTCATCTGGTGGTGATAGAGACCTAAATTATTTCAACCACGGCAAATAAGTTATCAGGAGACATGTGTATATAAGAGGCGCAGTCCATGTTACAGAGTTGACATATTAATCAGGAACATAAGGATTACCTCTTCATGATCTGTGGAGTGCTCTGCACGCTAGGTTCAACCACATTGTCAGAAGTGTCAGGCCGTTCCTGGTAGGATTGTATAATAGCGGGGAAAATGACAGGAAAAAGGTTAAGTAATAGAGCATGATTAATGATGTGATGCTGCGCATAATATCGAGCGTAGATAGTCACCTATCCAGCAGGATCAGTTTCTTTGTCAAGGAGGGAAGTCTGGAATAGTGTCCTACGCACACCTATCTTTGAGGAAAGGGATCTGACACTGCAACATTTCGCACATACGAATATAAACAAATAACATTTAGGCTATCACAGTACGAGGGACAAATCAGTACAACAATTCCACAGGGTATCCTGGACACACGGACCTGCTGCTAGATGCTCTGGTACCAAAACGGGGCGTGGCATCAAGAGGCATGGAAGGGACATTCTAATAATAGAGAAGAGCAAACAAAAATATCAGCCGTGTCTAAATGCTGTGTGTACTATCATAAATCAAGATATATTACCTTAGAGTGAGTTATAACATCAAGTGTCGTAGTAGAAGAACCACCCGGCAGAGCATCTGAAATATCCTCATGCTGAGATAGTACCATATCAGATGGAGAGATAGAAGGACCATCAGACAAGGGAATATTATCACGAATATTAGATTTGTCTGTAGAAGCAGGTTTATGAAAGAAAGCAGAAGAGGCGGGCTGTTTTCCAAAAGGGGCATCAATCCTGTGGACTTGGAATGATAGTTTGCTGATTTCAGTTTGGAAGCACCTAGTGGAAATAGAGACCACAAACCGGTATTTTTGTGAAATGACAGCAGCCAATTCTCTTGGAATACTAATATCCCCTCGGGCAGATTGGACAATTTCATCAAGAGAGGCACGGGTTGATTTTCCATAGCGTAGCAGACTGATTAGGGGTTTCCCAATAAGTTCTTTCCCCACTCTATCAAAGAAGATGAACTCGGCTTCGCTATCTTTGTCAGCGCCGATATAGCACATCCGATATCTAGGCAAAAGCAAGAAAAAGAAATAATATCAAATTGTATCTTTACATGACGATATATTATAGATATATATGGAAGAGGGTAATTTAAAATGAATGGTACCTTGGGAGTGCTTCTGTTCCAATACAGTCAGGATCAGAGCATCTATATGCTCTGCCATGAGGCACTGCTGATTTATGGCACACTATGCATGACGAAAACCACCAGCGTTGTGAAGGGATAAGTTTAGTTAGTGTTGCGGTGCAAAAGAATCGAGCATCCTGCAGAGCCATAATTCAATAGGCACATATTAGATGACCAATGAATAAGTATGTAGTATCAATCTAAATAAGTACGATAGAAATAATATCATCAACATTTACCCGATTGTCAAACATGTCCAGAGAGAGCAACTCGGCAATTGTTTTTGTCTGTAGATTGAGCTGCGCATCAACCTCAGCAGCAGTCTGACCTGGGAGATGAATGTGTTCCACTGGGGAAAACCTATTCTGAAGGCTGTGCATAAAAGGCATAACAATGGATTGGATTAAGTACTGGAAAGAGTAGTTTCATACAAAAGTACAAAAAAAAGGGGAATGCAATAGAAAATAATATACTTTGTGTGGAATTCTTCAATATCAGGCAAGTTTTCATTAATATACCAACGACACACTGCGCTTCCACTAACCCCCCTGCAACCTATGTAAAACAGGAAAACATCAAGCAGGTATGTATGCAAAATCCAAAGGAAATACAATCATGTATGCAAATGACAACAAATGCATAAACCTTCATAATTTTTGACCAAGGTCCCAACAAATACAGCAATGATTGGTTCATTCTTTCCAGCAGCTATGACACCACCACCATCAAATTCCATTGCTCTATCACCCCACAGAACAACATTTATTTCATAATCACTGTAAGCATTGAAAACATAAGAAAAGAAAGATATTTAAACAACAGATGTGCAAAACCGTATCAATGTAACATGATGAAGGTGTAGGACGTATGCAAGATCTTTTAAACGTATGACCCTTTTAATAGATGGTTCAACCCTACTTGCGCTATGATACTGAACAGCATCAGAGACACCAGAGATAATTCCAAGTACATCTGAACAGGAAGGTGGAAGGCACTGAGTAAGTAATTAAACGCATAAAATCACAGAGGTGCGGAAAAACCAAGGAAGAAAAGACCTGTGAAAGATTCAGGCATGTCTTTTGGGTTTGGAAGTTGAGATATTGGAGTCAATGCATAGGTGCAGAATGGAAATTCCAACTGAATGTCATTTTTCTCCACCACAGAACTGTACTTGGTAAATTTAATCATATAGCGTCCTTCAACGGGCCTAAAAATATGCTTCTTGGAGAACACGAGGAACTTCTTAACTTCATATACTTTGCCCTCCTGAAGGACATCTATAAATAGCGGGACATGTTCCTGTGGTACCTCTGCATACATATGGTTTCCCTGCAAGGAGACAAAATTTACAACTGGAAAGGAAACGCGTAACAAAAGCAATGAGAGGTTACCATTTGGAAGGTCTGGGAGTTGGGCAACTCACACAGTAATTACCTCTAGTCACTCAAATAATAATGGAAGGAGAAAAATACCTTGGCATCAAGCAAAACCATATCAGTATGTTTTATGGGACCAGTATCAGTACCACCACGGTGGTGCCAGAGACGGGACACATACACACAAACAGACCAGCGTGTGCCAGCAGGGGTAAGATCAGACAAGTAATCAGTCGACATCTACAGCACGAAAGCAGATAGAATAAGATATTGCACATGATGTATGTAAGCAAAAGTAGATAAGATAGATTGTGGGGTAAAAAAATGCAACATACTAATGAAAGTTCAGCACATAAAGATATCAATAAGTATTTTTCTTAAATCTTAAGTATGGGTGGTAGCACCATGAGGAAATCTAAAAATAATGTGCCTTAAATTTTTTTATTAGCCATAGTATTATCAATAATATCGAGCAGAAATATATACAATGTAATAGTTAAGTTTTACATAAGGATGTAGACAAAATATCCATGTAAAAGGTGTGCGATGGAATTTCAGAGCGAAGTAATAGAGCGAAAGACCTCAGTGAAGACAATGTTCTTAGTTTCTGATCCACAAGTCCCATCTTCATTTTCTATAAGTATTTTTAAGGATTCTTTAGACGTCACTCGGGACACGGCAACATACAATTGGCCATGGGTGAACACTGGTTTCTTTAGATAGAGACCAACAGCTGATAGGGTCTGTCCTTGGCTTTTATTTATGGTCATGGCATAACATAAACGAACAGGGAACTGTCTTCTTTTCAATACAAAGGGCCATTTTGTTTTCTTGGCCGTCAACTCAATTCTTGGAATATACACTACATCCCCAATATGAGATCTGGTTATAACAATAGCCTGAATGAGACGATCAGCAAGATCCATCACAATAAGGCGTGTACCGTTACACAAACCATTTGGTTGACTCAAATTTCTTAGAAGCATGATAGGAACTCCCTTTTTTAATATTAGTTTATGCTGAGGGAAATTAATCACCGAGATTGTATTGAGAAATTCAGGTGGGTACAACATATTCACTTCATGGACTGTATCAGTAGGACCTGCTATTGAATCTGAACTCAAATACTGCTTGCAATCAGCAGGGACCATAGACAGCACAAATAAATTAATGTCATCAGCTATTTCATTTGTAGGTGTCAAGATGGCCCGTTCACGAAGGTATGCAGAACTGGCAAAGTTGCGTGTAAAATCTTTGTAAGTGGAAGAGACAATGGCATCTATTTTGTCCCCATCAGTATGGATTAAGAGATCATTTGGTATTTTTATCCAAGTGGGTTCAGCCTCACCAATGCGCCTAGTTGCCGGTAAATTCCCATTCCCAAGGTCCAAAACCCATCTACTAAATAAAGCAATACTTTGTTGTAATACAGAGTCTGCAGCTGGCACAGCCAATCGCATGTTAATAGATAGGTGAAGTACAGTGACAGATTTCCACAGGGGTGAATTACAAATTGTTGAATCAATTATTTGTGATCTCGTACCTCCTTCAATAACTGGTAGTATTTGTCTAAGGTCCCCACCCAAGACCACGACGGCCCCACCAAACGGAACATGAGCGAGTAAACCATCTCTAACGGACAAAACATCACGTAAACTCCTATCCAAAGCTTCAAAGCATTTTCTATTTGTCATCAATGCCTCATCCCAAATTACCAATGAAGTTTCTTCCAACAGTTCACTTAAGTTCGTACCTCTTTTGATGTCACACAGTGTAGTCTCGTCGAGCTGTATTGGTATCTTGAAGCGAGAGTGAGCAGTCCTTCCACCGGGCAACAGAAGGGAAGCAACACCTGAAGAGGCAACAGTTAGGACAATTTTTTTCATGCCTCGAAGAAAAGAAACAATGGCATTCCATAAAAATGTCTTCCCGGTACCACCGAAACCAGAAACAAAGAAAAAACCTGGTTTACCCTCTAAAACACGATCGACAATAGATTTGTATGCAACAGACTGATCAGTATTAAGTTTTTCAAACAAAATAGCAGAATCCTCAGCGAGTTTGGTAGCATCATAAGACATCTCCTCACTAATTAGCCTATTGTCATAGAAAGCACCGTTATAGCATGTTTTTGATGGAAGGCTGTAATCACTTATTTTAGAACCGTGCTGCATGAACACAGTTGAAAGCTCGTCTAGTAACATATCTCTAAGAGTCTCAGTGGGAATTACATATTCTGGATTTTGGAGCGTAGATTTCAGACGATATTGGATATCATCAGCAAGGCTAACCCAGTAACGTTCAAAGAAATTTCTCTCATCCTTGACACCACAGTATATAAGCATAGTAACAAACAGACGGCGAAGTCTTGGGCCAAAACCCCAAACCAGAGCCTCATCGAATGCACTATACCATTCACTATCATCACCCAATAAACCTCGAGCATTACACGCCTCTTTAAAAGTATCAAAAGTATGGTTTTCATAGGACCTAATATCAGCATAACTTGTCGCACCTTTCACAATCATAAGCAGCATTCGTAGGTAGTACAACTCGCCACTTGACGGATGTACATAGTAAATACGACCTATCTTTTGGCCCCCTCCCCTTCTGTGCCAAGATCTACTATCTGAATTCCATGTGAATTGTGTGGGGAAATCACAATAAGTTAATAACCGTGCATGTGTAAATTTTCTATTGGCCACAAACCACTCCGTCAGCATGGTTTTTCTCAAAAAATCATTATCGACAATGCCTATCAGATTTGTACTTGCATGGAAACTTACAAAATTCATGTTCAACATATGAACCGGTAGGCGTTCTACAGATGGAAGTTTGGCATGTATGCTGTACCCATATATTCGCCACAATGCATCCTGTTGGCATATGTATCTACAGTGTATATACTCCTGAACTTCATCAATAGGAGCAGAATCTGAACACTCCCCAGCAACACGCGTACCATTGAGCCTCTCAAAAAGTACTTTTGAAAAGTCAGGGCCCTTAGTCACATACTTAAAAAGATACTTCATTACTTGAGTTTTATTACACCATTCAACATTAATGTGTGCTTGATATTTTTTAAGTAAAGGCATATTATATGGGACAACCCACCTATTATCAAGGTATTTTCCATTTTTGTATACACGACGACCATTCTCACAACGCCTATAAAGAGCGAAACCATCATCACCAATACTTGTGTCACACCCCGATTCTCCAAAACCCGAAAATTAGGGCCAACAAAAACTTTTTGCGTTAATAATGGTAATCGCTTAAAACGAACCTAGTTGAAACCTCGTCGTCCCTCTCGTAAATCTTGCGTCGATTGGTTCATCCTTCCCTTCCGACGCGTGTCCATCTCTCCACCGATCCCAACCCTATGACCCCTGTTGTAAGGCGACACCGTCTCTCTCTTCCCCGTCAGACTTCCAGCATAACCACACACACGCACCGTTAGAACTTTGCACGTGTATATACCTACGCATGTATGCGTATACGCCGCATGTGATCATGCCGTCTCCCTCGCCTTTGAGATTTTTTTTTCTCGGTGTTCTTGAAATCGCGTATTAGCATATGATCATGCCCATTCGGACCCAGACCCCATCTGTCACACAACAAGTCTGCCGATACAAGAGCTCACATGCGCTAACCCTAATATATTCTTTTTTCGGCAAATCTATGAAGCCCTAGAAATCGGTAAATGACCTAATAGCTTAATGGGCATGATCGACTCTTATGCAACCCCTAGAAAGGCAAGAATGCCAATCTTCTTTCAGGAACCCTAGCACCCCCTGCCGCGACAAATCAGCAATCCCTAAAGTATACCCTCAGGACGAGTGATCGCCATCTCTCCGCCCTTCTTTATCTCCAACACGGTATAGAAGTACCACCTTCTTCAAAACCGATACCAACACATACACCAGTATACGCCAACCCTAACTGTCGCCTCCTCTCGACGAATCGATCGAAACCCTAATTGGCAACATATGCATCCATACCCCAATCCAAGAAACTCTAACACCCTACACCATCTTATATGAGGCGTATATCCTACCTCATCTCGAAATCCTAAATTCCCAACCCAAACCTCTTTCCTCTTAAAACCTTCTCTTTGATCAGAAACCCTAACACTATCATTTTATACGATTCTAACCTTTCAAAAATTATACAAAATTCCAGGAGGTATACAACGTCAATACTCACAAAAATATATTTATATAAAACAATCTTGTGAGGTCCAGTTTAATTATTTTCAAATGCATGCATCTCACAAATTTTATGAATTTCCTCCTTTGACAAGAGACCCATTTTTAATAATTGAGTCTCGCTCCCTACGATCACAGTCTTCTCTAGTAAGACTAGTCAAAGCTACAAGCAGCATGCACTGCCTTCTTCCTGCTGAACTCATCTACCTTCTTGCTAAGTGCACCCAAAGTGCACCAACCGACCTCACTGGCCACTGTTCGCTCTACTGCAGTCTCTCCTCATCCATCTGTTCGCTGCCAAACACTATTTTCACCTGGACACGTAGCTCCACTTCATTGAAGCACTATCCTCAAGATGCTCACTCTCTTCAACGCTTCCGAGTTTACCGTCGCCACGCAACCCCAGCCATGTGCCATCCTCTGCCAGTGCCTTCTCTTCACTTGCTCTTCTTCAACCGAGCTACCAGATATTTTCTCCAAGCTCATCTTTCCCCAGCTGCTAGCTTCTTCACCCCACTCCTTCCTCTGCCCCGCTCACATCAACGCCGCCGTTGCCTCCTCGGTTGAGCCGCTCCAGCGCACCGGCTCCAGATCCGCCGCCGGCAAGCCTCGGCCCACCGGAGCCCCATGCCGCCGCCCTGGAGCCCACCTCCGACCCAGCACCGCTGCGGTTCCTGAGGCCGCCTCACCGCAGCCGAGACCGCCTGGTTAGTCGCCGCCGATCCAGGTCCCGTCGACGGCCCTCCCCCATCAACCCCTGCCGCAGTTCTAACCACCACCGCAGCCCGTCTAGGTGCCCCGGCCACCGGTTCCCCTTCCGCCTCCCACTAGCCCCGCGCCACCTCCGGCGGGTGTTTCTCCAAGGACCGCCGGCGAATCCCCTCCTCCTCCTTCCATCCGGTGGAGCTCCTTCTCCGCCGCCCCCAGGCACCAGATTCCGCCGCATGATGGCAGTCCCAAGCGCCAACTTCATCCATCCAAGCCACCGCGCCGCTGGTCCCTTTTCCCCCTCTGTTTCTCTCTCCGCTCTACCACCGGCAGCTCCACGCTCTACTCCCCATCAACCGCGCTTCGATTCCCCCTCACGCCTGAGCATCCTCCCCTTGCTGCCGGCACGCCGCTCTCCGCCCTCCACCAGCACACCCGGGGCCCTCCGCTTGGCCCCAACGCAACCGGCGCCGCGCGCAACCACCTGCCGCCGCCGCCGGCGAGGGCTCCCTAACGCCACCAAGCGCTGCTCCCCTCCGAACCGAGCTCGGCCTGCTCGAGCTCCTCAGCGCCTCCTCCTCCCTCTGTTTTTTTTCCTTCCCATGGAACCGAGCAGCCAAGACATTCTTACATCCCCTCGTCAGCTTCTGTTTTTCTTGTCTCTCTCCCTCTCCAGGTAAAACACCTATTTCTCCTACAAGATTCCAAGTCCAAATACATTCTCCAGCACTAGTCGGGTAGCTATTAAAAAGATTTGAATTCCAAGACAAAATTTTTTTTAGATATACACACATATGCATATATCTCCCTCAATTAGCTCCCAAGATATATCGATTATTTTCTTAGTACTGTACAGCTTTAAAACTTAAAATGTTGAAGCAAGGAAAGAAACTAACACCTTATACGATCTCGTTGTCTTTTAAATAAAATATTATTAGTATATTCATCCAAACCTTTCGAATAAACATCCACAAAAACGTTCTAAGGTTAGTCTCAGCCCTCTGATCCAAGTGATGATCAAACCCTAGTATTCTCAAATCAAACGAAACAATCCAAGGTTCATGGAGCCTCTTATTCTAGCTTCCTTTAAACAAGAACTTTTGATGAGTTCCCTCAAAACCTCATGATTAAAATTCACAAGCGTCTCCCAACGTCACTGCTACTTCCCTGGTCCCTATTAACAGTTGAGTTTAAACCGTTCACGTGAATACAATAAAAGCCAAGTTAAACCCTAACTTGATAATATATACTGAGCAACTCATCGGATTGGCATCAATAATTCATGTAGCCTGAAGACGATCTAAAAACCTATGTGCGGTTCCAAATTTTTCAGATAGAGTCCCATACCCTTGAAACCCTAACGCGACGGAGGCCTAAAGAAATATCTTGATCGGGATACCCTAAAACACCCAATTCTAGTATTCTAAAGCTCCATGAAATCACAATAGCTAATCCGACGCATCGTGGTTGTGTGAATTGATTATTTTGGTTCTGAGTTCAATGTTCTTAGTCCTCCCTTGCATCGTTGATTCATTCGCCATTCTTACGACGTGTAGACACCGACGTAGGGGGATATCGTATGAAGGAATTCAGGCAGCTGTCGAATCGGGTTCAAGACCAAGACCCGGACAATATTGCCAGGCAAGCATTCCCACCTTGACCATGTTGAGATCCTATACTTGTGAAGTTAATTATTTTGTTTATGAAATTGCATGCTATGTGAGTAAAATCATTATTTTATGTGGATCTAGTTATTCCTATTAGATGCATGGCTTAGGCCCGATAAACCATATCCTTGTAACCCTAGTATTAAGTACTGATCATTGGACGATCGGCAATTTAATTAGGAGTATAGGCAATAGCCCCGCTTAGCCCTGCTGTAGTGAAAACTAAGTTTTATCGATACGATGGGATTGGGATCAAAACCCTCGGTTTGTTATACATTCCGAGGGAATCTTTTAAAATGAAAGATTTGCTAAAATCCCAAATGAAAGTGATGGAGGTTTTGGATTCGGGCGGGGATGCTAAGGGTGTTATGAGGAGGTAGAGTAGCCGGTTGCTACTTGCGGAAGGAATGGTCGGGTAGCTGGTCGCTACTCGTGGAGTTGGTTGGTTGTGGAGTCCCGCTCGAATCGGTTAAGGATCGAACCTAAGTGCCGCTGAATCAGTTCCCCCACCGTACGTCCACATGTCCTTTATGGGAAGGACTGGACCTGGTACCCCGTCTAATGCCGGAGCCCGGAACCGTGGGAAGTTAGGGAGAAGTGCTAGTGGATCCGGGAATCTCTAGAGGATCTCCACGGGACTGCGTAGGGGAAAAGCTCTTCGTGGGTCTCACTTTGTCATGGGGGTAAAACTCAGTAGAGTCTTACAAGGTACGTGGAACATGGTCCGACACAAAGGGGGAGAGTCCCACTTTTGTCATCCGAGATGTAAAAGGTCGGGTAGTCCTCCTAGCGAGTCCGGCTCTAGTGTGAACACGGGCGAAAGGTCTCGTTGTAATATCCCTGTCAGTATACGTCACGAAGTATACCCAGGGTGACTTACATCTTGTGGGTAAAGCCGTACCACCTCTGCAGAGGGTTAAAAACTATTCGAATAGCCGCGTCCTTGGTCATGGATATGAACTGGTAAGGCCACACACTGGTTAGACTGAGTTTTGGTTGTGAAAGCTGGGAAATGGGATTAAGGACGTGGGCATGATGTGTCCACAGTGAGCAGTTTAAGCTACGGTCTGGTAGTGAGGAACTGCGGAAGAGGAAACCTAGCCCGGGCCGCGAGGCGGTAGCGCGGGTAGGTGGTAAGGATTGCTCGAGGCGGTAGATGGAGCTACCGGCCTCTAGGGGACGACTGTTTTGCTGGATTGCCCAGCACCGAGTCTTGTCTCGACAGAGATGAGCCCGTGGATTTCGAAAATGCTTTTAAATCTACTATACTGTATTTCGAATAAGAACTTACATTTCCGCACAACTTGCAACTTAGGTTAGAGCTATCCCTTGAACAATTCCCTGCATGAAATATTGCCGTATATTTCCTCCTGGGGGAATAGCTTGCGAGTACATTCCATGTACTCACCTGGCTTGTTGATTTGGCCAGACGAAGGAGACGTCAAGTCCGAAGAAGCTTACGATCGCGAAAGCTAGGGCGTAACCCCAGTCAGTTGCCTGTCGGGTATGGCACACTGATGGGCCACATTCCGCTGGGTTTTTCCGCTGCAAATTCATAGCCGCTGGGCTACAGGTATCAGATTATCGACCTTACCGGTCTATTTAATTGTTTACGCATGTATGACAATGATATGCAGGTTAACTCGTGTGTATCGGCTACTGATCCAGGGACCGATACAGTAATCACGAGGGAGTTCCCGGCCTTAAAACCGGGGGCGCCACAACTTGTTTCTGATCGAAAGTCTTTTGGGAAATGTTTGGAGCAAACACCCTCTTTCATACAGACACACCCTCTTTCATACAGACACATCTATCATTTAGGTCACCACATGGACCATGCATCATGAACTCCGAGACCAATGCATATCCCAGAGAATCAACAATGGGATCAGGAATATCTGCACTAATAAAAGAATCAATAAGATCTGTGCTAACCTGATTGTTACCGCCGATCTGCCATATAAGGATGTGCGCGTGTGGCAGCCCTCGTTTTTGGAATTCAACAGTATGTAGAACTGCAAATGGAAATGGTAAATTGTCAGAACTAATAAAACGATATGCCATAATTTTAAACAACAAGCATAGGTGCATAGAGACAAGGATTTTCAAAAGGCAATACCAGCCTTTATAGGGCCGTAGGCCCGACCAGCTTTAATATCATCTAGATATTCATTAAGCTTCATACTGTACACCCTCACAATGATGTCTGCTCTATCACCAGGTTTTTGACCAGGCTCAAGTAATAGAGCTTCGGTGATCTCAGGCCATTTGGGATTGCACGTGAAAGTAGAGAATAAATCAGGTGGACCATGGACACGACAAATGGCAAGGCCATCTTGGAAATTTTCCTGCATGTAACGTCTTCCTCCTGTATGGCTAGAAGGTAGAACTGTTTTTTTTACCTATGGTACCACCATCAATACAGCCCTGACTAACAGCATCAGTGATACCTTGGAAATGGTCAGATCTAAGTTCATCCTGATGTGTCAATATATATTGGAGTCTACACTCATCAATACATGCCCGTGCATCAACAACAAATTGTGCGGATAGCAATGCATAACATAAATAAGGATTTGTCTGTTCAGGTTTGTAATGGCACACAAAGCCATAATAATCTTGCATTGTCATTGTATTTCGAACAGTACCAGCAGATGGATCCATACCAACATATAAAACATCAGTTTGAAACCCTCTCTCAGCATACGGAAATAACAATGGGTATTGCAAAGATATAAAAGCAAGATGCAAAGAAGAGATTCGTTGCAAACCATTGAACTTATCTTTGACAATGATATCACGACAACAATTTTCAATGGTGAAATCACCAACAACCAAAGCTGCAAGTTCGTTAGATGTGGGTAAGTTAAACTGTGGACCATCGCCATTGCCTGGCGCGATAATCCGAATAGAAATCTGCTCATCAGCATGGTCCTGTAAACGCTCTCTTGCTAGCCTAAATTGCTGAACCAAAGGATTAAACTCATCAAGCATACGTATCAAAGCAGCAACAATCTCACGATCCAGTTCACCTCTAGTATCATCATTTGGATCTAAAGCGCGTATCCTATGGTCAATTTCATTAGCAGGATCATAGATATATAACTCAGCAAACTTAGGAGATCCTTCCTCCTGCGGCAAAAGCGAACCTATACGGTGATGCACTTGTCCACTTATTTTGAAAATGTTTGGACCACGACCATTATTTAATGACCGATCTATACTTGCACCCATAGATGTGAAATTAAATAAGCAGTTGTACTGACGTATTTTTGTAAGAAACAATCTAGAACGACGATCACCATCAAAACGCACAAGCTGAGACAGAAAAGCTGGTGGAGATCTAAAAGGCGGTATAGCAACTTTCCCACCCTTGCAACACAAGTTATAAACAACTCGACGATATCTGACAGATGACATAGAAATCACTCTCTCTGCATACCAAAAAGATGCACCACAGTGGCAGCATTGATATTCAGGAGGACCATGGTACGACCGTCCTGAATAAGAAGCTGAGCAGAACACAGGAGATAAGAAAGCCTAGGATATGAAGCATAAAAGGTATTGCTTAGAGATAAAGAATAATGTATAACCCATATTCGTAGGCAGTACCTTTCAAACATTCTGCAAATTCGACACTAAAGCTAGTCTAGTCGGCCGGCAGCGGCCCGAACACAATATGGTCTATACAATTACATAATAAGAGAGTGCAAAACAATAAGAACGATCTAAGTAAGAAATAGAAGACAGGTCTACAGCAGTAATTTAAAAAGAAAGTGCACCTCTATATCCAGAGCGGCGTAGATCGATTAGCAACCTACGTCTCTTCCTATTCCTATCAGTAATCGCACGACTCAAGAACGGGAACCAACCATCTCCTATACGGGGCAGTAAAAATGCAGATATAAAAACACTGACACTTACAGAACCAATAAACCAAATGGAAGGATAGTTGGCTGACATCATACTCTTTCGTTTATGAGGAAGGAGGCCAGGATTAGGGGGTATAAAATAGGTACGTGCGCCAGCACAACCACGACGCCGGGGAGGCATAGCACCACAAGAGGCAGATCAGGTTGAACCCAACATCCAGATGGTAGTACTACACAAAAGGGAAAAACATCGTAATAATGGAAAATCCAATATAAGAAAAATACACGCCCAAAATAAGGGTAAGCAGGCGACAGGAAATTCGGTTAAAGTGTGGAAGAATAGATAACTCAACCATAACAACGCTGGGTTAGAGAAAATAAAGGAAAGTTGGTAGTTCGATAGGACCATAGGATTAATTATTACAATGAAGCAATAACTAATCTTATAATACAAGCAATAATTAAACAGAGAAATATATATGTATAAAAGGAACCACATAGTACTAAAGATCGCAGGCCGACGAAACCAACCGAGAATAGAGAGCTTGCCACTGAACGGCCTCATTCACAGACATGATACCACGACGATCAGTAAACACGGCTGACCGAGCAAAGGAAGCAGCCAGAAGTACAGCTGATCGAGCAAGTTCTCTATAAGCTACCATACCGTTATAATTATAATCAGACACAACAAACCCATATAATCCTTGCAAGAACCGAATGGCTTGGAAAGCAGCGTGATCATATAGTGAAGATATGTCGACAGGTGCGCATGCCCAGAAAAAATGCCTCTGGGGCCGGTCACCGTCGTTATTAACAAAGATCTCGATCTCGACGCCTGCCAGAACAGAGCCATCGTGTGCAACCTCACGAACGTAAGAGTGAAACGGTAAGCGACAATGATGTGCAATAATCTCCAACAGGGGCACATGGGAATAGTACGCAATGAACATCCTGTGGTAATCACACATAACAATAAACAGAAAAACACCCACAAACACCCAAAGAAAAGGAAACACCGTAGAACATTAGACAGGGAAAAAAGTAGAGTATAGAATAACATAGGGAGAATGAACCAATTACCTGGCGGCTCACTGAAGGCTTGCTAATAGACAGCGTATTCGTTCCTCCTTTTGAACAGATAGATCAGCAGCACGTATTTCTCTGGATAACCTAAAACAAAGAGGGCAAAAGTTAGGCATACGCTGAGTAAACAGAGCGGAAGCTTTAATGGGGGTGCAAAACAAAATCGATTCGATAAATAGTAAGGAGAGAAGCCGTAGGAAAAAATGGGGGTATAGACCTGGAGGAACAACGAAGGAACAATCGGTGACGCGAAGAAGACAGGCAGGTGATCTACACAAGAAACAATGGATCGATTAGAGCGACAGACGAACTACAGAGCAGGAAGCACGACATTTGGAGAACAAAAAAAATTAGGGAAAAATTGACCTCAGTACTGTTCGTGCGGCAGCACAACCATCGCAGATCCAGCGGAGTTAAAGAGCAGGAAGCCAAGCAAGGAAGCACCGCGGACGTGAAAGGGACAAAACGGACGCGAATATAATCGAAAGAGGAAGGGAGAAGAAAGGCAGAGGAAGATGGATTCATGTAGACTGCCTTCCCCGCAGGAACTACCTACCCAACAGTATTTTGCTGCAAGCGCCATGCTCACCCAACAGCGATCCGCTCCAAGACCGATGCGTCCGAAACAGCAGCAAACAGTATTTGGGTACGGAGGAACGAACCAGCGCATGGCGAGCAGGTCCGACGAACTGGAGCACGGCAAGACATCTGTACCCGACGACGAATCACAGGACACCAGGAACGCAGCATGGGAGAAAAGAGCAGGCAATCGTCCCACAACGCCTGGATCCAGCCGCGAATCGAGCACCGCGCACTGACCTCAAGCATGGGGCGGCGGTGAACTCGGCGATACCAGAAGCACCGAATGACGTACACACGGAGCGAAGGACCACGCGAAATCACCATTATACCCCCTAAGAACGCAGAGAGCTGAGACCGAGCAGATAGCAGCACACAGCGACTGCAGCATGGGACCAACAAATCGGACCGTCCAAAGCCAAGGACACGGGGCAAGATCTCCTTCAGTACCTTCGGTGATGAGAACGAACGACCCAGATGACGTGAACCACAGATCGAACGGGCAAAAATCCCAAAGCTCTGAGAGGCGTCCCTTTCCCGCACCAATTACCTTTGGTGATGCGTATTGCCATTTTGCAACTAGCAGCTTCCCCTTCTCATTTTCTGAAGTTGCATGCCATAACAACTCAAGCCAATATATTTGGTTATGCACTTCACTAGCGTAAGTAAACAAGCATTTATATTGTTTCGTGTTAACCGTCAATGTGAAGTATGATCGTGGCCAAAGAGCTGCTCGACGGCCTGCGTCGAGCTCGACGACACCGCCGCCGTTGGCGTCTACCGCCTCATCCGGTAGGACCTCGCCGGTGCGCCGCTCGGCTCCCGCGACGCCGTCCTCAACCACCACGCCTCTGTGCTCTCGCTCCCCTCCGACGCTGACCTTTCCCGCTCTGCGCTCATCGCGCTGCTCCTCGACATCCTGCATGGTACCAACCCAATCCTCTGTCCGTCCTCCTCCCTATCATGCTCCGTCGTAGCACAACATCGCACTGCAGAATTGCGCTTCCTGGCTCTAGATTTGCGCTTGACCCGTGTGGTGCTTCGCATCGTCTAACTGTTGGTTGGATTGAGATGTGTACGTAGTGATATCCTTTCCTGATCCTGTATGGCTCCGGGGTGTGTGGTAGCTTTTGGTCAGTGTCATCATGCCACGTGATCGCTGCTTGTTTGGTCTTGGAGATATCAGATACAGGGTAAACTCTAATCTTGGGTTTTCAAGTCTGCCTTTAGTTGTGATCTGACTTGTTTGCTACTTATTCTTGCCAAATTTATCTACTCATTCATGTGACATTTTTTTTAGGAAGTGCTGAGCTATGATGTTTTATCATGTATGGGCCATCTGAAAGAGTTCATATTTTTCAATTCTTGAGCTACAGTATTGGGTGCAGGTAGCTTGCTGAGCTTGTTCACAAAAAAGTTAACACGGGAATTTAGGGGGTAGGGGATTCAATTTTCTGACAGTAAATAGAATAGCCTAACATGTGAAAGTTACTTTTCAGCATGAATTGTCTCGAAGTTGGGGGTAGTAGGGCGAGTAAGGATTTTTAGAGCCCGAGCGACAGTGTGCTCTTTATCTGAGCCGCGCAGGTCTACCTCGTGATCTGAGCCATGTGCTATTTTATGTCTTCTCCTTTCATATACAGAAAAGATACAAATGGTAATACAGGTATCGTACATGATCCGTGGGGCCCGCCTAGGAGATAAAGGAAACTGTCATCTCTCTCTCATCCCAGTTCGTATCCGTGACTCCCTCGCTTCTCTCTCGTCTCTCAGCTCCGTGTCTCTCTTCACTCTCTGATCGATAGCGACAGCGCCGCGGCGCCTATCCCCGGCGTCTTCAGCATCGCCCTGTCGTCCTCCCACCAGGACACAACATCCCCGTGGTTGTCCCAAGCTGCACCGGTAGGACCCGAGCTGATCCGTCTTCTCCCGACGACATCGCCACCGGATCTGGCCGTGGAAGGTCAGGAAAGACGGATTCGTCGAGGGTGAGGTCGTATCCAACAGCCATGTCCTCCCCTGTGGCCACGACCTCCCCGCCGCTGGCCTGGTGGTCATCTTCTTCGTCGACGGCAGGCACCGAGGCTCCGGTCTCTTCTCCATCGCCGGCACGGGATACGGTCCCACTTCGCGGTCGCCGGATGGACGCCGGGGCGAGCGGATCTTGTCGATGCGTTCTCCAGTTCTTGTCCATTTTTTCAACTTTCATATCTTCTTCGATTTTTCAATGCAAAAACAAATGGTTGACACAAGATGTGCTCGTATGTGCTAATTTATGTATACACGAAATCATTTGTGCAATGTTTTATCTGTAGAAGTTCTTGTTTGACTCCATTTGTTCTTGAAACATTTTCTAGGTGCAATTTGTGGAAATATTTTTTGTTCATTACCTGTAATAATGGTGTTCTTTTGGATCCGACGCGACACATATTTCTATTTCTTGGTTGTTTGTTGATGAACCGAAATGGTGAAAGTATGAATTTGTGCTCATGATCCGATTGTCTGTTGGAATGGTGAATTTTTAGGTCACAGTAAAAATTTGTTAATGTCAGCCATTGCGCTTGTTCTTGGATGGTGAAGAGAATAACCGGGATGGACGATTCTGCAATTTTAGTTTCGTTTGTGATGGACCAGTGAACTTTTTGGGTACAACTTGTGATGTTTTAGTGCTTAATCTTGGAACGTGGGTGTAATAACGTTCAAGCACTGGTATTCTGTGACCATCAGTGCTTAATCCTGAAAAATCGGTGTTGATTTTGTGATATAATCGATGCTTAATCCTGCAGTCAGTGTTACTTTCTTGTGAAATCGGTTCCTAATCATGACAAATCAGTGTTAATATTTTATGCTCATTTGTGCAGTGTTGATTTAGTTCCAATCATGCAATTAAAATTAATTTTACTGCTGTGATACATAGAAGATTGAAGTTTTGAATGTGTTGTGCTGGCCCACATGAAATAAGTATGACAGGACAGTCCAAACACAAAGAAATATACAGGATATTTTTGGCAAATATACCAACCAGAATACATCTGCTCGAACACCAAAAGGCATATTAGATAATATGTTGATTTAGTTATCCTTTCGGCAACAAGATTCTATGGTGTTCATTGGATGTTGTTTATTTTTCAACTTGATGTATAAATGTTCAGTTGTGGGTGTATTTTCCACTCGGAGTAGAAGTAACTTTATAATACCAAAATTATCCAGTCCTTGTATGTAAGTTTTGTGCCTTGTGTAATCTAAGTAGTTTTTAGTACTAACTTTGTTCCTTTATTCAGTCCTCTTTGGGTGTAGTTTTCCTCTCAGTTACATACCGTATAAATGTTACTATATATGACGCAATGGAAGTATTCCACCATTATTTAAAACAAATTATGGATATATGTTCATTTTGTAATTTAGATAATTACTAATCAGTACCTGTAGTTGTGTAATGCTTTTGGAAGTAATATGTCAATGGTAGCCATTATGGAACTTTTGTTCAACGGGTTGAAATATGTTGGCATGCTTCATGTGTATATAATTACCAATGCTTCATTGTCTAGTCGGCTATTGGAGCTTCATCCCCACAACTGCATTTTACATCTTGCAGTGAGTTCATCCATCTCCACGAGGATCTGTCTTTTTTTATGAACATAAGTACTCTCTAGGCTATTCAAGCAATGATGACGTAGAATCCATAGTCTGACTGGGTAGCTTTTCACATGTTTAACACAGTCTAGAAGTAGATGTATACGTGGTGGGAAAGTCACTACGTAAATGTTTAGTAGTAATTTTATGAATTTTTTAGGTATACTTGATTGTTTAGTGAGAAGGAATGACCCTTTTTTTTTCAAGAAAAGTGGCAGAAGTACTGCCTTTTTTATTAAGAGAAACTAATTTTTAAATATTTACATGTCTATTTGAAAGAGAGAGAGGAGCAAAGGTAAAGATAAAGATAAAGATAAAGAAGAAATGACCCTAGCTTCTTAAAAAAACTGTAAATATTTGATAACGTCAGTGGGATTAAAAGGGATAGTATCAGATGATGGGAGTGGAGGATTAAATATATATATTTTTAAGCAAGACCCAGAATTTGATGGCGACCTTGTCATGTTTGGTCATTTGCTTCGTACACTATCTAGGTTTTGTAGACCAAAACTAGTAGTCAAAATGCTTGTTCTAGTTTGTGTGTTTCTGGCAAGGTGAACTGTTAGATCAAATGCTTGGCAGTGAATTAGCCTAAAAATTTTATGTACTACGGTTTTGATGTTGTTAAATACTACCCGGGCTTTTTGATGTGTACATTTTTTTTCTTATGTATGCAGTGGTAATCATCATATGGAGCATGGGCATCAACTCCTAAGGCTCATTGTTTTATTTCCATCCCCCTTACGGTGAGTTTGTACTCTCGGTCTCTTTTTCTCTTGCTTTTGTGACGTGGTTCTGTTCTTGTGTATACTATGATTTTTTTTTGCATGTGTCGAACTGCATGGTGGAAAGGTTCTTTTATCTGCATATTGTGACGTGGTATGGCTATGTTAGTTAGTTCTTGCTAATGACCTGTTGATAAACAACCGTCATTTTTCATTATAGCTTCATAAACTAAAATTCGTAGAAATTTAAAATTAAAGTTTAATGGTTGGTCATTTGAAATTTATGAAGTAACTAGGAGATTAAGAATTCCCGCAAGTTACTTATCATGATGAGTCATATGGAAAAAGGAAGAAAAGAGTAGCTTGTGGTATAATGGACGCAAGTTCCGTAGTCGATAGAAGTAATTATATGGTACATTGGATGCAGTTTCTCAATTTATTATAAGTAAATATGAATCTAAAAATGGCTTATTGAAGTACGTATGCATAAACTGGCAAACAACGAATAAATCAGTTCAGGTATATTTTAGTTTTGCATTTTTCACCATAGATAATAAGCTTAAATCCATAAACCATTCCTAATAGATAGTTATAAATATAACAAGATTATTCGCGCTGTAGTTTATACAAAGATTATCTAGATAACGATTTTATATATAGAGCCTAAACCATCTCTAACGAGGCGTTATACTACTTAAAAACTCCACTCTCGACAATGTAAAAAAGACTCTTTGGTGCGCACCCTAATACATAGTAATCCTCGACAAGTAATAATGTCATGTCGATGTCAACTGTCAAGTCGGCATAACATCAGGCTTTACATATGTCTCCCGGCATGGTGAACCCCCTCCGATCTTGGCCTTGCAGACAAGCACCGTGCCGTTCGGCATCTTCAGCTCCACGTCCATCGCCGCGTCGCCTCGCCCCAGCTCGCCAGCCAGCTGGTTCCGCAAGAAGCGCGGCACCACCACGTCCTGTCCCCATGCCCTAACCCGGCCCTCGCGCTCCCCGTTCGCCTCCGCGCAGAACGGCTCCAGGGAGCCCTTGCCGAGGAGCGCGTCCTCGTAGAACACGAGCGCTGTCGAGAGGACCGGGATGCACGTCTCGCACTGGTAGCGGCTGTTGTCGATGCGGAAGGTGAGGTTGAACACCGGGGAAAGTGTCGGCCGGTTGCCCGCGACGCCGGTGATGGCCATCGTGTACTCTGGTGTGTAATTATCCGCAGTGGCCTTCAGGAGCAATGCGAAGAAGCCAACAACCATGCCAACAAACACGAGCACGATGAGCGCCGCAATACTACACAGCCTCTTTTCTCTTCGCCTTTTCCTTCCGTCATGCTGGGAGAAAGTCTCCAATATCCTACTCCTACCGACTGCCAGGCGCCGCGCGATCGATAGAACTACCAGCGTTGGTGTACACGTGCTTTTTGATCAGTTCTGCTCGTCTCGAACGGTTTTTGTTAGTGCAGACGTGCAGCTATCAGCCCAGCGATATAAGGGGGTGTTTGGTTAGGCTTTTCAGCAGTTTTTTACTGGAAAAAGCTGTAGCCCAACCAAACGGCCAGCTTTTCAGCAGCTTTTGCTAACGGTAACTGTGGGTTTTGCAGTGCAAATTCAGCTGTTTGAAAAAGCTGCCTTCTATCAGCTTTTTGCAATGTGCTGAAGTTTTAGTGCTCATTTTTCAAAATGCTGTAAATTATTTAGGTCAACCAAAAGCCATATATTCACTTTCCCACAGCCACAGCAGTTTTTTCAGACAGCCAGCCAACAGCAGCTTTGTCAACAGCCACAGCCCAACCAAACAGGCCCTAAATAGAGGGGATGCCGATGCCCGGGAACGCGGATACGGATTCGTAATCGTCATGGATTCTGCAAACTGTTTTTTTTTCACCGAGGTGTAACACCCGTGACGGACTCGGCTTGGTCGTTCGTGGGCTTTGGGCCAGCTGTACACGGGCTCGTGGCTCAGATCGGTTGCTATAAGAGAAGAAAGCTCCCGATCGACCCCTGCTTCTTCTGTCTCCAGTCTGGACGCTCTCTATTATCATGCTTTTTGCAAATAAAGTCACTCTTTCAAAGGCAAGACCAGTGTATTATCACCTTCCATTTTATTAATTTGTAGATTGTGTTTTCCCCCTCTTGTGAACCACTAAACTACTAATAGAGATAGCTGGCACAGCCAATGTGTAAAGTAAGTACGGGTGATGACTATCTGAAGTCAGAATTATTTTTTCCAGGGAGCGACGAACTTTTTAGCATGAGCTTTGCATGATAATTTGTACATGTTAGCTCCCTGCAAGAAAACGTAGCACTTTATCCAGTTAGTAGCGTAGTTACAAAACTTAGCGAGACTGGTATGTATGTGTCCATCGATACATGTCTCAGATCTCAAACGTGCCCTCCAGCTCAAGCTACCCACCGGCAGCCTCCTCTTCCTCGTCAGCGACGTAGAGGTACGGGTTCTTCTGATCTTCTCCACCGGTTGGAAGTTATAGAAGACGAATACGTAGAATGCCAGGCTCGCCGTCTCGACGGAGACGTTGACCACCCACTGGTACTTGTAGCTGAGCACGGCGGCGAATGCCGACACGGCGATCCGTGTGAAGTAGAGGTACCCGACCACGACGAGGTAGAACTGCTTGAAGAGGGTGAGCTTCTTGAGGTTCCGTGCCGCCTTGCCGTCGGTCTTGGACGCCTCCCTCAGGTTGCGGATGAACCAGATGATGGGGAAGAAGACCGTTCAGCAGCAGATGACGTCCACCAGCAAGATCTGGTTCCACGCCAGCCAGTCCCTCCCCGCCGGCGCCGTCTCCCCGATCAGTTCCGACGCGATGTTCTCGATCACTTGCAGTGGTATGATGATCATCAGCACGTTCTTCTCGCGCTCCTGCATGCGCGCGTGCACGTACGCCAAACATTCGGGTTACGTACGTTGGCAAAATGTATCGTTCTTGGCTTAATCGTGCGTAGGCCGGTGCTTGCTAGATACTTTGATCGTTGCACGTACGTACGGACCTGGAGGTATGTCCTTAGTGCCGATGAAGAAGCCTGTCATAGCAACGAGACTAGACAGTGAACTTGTGGCACCCCCACACGGTTTTACGGACATACGAGGATTGCTTGGGAAACTACGTCGCGAACACACTGCAGTCGCGCATACGGGTTGTATGACGCGAAGACACTCGAACCCGCTGCGAGCCCCGAACTTGAGGAGAGGAGAAGCGGGCCAACTTTTATTTCAGAATTTTAGAAGCCCCTTGAATGGAAGGGGTGCCCCTCTATTTATAAGAAAAACGGAGGGGTATAGGAGATTACAAAAATGCCATCGGGCTATTTACAATTTTGCCCTTAGATGCACTAATGCTCTCAGGAGCGAACCGATCTTTTCCTCTGGGAATATCCCACGGCCCCCACTCTCATGCGTCCTCCGTGGCGACGATCTTCTCGTCGCCACGGACTTGGCGTTCACACGGACTTGGTGTTCGCACGGACTTGGCACTCGCACGAACTTGGTGTTCGCACGAACTTGGCGTTGTCGCGGACTTGACGTTGGCACGGACTTGGCGCCATCATCGGACTTGGTGCCGTCATCGGGCTTGGCGCTGTCATGGGGTTGGCATCGTCACGGACTCGGTGTTCACACGGACTTGGCGCTGGCACGAACTTGGTGTTCGCACGAACTTGGCGTTCGCACGAACTTGGCATTGTCGCGGACTTGGCGTTGGCACGGACTTGGCGCCATCATCGGACTTGGCGCCATCATCGGGCTTGGCGCCGTCACGGGGTTGGCATCGTCACGGACTCGGCGTTCGCACAGACTTGGTGCTCACACGAACTTGGCGTTCACACGAACTTGGCGTTGTCGCGGGTTTGGCGTTGACGAGCCATGTGGTCCATTGATTTCCCCTAAGTGTAGAAAAAACGTCGAAACCGGGTAGCGCGGGGACCCCTTCCCCAACAGTAGTCCCTCGCCAGTGTGGGCGGTCAAGTAGTGCCCGCACGGGCTGGCGCACCAGTTGCTCCAGCTGGCTCCGCGCCGCCCGCTAGGCCAGCTCGCGTGGCCGCCGCTGCCAGCCCCGGCCGTTGGACGCTGCCGCCGTGGACCGACGCCGCCGCCTCACGCCGTTGCCGCCTTCTCACTCGCGCAGGACATAGGGAGTGAGGGCGCCGCTGCTGGAGCTCCGCCTCCGGCTACCTCCATCCGCTGTCTTGGCCCCCTCGCCCTGCAGTCACTGCTGCTCGAGCTGACTGGGGCGAGGATGTCCGAGCGCGTTGCAGCACCGCCATTCTCCGTCAGTCGTCAAGTGTAACGGCCCCCTCATCACGACCCACTCTACACGTGTGCATGCATATATAACTGCGTGGTATAATAGGATGTATGAGATGAACGGGCGTTGGTGGGTTGATTGTATGTGAAGTGGATCCCTCGTAAAAGGACTGCTATCATAATGCAATTTTTTTTGTTGCGAAATGGCTGTGTGTAGATGATGGAATGCTAATGTCACTTCTATATGCGCACTTCTGCCAAATTGAACTGTCATAGTCCATTGTCATGTGATTCGCGCATTAATACGTCACACGTCGCGAGACATGCCAGTAGTTGCTTCTGTTGCCGGACATGACGTGTTTCATGGGATGACTTCTTGTTCCCACTTCTATTCACTTTTTCTCGCAGGAGCGCCGTGGATTGAGTGACTTTTGCGCCTGCCTAGCTCACGGCCATCGGAACCGACTGGTGAGGAGATAGTGACGGGACCCGTCGCAGCGACCGCGTCACATCGACCTTGGTCCCGTTCGCTCAAGACCCCCGTGGCCATTCGGGAGACGTGGAGGGCGCGCTGGCAAGGCTTCATGCTTAGGCTGTGGGGACTGAAGCGACGCGACGTGTGGGTGACAATGGGGTTCACCGCGTCGGCCGTAGCCCCGTTCGATGTGGACGGTCTTCGAGGTTTCCACCAAGAGAGCAGCGGAGGAGCAGACGTGACAAGATAGCGATGGGACCCGTCGTAGCGACCGCGTCGAATCGACCGTGGTCCCGTTCGCTCAAGACAGCGGGGCTTGCCTTATCAGCTGTAGCCCTGTCTGGTGCGGATGGTCTTCGAGGTCTCCACCACGGGAGCAATGGAGGAGCGGACGTGACAGGGACGACCTTCCTCGCTGAGGTCGCGGCGTGACTAGGCTTTACTGGCTCCATCGTGACGGAGCCGCGAGGCCGACGTCGTGTCGGAGCACTGAGTCAACGCCACAACAGAGACGCTGTGACGCAGTGGCAAGCTCGACGCCATGACGAAGCCACCGTGATGGAGCGCCGAGGTCGACGCCGCGACGGAGCGCCAAACTAGACGCCACGAGAAGAAGCCATGATGGAGCGCTGAGGCCGATGCCGCGACAGAGCGGCGAGCTTGATGCCGTGATGGAGACACCACGATGGCGTGCTGAGCTGGACGCCGCGATGAAAATGCCATGACGAAGCGCCGAGGTCGAAGCCGTGACGGAGATGCCACGACGGAGCGCTGAGGTCGACGCTGTGATGGAGCACCTAGCTGGACACCGCGGTGGAGATGCCACGATGGAGCGCCGAGATCAACGCTGCGATGGAGTGCCAAGCTGGACGCCATGACGAAGGCGCAATGACGGAGCGCGAAGGTCGACGCTGAAAGAGCATCTAGGCCCCAAGTTGGTTTTGATGGTTAATGGCAACTCAAACTGGAATCTAACGTTTACAGTGAGTGTAAGCAGGTTTTTAGGTTCCAGAAAGAAGGATCATCAAGGGAAGGATGACCACCAAAAAAGGTACAAGGGTGATTTCCAGGACTAAGGAATGGCGGTGCTAGGCAGTTGTGCCACAGCTGTGAAGGAGCCGGTGCTGTGCAAAGAGTTGCAAGCAAGGTGATGGTGGCTTGATGCGTCAAGGGCCGTGACTACAGTTGGTGGGCAGGTAAAGCCTAGATTTGCTAGTTCTTTTGAGTCCATAGGAAAAACCCGTACTATCAAGAGGGATGTAATCAGTATCAGTTGTCTAAGAGACTTTTGCTCAATGCTCAGAGGGTCAGTGTGTAAGCAGTAGAAAACCCCAGGGACTAGAGTCACCGGTGTGACACAGCGTGTCACAGGTGGTCTAGTGCTCTAAGACTCAGGTACTTCTCTAGACCAGGGGAGAGCTTGTAAATGCTAAGAGAATTGCACTGCGATAGCTGGTCTGGTGAGTCAGAGGGCTGTCGGAGGTTCTCTCCTTATAGGTTTCAGAGAGTGTTGTATGCTGAGGGCATATCATGTGCCAAGACCGGCTGAGTAGATAGGCTGCGTCAGTTAAGGGTTCACCTGTGTGTGCCACCGGTGATACAGGTGTCGGTTTGCCCGAGCCGTTATAGTTGGGCGGAGTGGTTGGCTGTGTCACCTGTGGCTGACATCGGTGGCTCACTAATCCTACGTGGCAACAGTGTAACGGTCGGATGCCTGTGAACCCTATATATAGGGGACCAGGGGAGAACTTCGTCCTCAACCTTGCTAAAACCTGTGAATCACATACGACCATTGCAAAGCCTCCAACCACCGAACAAAAGCCAAAAGCATAAGTGATAGTTCGGGTGAGTGTGTGAGCTTTGAGCAAAGAGCAAAAGTTCCTCCAAGAGATTGTTGCTGGTTCATCTGTTACTCTTGGAGTGTCTGCTCTTAGACGGGTGTAGGAGTTGCTGGTACCACCCAAGCTTGTGTGGGCTGGATCAGTAAGTTTGTGAAGGTGATTGAAGTCTACCTGCTGTGAGCAAAAGGACTTCCACAAGCTAAGGAAGAGGCCTGAACGTCAGGTACTCGGAGAACAAGCACGATTTAGTACTGGCGATCTCTTCGGAGTAGCTTCTCCAACGGAGACGTACCTTCTCTGAAAAGAGTAGGGAACTTCGGTGAAAAACCTCCTTGTCTCTGAGTGCTTTACCTGTTTACTTCCTGCAGTGCTATATGCTTTTGTATACTCGTGTGATTCTTGCTATCTTTATTTATCTGTGATATATCACCTTTATACCTGCTTAGCTTAGCTGTGTCTCAGTTGCTAGAGATCTTATCTGTTACCTGTCATAGCTACCTGTGACACAGGCAATAGCTATCTTCATCTGTGCTAGGTTTTGATCTTACCTGTGTCAGACACCTGTGTGATAGCTGCATGCTATTTTTCATATCATATCACACCTGTGTCTATTGCCTGTCACACAGCCTGTTAACACTTGCTTCTGCTCAAGTCTTAATCTATTAATCTAAGCTAAAAGAAGTAACTTTTGTTAGCCTCCTATTCACCCCCCTCTAGTCGGCACTCCTGGTCCTTTCAGACGCCGTGTCGGAGATGCCACGATAGAGCACCGAGGTTGACGCCACGACAGAGCGCCAAGCCGAACGCCGCGATCGACACCGCGACAGAGCGTCAAGCTGGACGCCGTGATGGAGATGCCACGACGGAGCGCGGAAGTCGACGGAGACGCCGTTATGGAGCGCCGAGGTCGACGTTGCGATGGGATGCCGAGCTAGACGCCGTGACAGGGACGCCACGATGGAGCACCAAGGTTGATGGAGACACCGCGATGGAGCACCGAGGTCGACGCTGCAACGAAGTGCCACGACAGAGCGCCGGGGTCGACGCCGTGACGGAGCGCCAAGCAGGACGCGTGACGAAGATGCTAGGACAGAGCACCAACGTCGACACCGTGATGGAGGGGTGAGGTCGACTCCGTGACAGAGTGCCAAAGTGGATGCCACGGCGGAGTACAGAGGTCGACACAGCGACGAAGGGGCGAGGTCGACTCCGTGATGGAGTGCCGAAGTCGACGCCGTGGCACGCTGTCGAGGTCGGTGTCGCGACGGAGCACCGAACGGTCGACACCGCGACCGAGCACTGAGTGGTCGACGCCACGACGGAGCGCCGAGGTCAATGAGCTCGATGCCGCGATGGAGTGTCAAGCTCGACGCTGCGATAGAGCGCTGGGGAATTCGAAGCTACGACGGAGCGCTAAGGTCGACGCCGCGACGGATTGTCGAGCTCAACGTCACAATGAATCACCGGGGAAGTCGACACCACGACGGAGGGGCGAGGTCGACGCCTCAAGGAAGTAGCAAAGTCGACATCGCGACGGAATGCACAATAGGTCGACGTTGTGACGGAGGGGCAAGCTCGACATCGCGACGGAGCGCCAAGCTAGACGCTGCGATGAAGACGCCACGACGGAGTGCCGAGGCCGACGCCGTGATGGAGCAGCGAGCTTGATGCCGTGACGGAGACGCCACGACGGGGACCTCACGATGTAGCGCCGAGGTTGATGCCGCGACGGAGATGCCACGACAGAGTGGCGAGCTCGATGCCGTGACTTCGGGCTCCTTTTAGTTGTTTTTCTTTGTGTCAGTCTTTGGGTTTCGCTGAGTGCAAGGGGGCTAGCGGCAGGCATCACATCGGGGCTCGTGGCATCAACATGGAGCTCTTCTCTTAAAGGATCAAGATGTCGGCCTAGAGGGGAGGGGTGAATAGGCGACTAAATAATTTTACTACAATGTTAATCAAATCTTTCACTTTTGCGGAATTAAACTTGATTGATTAGCAAAGTTGGCAATATTCAATATGAGTAATCAAATATACTAAGCAAGATGAGTATGAGCAATATCAAAGTACCTGCAAAGTAAGTGCGAAATTAAATGAGCAAGGGAGAGAAAGATTTGTTGCCGGGGTTCAGATCCTTGGGGAATCCTACGTCTCCGTTTGGGTAGCTCAATCACACGTGATCAAGAGCCGGCTCCCTCTCAAGCCTTTATCCCTCGAGGACGCTCTTGTATCTCCTCGACTTCTTCTTGGTGATTCTTTCCTCTCGGAGACGAATCCCGACCTTCACAAACTTCTTGAGGCTCACCACAAGGATGGGAGCTCTCAAGGACTCCTAGCCATCTAGAAGACCCTAATCTCCAAGAGTAACAAGCGCGTCGATTTGCTTGGAGATGAACTCAATTGCTCTAGTGCTCAACACTTTGAAAATCCTCACTCTTTTGGATCTCTCTCTCAAGAACAAGGGCTTTTAGCTTTGGAGGAGGAGAAATGGCTCTCTTGAGTGCAGGAAACAATTTGGCAAAGAGTTGGGAGTGAATGGGGGGAGGAGGGGTATAAATAGCCCTCTCACAGAAACTAGCCGTTGGATTTGAAATAACACATCCGGACATTCCGGAAAACTTAGTCCGGACACTCCGGATATACAAAAATCCCAACGGTCAGAATCTCATAACACATCCGGACATTCCGGGTAGGTCCGGACACCTTCCCGAGAGCAGAGCGTCCGGGATTAGGACACTCGGACATTCCGGGTTAGGCCGGATACTCAGGGCACCTACCCGAGAGCGGTACATCCGGGATTTGGACACCCGAACATTCCGGGCTAGGCCAGATACTCCGGGAACCTACCAGAGAGCATACTACTTAGCACCAAAACACTCGGACATTCCGGCCTGGGGCCGGACACTCTGGATACTCAAAGGAAATTAAGTTTTGGCTAAGTGTACATGATAAATTTGTGTCTCCAACATAGAATATTGTTGAGCAATTTAGCACTGAGCTTTCTCACCAGCATGTCGACACACCCTCTTTATAGTACGGCGTTCCTATACTCAAAAGAAATAGGTCGAAACCTCATAGATAGTAAAATCCACAAAGATCTTCAACAAAACATACGTCGTCTTCTTTTCTTCACTTTTTGGGGGGTCGTCAGTGCCGACTGTTCTGCACAAGGGGACTAAAACCTGAATGTGTACTCATTGAAAATGTTAGTCCCTTAATCGTTCGTCATTTAACACCAAAACAAAATTAGGGACCTAGATGCACTTTCAATCTCCTCCTTTTTGGTGTTTGATGACAACACGACTAAAACTTCGATAAAGAGATGTAATGAATTTATTTTTTGATTCTTGGATGTATGAAGAGCTCCCCCTAAATGTGTGCATGATAGATTTGCTTGGAATACAAATGCACATATTCTATTTGGGATTGTGAGAGCTCCCCCTATATCTTTGACAATATAGCATATTTGAGAGTTTAAAAAGACTATGCACAAGATTGATATGACATGGATGATGATAGACTTGAATAGCACATATTATGTCATATAGTCTCCAACAGTTAAGGATGAGGTTCAAATAACATCAACTCAAAAGAAAACATAGAGCACCGAAGGTTCAAACTTAAAGCACCGAAGGTTCAACACATAACACATGGCATAATAACAGGCATAACAAAAGGAATCCTCCAACCCCAATCCTAGAAGCTTATCTCCCCCTTTGGCATCATGACACCAAAAAGGAAGAAATGCCTGGGCTAATGAGCTCGCAACGATGAGGCTCCTCCAGCATCAAACTCGGCTGCTCCTCCCGGCGGTGGTGAAGGCGACAACGGAGGAGAGTAGAAGGGGTCGGGGAAGACTTCCTCTTCACTGGGAGCATACTCTGAGCCCTCAGGAGATGGATTTATGTTCAGCTGAGTCATGATTTGCTTCTGGCGGATAGCATTCTTCTTCAGAGTTTTCCTGTTTCTGGCATTCTGCACTGAGATGGACTTGCACATGTTGAAGATCGCTTTTATAGCATCCGAGGTCGAGCGGAGCATACCATGAGGAGGTGACTGTCTATAAGCTCTTGGAATTTCAGCTGCTTTCTTTTGCTTGGTAACCCTAGGTTGATACAAGACATGTTTGACTTCTTTGTGAAATACAATACCGGTTGCATCATCAATGAGCTTCTAGATGTAAGGTGCATAAGGTAGTGATCTCTTTTGTTCCGCCATGGCAAGCTTCATCTCATTGAAGATGAAATCAAACACATGGAAGCTTGTGTGTCTGTCACCCATAGCGTTGAGGAGGTTGAGAGTGTAACTCCGAATCTGAGATGCATCCCCTTCTTTAGGAGCTAGGGTGTGGCGGACCATCTTTTTCATTGTGTCATAGAAGGGCAGCAAACCCGCAATGTTTCCCAACACAAAACGCTTGCTATGGTCATAGAAGTGCATGATATTGTTGGCATTGAGTGATTCTGGAGTATGCAATCTGTCACTGGTTCTATCATCAAATCCAGGAAGTCTCAAAGTGTGTGCAAATTCTGTGAAGGTAGTTTGGTACTTCACTCCATTTGTCATCCAATGGATGGTCCTGCGTTTGTCCTTCTCAAATAAAACGGTGGCATAGAATTGCATGATAAGCTCATCACACCAATTGTTTTGAAATCCCATGATGTCCTTGACTCCTTTCCGCTCACAAGTTTCGCGGATTCTTGGAAAGGCATCCTCATTTGCTTCAATGTATGCCCAGTCAATAGCCTTTTGTTGGATGACCGGCTTTCCAAGTGTGAGAAGCACGGTCTCATAGTAATCTTGTTGCACCAATGTGAAGAACCTCGGTGATGGTGATAAGCCACCCGGGTATCACCAAGGAGGGCGAATCCGGCCTCCCGGCCACGGGATGGGCCGGGCCGACTACTCGGAGTCTGACTACAACACGGGGGCACCTCACCGACGTGGAGTACAAGACAAGGACTAATACCTGTCCGGCTTACCCGGAATCGGTTGTAACCAAATAGGAAACATATCTGTTAACCCGATCGGGACTCTGTAACCCTACCCCGGCCGGCTATATAAGGCTCGGTAGGGGACCTCCGATCGGCATCGCCTTTACATCCAGCATCATCTCCATTGTTTCATAGCTCAGGCCCCTTCGAGATCGATTCTCTAGGGCCTGCGGCACTCGGGATACAGCAATACCAGCCACCAAACACAGGACGTAGGGTATTACCTCACCGAGAGGGCCCGAACCTGTCTAAATCTTGTCTCCCGTGTGCAGCCATCCTGATTTGCTGTGCTCACGCCGCCCCATAGTTAGTATTGCCGGAATAATACTCCGACAGTTGGCGCGCCAGGTAGGGGCTCGTGCGCATAGATCCATCTGCACGAGTCGGGATGGCTTTCGCCAACAACAACAACGTTTTCGTCTCGGGAAGCAGCCTGAAGTTCGCCTTCATCAGCGCTGCCCCGGACCCTGGCCAACTCCTCCGATTTGGGAGGTTGGACTTCATCGCCGACAAGATCGGCCAGCTTCACCTCTGCTACTTGGCGACGTCCCGATCGGCAGAGGTTTCACCAGCTCTTCAGCATGGGACTCCCACGAAGCCCACACGCTCGGCCCCTCTCCCCAGGGAAGAGGCTCCGCCGAAATCGGATCCGTTTATTGCACACGAGTTCGCACTCGGATCCCGACTGGTCGGCGCCATCGACTCTCTCCTCCCTGTCCTCGAGTATTACTCGGACGAGGATGAAAGCTCTGGCAGCCACCATCCGTCCCGGGAAGTCTTCATGGCCAATGCCGGCACGCTAGACGGCAATGACGGCCAAGAAGTCCCCATTGAGCAACAAACGCCGGACGAGCTCGAGGCCACCCGACTCCGACTCCTTGCTAAGGAGGAAGAGTTGATCGAGCAGCAGACTCGGCTCGCTCGCCAGCGAGACGACCAACAACGCAACGACGACATGAGGATTCGAGGACGCCAAGTCCACAACGAGCTCCGCATGCGTGAGAAGGATGGGGTTACGATTTTTCCCCTCCCGAGTCACAACATCGTTGCAGCCACCATGGCGGCACACGCCATCGAGATCCCCGAGGGCAACCCGGGATACGAAGAACTTCGACGGCTCCGCATCCTGCTAGAGCAAACCGCCCTCCAGCACGCAGAAGCCTCCGAAGATCGCCCCAGCTCCTCCGCAGGTGTCAGGAGCCGGCGCTCTACGCCTCAGAAGAGTCCATCGCGCGCGGATGGGCGACGAGCAAGTCCCGACCGGCGTCAGCCGGTAGGCAACGTCCATGGGCGACTCGGCGCCGATCGAGATGCTCGTGGCACCATAGACGCCAGGACCCGTGCTCGGCGAGATGCCGAAAAGAACGCCCGACAAGCTACACCGGTCCACAATCGGCTCGGACCTAGGAACCCCGCGGACGCAGAGCGAAGCGCTCATCACGGTTCCAGGGGAGAAAATCGTGGCAACCACCGCAATGATAGCGGCGCCACCAGCCGGGAACGCTCCCCTCCGAATTCCTCCGGCTTGGGGTACTCGGGCCCGAAAGCATTCGGCCCACGTATCCGCAGCGTCTTCTTCCCGCCGCGATTCCGGGTCACCGGCATCGACAAGTACACGGGCGAGACGCGACCGGACATCTGGTTGTCCGACTACCACACAGCGTGCAGAACCAACGGTGGGAACGACTACGTCGCGATCCACTACCTGCCGCTCTTCCTGGCCGACTCAACGCGAGCTTGGTTGACCAGCCTACCTCCGGGGTGCATCCATACGTGGAAAGACCTCGAGACCCTCTTCGTGAACAACTTCCAGGGCACCTACAATCGGCCCGGGAACGCGTGGGATCTCCACAGCTGTACACAAGGGGCGGATGAGACTCTCCGTGAATACATCCAACGCTTTTCTAAGAAGAAGAATTCCCTGCCCGAGATCCGGGAAGGCGACGTCATTACCGCTTTCTCCAAAGGAGTTCGGAGCACCGATCTGATCCACAAGATTGCGCGGAAGAATCCACAGACTACTCGTGAGCTTTTCGACATAGCCAACAGCTTCGCTACCAGCGAAGAGGCTGTCCGCAGTGTTACTCGGGATGACAAGGGCAGAGGCAAGGGCAAGGTGCCCGAGTCCTCCAGTCGGGATGACCAGCCCGAGTCATCTAGAAAGAAGTACCGCAAGCGCAAGGGCGGTGACCTCGTCGCTGCTGCCGAGCGCGCTCCGGCGCGCCGCCCACCGCGCACCAACACAACCTTCGAAGAGATGATGAGTCAGCCGTGTCACTTCCATGGACCCAAGTCCAATCATCTGACACGCGATTGCAACCTCTTGAAGAACCTGAACAAGCCCTACGCCTCTAACAAAGGCAAGAAGGAACCCCCTCAAGACGAGGGAGACGAGTTCCCGAAAGAGACCGCTTGCTTGATGATCTTTGGCGGTCCCAACGGCTACGAGACCAAACGTCGCCAGAAGATCATTGAACGAGAGGTCAACGCAGCGGAACCGGCCGTGCCCAAGTACCTGCGATGGTCCGAGTCCGTAATCTCATTCGGACGCACGGATCACCCCGACTACATACCCCAGCCGGGACGCTTCCCCCTGGTGGTGGACCCGATTGTCTCCGGCGTCCGCCTCACCAAGGTCCTCATGGACGGCGGGAGTGGTCTCAACATCCTCTACGTCAAGACTCTCGACGACATGAAGATCCCTCGATCCGAGATCAGGCCGACTGGTGCTCCCTTCCATGGGGTAGTACCCGGCAAGATGGCGAGTCCACTCGGGCAGGTCAGCCTGCCCGTTACATTTGGCACTCCCGACAACTTCCGGACCGAGACCCTCACCTTTGAGGTCGTCGACTTCTCGGGATCATATCATGCCATCCTAGGTCGTCCCTGCTACGCCAAGTTCATGGCTGTCCCCAGCTACGTCTACCTGAAGCTCAAGATGCGGGGCCCCCATGGGGTTATCACAGTGCAGAGCAGCTTCCAGCATGCTTACACGTGTGATCTCGAGAACTGCAACCTCGCCGCGACCCAGATCTCCGAGGCCATACTCTCCAACCTCAAGTCAGCCGTGGTCGAGGAAGCACCGCCATCCAAGAAAGCTTCGACGTCGGCATCTTTTCAGTCGGCGCGGGACACCAAGTCGATCCGACTCGACCCCGAAGACTCCTCCAAGACGACGCAGATCGGGACTGCGCTCAGCGACAAATAGGAAAGCGCGCTCGTCAGCTTCCTTCAGGACAACCGGGACATCTTTGCTTGGACATCCTCCGACATGCCCGGGGTTCCAAGGGAGGCTGCCGAGCACTCTCTCAACGTTCGGCCGGACGCCAAGCCGGTCAAACAGCGCTTACGCCGATTCGCTGAAGATAGACGTCAGGCCATAGGAGAAGAAATAGCCAAGCTCTTAGCAGCTGGTTTTATTAAAGAAGTGTATCATCCCGACTGGTTAGCGAACCCAGTTCTTGTTCGCAAAAAGAATGGAAAGTGGAGGATGTGTGTTGATTATACTAGCCTTAACAAGGCGTGTCCCAAAGATCCCTTCACTCTTCCTCGCATCGACCAAGTGGTTGATTCCACGGCCGGGTGCGAAATTCTATGCTTTCTCGACGCCTACTCGGGCTATCACCAGATCAAGATGAAGGAGGACGACGAGATCAAGACATCTTTCATCACTCCATTCGGCGCTTTCTGCTACGTTTCCATGCCTTTCGGACTCAAGAATGCCGGCGCTACGTACCAACGGTGCATACAGCGCTGCCTTCAGTCCCAGATCGGCCGGAACGTGCAAGCCTATGTCGACGATGTGGTGATCAAGTCCCAAAAGAAAGAAGACCTCCTGAGTGACTTGGGAGAGACCTTCGCCAACCTTCGAAGATTCAGCATGAAGCTTAACCCCGAGAAGTGTGTTTTCGGGGTCCCTTCGGGCAAGCTACTCGGCTTCCTTGTTTCCGAGCGAGGGATCGAGGTCAACCCGGAGAAAATCGATGCCATCCTCAAGATGGCCCCACCAAAGAACCTCAAAGACGTCCAAAGGCTTACCGGGTGCATGGCAGCTCTCAGTCGATTTATCTCCCGACTCGGCGAGAAGGCCATGCCCCTCTACAAACTCATGAAGAAGTCGGATACCTTCACCTGGACTCCCGAGGCCCAGGACGCCTTGGACGGCCTGAAGAAGTTCTTGGCTACCCCCCCGGTGCTGGCGTCTCCCATGCCCAATGAACCGCTGCTTCTTTACGTCGCAGCGACTACTCAGGTAGTCAGCACGGTCTTGGTCGTGGAACGTCCCGAGCCCGGTCATATTCAGAAGGTACAGCGCCCGGTTTACTTCATCAGTGAAGTACTCTCCGAGTCCAAGGCGCGGTACCCGCAGATCCAGAAGATAGCCTATGCGGTCTTCATAACATCACGGAAGCTCGTCCACTACTTCCAGGGCCACCCCATCACGGTGGTCAGCTCCTTCCCGATCTCCGACGTCATCAACAACCGCGACGCCACAGGTCGGATCGCAAAGTGGGCCATGGAGCTTATGGCGTTCAGCATCGTCTACGCTCCCCGCACGGCTATCAAGTCCCAGGCTCTTGCCGACTTCCTGGCCGAGTGGACAGAAGTTCAGTCCCCGCCCTCTGTGGTCGACCTCGAGCACTGGGTACTCTACTTCGACGGCTCTCTGATGCTTCAGGGCGCGGGGGCTGGCGTTGTGCTCATCTCTCCTAAGGGTGAGCGCTTCAAATACGTACTGCAGATCCACTTCCCGGCATCCAACAACGTCGCCGAGTATGAGGCTCTGCTCCACGGTCTTCGTCTTGCGGTTTCACTCGGAATTCGCCGCCTCCTCGCGCGCGGCGACTCGGAATTAGTAGTCCGGCAGGTCATGAAGGATTGGTCGTGCCGAGACCCTTCCATGGAAGCCTACTGCCAAGAAGTCCACAAGCTTGAAGCCAAGTTCGACGGTCTGGAGATTACCCATGTTCTACGCCGAGACAACGAGGATGCCGACGCACTCGTCAAACTGGGATCCAGTCGGGACGTCGTCCCGACGGGAGTTTTCCTCCAGGAGTTGCATACTCCCTCCATCAAGGCGGAAAAAACACCCGAGACCGAAGAACAACAAGTCCCGGAGAATGACGCCACTCAGCGACCTCCTGCGGAGGTCCTTGTGGTCACCCCCGACTGGACGACACCTTTTTCTCGACTACATCTTGCGGGACACCCTCCCGCCGGATAAGACCGAGGCACGCCGCATCGCGCGACGCGCCAAGTCCTTCGTCATCATAGACGACGAGCTCTACAAGAAGAGCACCTCCGGGATCCTCCAACGGTGCATACCTGAGGACCAGGGAAAACAACTGCTACGTGACATCCACTCGGGAGTATGCGGACACCACGCGGCGCCCGCGTCCTTAGTCGGGAAGGCATTCCGACAGGGTTTCTACTGGCCGACTGCCGTGTCCGACGCGGAACACATCGTCTGCACTTGTGAAGGGTGCCAGTACTTTGCCCGGCAGACACACTTGCCGGCCCAGGCCCTCCAGACCATACCGCTTACCTGGCCCTTCGCCGTCTGGGGGCTGGATATGGTCGGCCCCTTCAAGAAAGCGCCCGGGGGCTACACGCACCTCTTCGTCGCAGTCGACAAGTTCACCAAGTGGATTGAAGCTAAGCCGGTCGCCACGATAACTGCTGAGAAGGCCGTCGAGTTCGTCCGGGACATTGTTTTCCGGTTCAGCGTGCCTAATAGCATCATCACCGACAACGGCACTCAGTTCACCGGTCGCGCGTTCCTCCAGTTCTGCGACGACTTCAACATCAGCCTCGATTTCGCCGCCGTGGCACACCCACGCGCCAACGGACAAGTCGAGCGGTCCAACGGGCTAATACTTCAAGGCCTCAAGCCTCGAATTTTTCAGCGACTGAACAAATTCGCAGGCAAGTGGGCAGCCGAGCTACCATCTGTACTTTGGAGTCTCCGGACAACGCCAAACCGGTCCACCGGTTTACACACCCTTCTTCATGGTCTTCGGTGCTGAGGCCGTCCTCCCGACTGACCTGGAGTACGGGTCCCCGCGTGTCCGCACCTTCAACGATGCCGAGTCAGAAGAAGCTCGGCACGACGCCCTCGACCAGCTCGAAGAAGCCCGCGAAGTCGCCCTCCTTCGGTCGGCTAAGTACCAGCAGGCCCTACGGCGCTACCACAGTCGGCACGTACGCGGCCGCTCCTTCAATGTCGGCGACCTGGTTCTACGACGAGTCCAATCGAGCAAGGAGCAGCATAAGCTCTCGCCGCCATGGGAAGGCCCGTACATAATCGCTGAGGTGCTACGCCCGGGGGCTTACCGACTGAAGGACAGCGACGGCAACGTCTTCACCAACGCGTGGAACATCGAACAGCTACGTCGCTTCTACGCTTAAACCCTTTTTCTCAGTGTATCAGACATAATAATAAAGAGTTCGCCTTTGTTCAAAAGTATCACTCTACCCGACTGCCTCGCTGCGCCCGTTCGTGGCAGGCACTCGGCGGATTACCATCCGGGTCACCATCAGCGCAAAATGCTTAAGTACTGTGTATACAAGTCTAACGTTCACTCCTTGACTCCGATCGCCGGTCTACGCCACATCCTTACGCTACTCGGGACACACGCCCACGGCTAATCCCTACGCAAAGGAGGCTACGACGGATCGGCAAAGAGCACAAACGCACAAACTTACATACACAGGAACACAAGTTTTTCCGATGGGGCCACAACTTTACTTGTTAAAACTTGCAAAGTTGACACAAGTCACTCGGGCATCCCGAGTGCACAGCAAAGCAACCCGGCACCCCCGAGTCCTTTACAAAATCTACTCGGCTATTCCGAGCAGTTCACATCTACTCCTATTATCTACAGGCCGGAGCGACTTAGCAGCGACTCGACGGTGGGCTCGACGGACTCCACCATCCCCGGGATGTCTTCGTCGGGCAGGTCCGCCGCGTACCCCTCCCCGATGGCCTCCAGGTCCAGCGTCGGGTAGTGGGACCGCGCCACTGCCAAGACCAGGCCGCCCCCCGTCCTCGCGCTCTCCTCCTCGATGAAGGCCACTCGGGTCGGTACTTCGTTCAGCCACTCGGCGACCACCGCGACGGAGTCCGGCGCCGCCTCGTCCGGCCAGAGGGCGCCGCACGCCGCCTGCCCGGCCTTCATCAGCGACCCGAGGATCCCACGGGACTTTTCAAGGGCCGCCTTCGACTCTGCACCACAAAAGGCAATTGAGCAAAAAGGAGACAGCCGGACGGGCCAAAACCAAGAAACCGCACTTACTGGACTCCGCCGCCGCGAGGGCCTTCGTCGCGGCTTCGGCGGCTGCCTCCGCGTCCGCGGCTCTCTTGGCCGCCGACTCGGCGTCGCGACCGAGTTGTTTCTCCATCCTCTCCGCCAAGTCGGCGCGAGCTTTCTCCGACGCAAGCGCCGTCTCTAAGTCCACGGCCTTCTTGGCCGCTGACTCGGCTTCGCGCCCAAGCTCCTCCGTGCGGGTTTTTTTCCGCCGCCAGCTCCTCCTCGAGCTTCCGAGCCTGCTCCCTGGCGGCGTCCAGATCGCGGGCTCGGGCCGTCATCGCCTCGAGCTCCGACCTCAGCCGAGCGACCTCCTCTTCGGCTGCTGTAGATGACACCCCGTCAGCACAACGACAAACAGACGAGGGAAAGGCACCAAGATCACTCGCTTGACTTACCTTGGGACTTCGCCATTTCCTGCGAAAGGCCGGCCTTCAGGCCGGTGATCTCCACCCCGCGCTTGCGGGCCACGTCCTCCGCCGACTGCCGCTCTGCGGTGATCTTGTCCCATTCGGACTTCCGTAGATCCAGACGATCAAGGACCGGCAGTCGGTCTTGGAGAAAGGCGGTCTTCTCCTCCGACCGCCGATACAGCTTCTGCGCCAAACGACAAGTCAGAACATGAAGTCACCCGGGAAGATCAATTAAACCCTCCACTTGGTCCCAAGGACCAAGCGGAGGCTCGGGGGCTACACCCTCTGGGTGCACTGTTCGTGCACCCCGAGTCCGACTGACAAAGGACAAAAGAGTACAACTATACCCTCCGCCCGACTATTCTAGTCAACCGCAGGCTCGGGGGCTACACCCTCTGGGTGCACTGTTCGTGCACCCCGAGTGGAGACTACAAGGGAAAAGCAAAGGACCCTCCGCCCGACTAACTCAGTCGGGCAGAGGCCCGGGGGCTACTCCCCAAGGGATCTACTCAACGGGAGAAAAAACTCACCTCCATCAGGGGCAGCAGCCTGCCGTTCAGAAGATTGGCGCCCTCCTTCGCCGCCTTCATCAGGGCAGGGAGGATCTCCCCGATCTCCTCAGCGGCGGCCGCCGCGTCCCGCCACTCCTTCTCCTCCTCGACGTCGTCAACCGTTGAAGCCGGATCCCCACCGTCCGCACCCCGGACTCGGAGCGGTCGGCGTACCAGCTCGGAGCATGGCTTGGGAGGCGGAGCCGCGCTGATCTCTTGCATCGGCGAGGGCGCGCGGGGACTCGGACCTTCAGCCGTCGCCGCATCCTTGCCCAGCGCCGCATCTTCACCGGCACCCGCGGGCGCCACCGGCGTCGAAGCTCCGGGCGAGGCCCTCCCTTGAGGAGCAACCGGCGCGGCTGGCTGCGCGCCGGGCCGCTCGGCGGAAGGCTGGGGAGCACCCGCGGGCGGAGGCGACTGCGGCCGGGGCAATGAGGAATCCGCCGCAGCCGGAGGCGAGGACGCCCGGGCATCCGAGATGGCAGGGCCTTCACCATGGCTGGACCCTGTGGCGTCCGGGACCACCTTCGAGATGTCCCCCACCCTTCGCGTCCTGCGGAGGCCACACCGACCACGTCAGCGCATGAAGAAAGGCAAGAAACTGCAAAAGCGCCCGGCAAAGGGACTTACTTTGAAGACCGAGGGGCGACGAGGCGCTTCTTGGACCCCGTGACCCGCGGCCCGGCTGTAGCGGCAGTCGGGGTCGGCGCGGTTCCCGACCCGCCGGCGGCCCCGAAGGCAGCATCGGCGTCTCTCTTCTCCCCCCGACTGGGGGGAGCGTCATCACCAGCCGCCGCCGTACCGCCGCCGGCGGCAGAGACCTCTGGTCCCGGTGGCGTGGCATCAGCGCCAGCCGGCGCCACCGGGCTCGCGCCCCTGGCCAAGCGATCGCCCGACCTTGTCGGTGCGACCCCCGCGGCGGGCGGAGCCGCCGGGCGGGCGCGGGAGGCCGGGGCGCCCCGTCTAGCCGGAGCGGCGCCCCGCGCGGCGTCAGAGCCGCCTCGTGTCTTCGGACCGGCGCCAGCTGGCTTCCTCCTCGCCTTCACCCGGAAGGCGCTGCCATCATCCGACGACTCCTCCTTCTCGTCCTAGGCGGCCGTGCTCGGCGGAGGGGGCTTTACAATCGCCGGGCCCTTCCCCTTGGAGGGCCCGGTGCTCTTAGAAGACCCGGCCCCCGTCGAGGGGCCGGTACCAGAAGGGGGCGTCCCCGCCGGCGGGGCTCCGCCCGCCGGGACGTCTGCGTACCGTGGCTGGTTCCAGATCTCGTCCTCCGGGAGGGGAGCGCTGGAACAGAAGCCGAACAGATCCTGCGAAGAAATGAAGACAGTGCCCGAGTCAGGCTCGGCCAGCGGTTTAACCAAAAAGGCACGACTTCGGATACTTACGTCGTCCGGCGCGTTCGCCCGGCAGAAAGGGGCCGGTCGGTCGGAGAAGTCCAGGCTCGCTCCCTGGGCCAGAAGCTTCTCCAGCCGGCTCTGCACTTCGCCCTCCGACAGCTCGTCGGCGGCCTCCCGAGTCGAGTCCTCCGGGCCGGTGTACTCATACATGGGGTGCGCCCGGAGCTTGGCCGGCTGCACCCGCCACCGGACGAAGGTCGCGACGACGACCGTCCCGGTGAGCCCTGCGTTCATCGCCTGGCTGAGCTTCCCCATCAGCACGGCGGCGCTGCCTTCCTCTCGCTCCGGAGGCAGGTCCGACCAGCTTGGCTTGACTACTGGCGCTTGGCCTGAGAAGGCCGGCAGCGCCGGGTCGGGGTTGGCGCAGTAGAACCACTGGGCGTGCCACCCCTTGAGGGACGTCGGCATCGGCGGAGCCGGGTAACCCTTCGCCGTACCGGATCTCAGCTGGAACCCGGCGCCCCCGACTACGGCCGGGTGATCCCTGCTCGGCTGCGGCTTCACCATGAAAAGGTGCTTCCACAGCGCGAAGTGTGGACGAATGCCGAGGAAGCATTCGCAGAGCGTGATGAAGCTGGAGACGTGCAGAATACTGTTGGGGTTGAGGTTGTGCAGCTCCAGCCCGTAGTAGTAGAGGAGCCCCCGCAGGAATGGGTGGACTGGCACCGAGAGCCCCCGCTCGAAGAACAGGCTGTGGACCACCAGCTCGCCGGTGTTTGGGGTGGGAATGTCCTCTCCCAAGGCGGCGCGCCACTCGACTAGTTCTTTGGGCGGCAGGACCCCCATCCGGACGAGGGTCTCCAGTCTCGCCTCCGTCGTCGTCGATTTCTGCCAGGAGGCCATCGGTTCGGCGGATGCTCCCTCTCCTTCTTCTCCGGACAGCAGCTTCCAGACCAGGGCGTCCTCCTCGGCTTCGTTAGGATCGGCTTCCCAGTCCGGGGCTTGCATCCGACGGAGCCGGGACGGGGATTAGGGTTTTTGGAGCGCGCGGAGCGATTGGGGGCGAGGGGAAGACGAAGCGGCAAGTGCAGGGTGAGTGCGGAAGTGTTTGAGAGCGTGGGTCCCTCCCGCAGCCGCTGCCGAATATAAAGGGGAGCGACCGGGCGGTTCGGATTCCCCACGATCGCACGTTCCGGATTCACCGCCGCCACGTCCGCGCCGTTTCGGATTCCGCCGCGCGTTTCGGGCAGGCCACGTTGCGGGTATCCTGCACCCACGACTTGATGGCGCCACGATTCGTGCGGCTTAATAAAGGAGATCCGACGGTTAGCCCTCCAGGCTATTCAACCCATCGGAATGCGTCTCCGCTACATGGTGGCTAAAGCGTATTCTCCGAGAATCACTAGCTGGCTGCCGGGTAGGACTCGGCGCCGGGCGCTTTGGCTACAGAGGGTATCAGAGGCTAGCCTCCAGCGAGGAACGCAGTCGGCTGATTACACCCGAGTGAGGGACAGAAATGGCGTGCCTTCCGAGGGCCACGAGTCGGATGCTGAGCCACTCGGAGCTGCCGGATTCTTCACCCAGGCTCATCGGGCGCTCCGGCCTCGAAGCCTTGGTATCTGGGATCCCCAGATTCAGTGGAATGACCCGGCATAAGACTCCGAAACTCAGGAACCTATGCGCCGTGACTGTTTTCTCTGGTCCGGACTTGGAGTTTCAGAGGCATTCCTTCAGGGGACACAAGCCGGTCTTGACCTACTCGGGAAGGCCGGGTGCTACTCGGGAACTCAGTCGAGATTGATGGCAAGCCCCACGCTGGGTTATCAGCCGGTCCCTGTCCCCAGGGATGGACCGGATGCCACCAGAGATTACCCGTTAATAGCTCACCTGCCTTTAACGTTCCTGCCCTACGGGTGAATGTTACTTGGCTTCAATTGTCTTTTCCACAGGAGTCCAGTCAGCCCTTCGCGGTCTCCCAGCAAGCCAAGGCCAGTCGGAAAACCTAATCGGGGGAAGAGGCAGGTAGCGGCAAGACCACGAAGGACTCGGGGGCTACTGATGGTGATAAGCCACCCAGGTATCACCAAGGAGGGCGAATCCGGCCTCCCGGCCACGGGATGGGCCGGGCCGACTACTCGGAGTCCGACTACAACACGGGGGCACCTCACCGACGTGGAGTACAAGACAAGGACTAATACCTGTCCGGCTTACCCGGAATCGGTTGTAACCAAATAGGAAACATATCTGTTAACCCGATCCGGACTCTGTAACCCTACCCCGGCCGGCTATATAAGGCTCGGTAGGGGACCTCCGATCGGCATCGCCTTTACATCCAACATCATCTCCATTGTTTCATAGCTCAGGCCCCTTCGAGATCGATTCTCTAGGGCCTGCGGCACTCGGGATACAGCAATACCAGCCACCAAACACAGGACGTAGGGTATTACCTCACCGAGAGGGCCCGAACCTGTCTAAATCTTGTCTCCCGTGTGTAGCCATCCTGATTTGCTGTGCTCACGCCGCCCCATAGTTAGTATTGCCGGAATAATACTCCGACACTCGGATCCGTGGCATCCCTTTCCTGCTCATATGGATTCACATTCCATCTCAAGTGCTGAATCCTCGTCTTCTTTTCAATTTTATAGTTGATTGCTGTTTTCTCAAAGTTTCCTCTTATGGGTTGGTGAATTCTGAGAGGTCCAAAAGCACCTTGGCGAGGAGGTGGGTTGGTGAATTCTGAGCCAACACGAGGAGGTTCGTTGCTCGACTCGTGCGGGGGAGATGGGGCTTCCCGGCGCACACGAGGAGGTTTGTTGCTCGACTCGTGTGGGGGAGACGTGGCTTCCCGGTGTACAGGAGGAGGTTTGTTGCTCGACTCGTGCGGGGAGACGTGGCTTCCCGGTGCACACGAGGAGGTTTTGGATGACGATCCTAAAGATGAGCCCCTTGTGTTATTATGGGCGCCAAAGGAACAAGCCAGCGGGTGGGCGGCCACGTGTCGAGCAGTGTCGATGGTGTGATAGAGTGCCGAAGTCAACGCCGTGACACGCTGTTGAGGTCGGTGTCGTGATGGAGCATCGAGCGGTCGACGCGGCGACAGAGCACTGAGTGGTCGATGCCATGACGGAGCGTCGAGGTCAACGAGCTCGACACCGTGAAGGAGTGTCGAGCTCGATGCTGCGATGGAGCACTAGGGAAGTCAAAGCTACGACGGAGCGCTGAGATCGACGCCGTGACGGAATGTCGAGATCGACGTCACGATGGAGCGCCGGGGAAGTCAACACCGCGACGGAGGGGCGAGGTCGATGCTGCAACGGAATACCAAAGTCGACGTCGTGATGGAACGCAGAGCTCGACACCGCGACGGAGGGGCGAGGTCGATTGCGTGACGGAGTGCCGAAGTCGACGCCGCGACAGAGACACCACAATGGAGACGCCGAGGTGGACACTGTGATGGAGCGCCAAGCTAGACGCATCGACGCGGGCGCGTACTATCCTTCAAGTCGTCGCTCTCGTGCCCGTTGCAGTGGTGGCCGCGGCTTCCCGCTTCGTTCCTCCTCGCTTCTTAGGCGACATGGTTCGATCGTCCTGCGGGTTGACAGTGGCGCCTTCGCGCTCTCGGTGGTGGCTGTGATCTTCTTGCTAGCTTCCCACGGACGGCGCCAACTGTCGTAGCAAAGAGGCTAGACAGTGAACATGTGGCACCCCCGCACGGTTTTGCGGACCTACGAGGATTGCCTGGGAAACTACGTCGCAAATACACCGTAGTCGCGCACGCGGGTTGTATGACGCGAAGACACTCGAACCCGCTGCGAGCCCCGAACTTGAGGAGAGGAGAAGCGAGCCAACTTTTATTTCAGAATTTTGGAAGCCCCTTGAATGGGAGGGGTGCCCCTCTATTTATAGGAAAAACGGAGGGGTAGAGGAGATTACAAAAATGCCATCGGGCTATTTACAATTTTGCCCCTAGATGCACTAGTGCTCTTAGGGGCAAACCGGTCTTCTCCTCTAGGAATATTCTGAGAATATCCCACGGGCCCCGCTCTCATGCGTCCCCCGTGGCGACGATCTTTCCGTCGCCACGGACTTGACGTTCGCACGGACTTGGCACTCACACGAACTTGGTGTTCGCACGAACTTGGTGTTGTCGCGGACTTGGTGTTGTCGCGGACTTGGCGTTGGCACGGACTTGGCGCCATCATCGGACTTGGCGCCTTCATCGGGCTTGGCACCGTCACGGGGTTGGCACCGTCACGGACTCGGCGTTCACACGGACTTGGCGCTCGCACGGACTTGGTGTTCGCACAAACTTGGCGTTCACATGAACTTGGCGTTGTCGCGGACTTGGCGCCATCATCGGACTTGGCACCGTCACGGGGTTGGCATCGTCACGGACTCGGCGTTTGCACGGACTTGGCGCTCGCACGAACTTAGCGCTCGCACGAACTTGGCGTTGACACGAACTTGGCGTTGACGAGCCATGTGGTCCATTGATTTCCCCTAAGTGCAAAAAAAGTCGAAACCGGGTAGCGTGAGGACCCCTTCCCCAACAAAGCCAAAGACGTAGAACGCAACGTCCCACCCGTCCGACGTGCCGGTGCGCTCCACGTACCACGAGTCCTCGGCGGCGCACGCCATCTTCAGGGCCTTGAACAGCAGCAGCGCGCCCATCACGGCGTGGATCCGCTCGGCGGTCGCGCTCTGCTTGAAGTAGACGTACACCCACGCCACCAGGAACAAGAAGTACACCGCGGACGCGGCGGCGAAGATCCCCGGCAGCGGGAACAGGCCGACGGGCAGGTAGTCCCTGGCGCTGCCGGGGCGCCGAACGTTGTACATCTCGGTGCGCACGTCCATGGTGACCTCGACCCCATCATGGCAGCTGCTGAACAGCACCGTGTACTGGTCGTCGTCGTCGATGGTCACGGAGCCCTTGCCGGTGCCGTCGGGCGCGATGTCCTTTAGCCGGAAGAGCGGCAGGACGTACTCGCTCATGAGCGGGCAGAAGGAGCTGCCGGTCTCCTCGGCGTACGTGGACTCGTTGTTGATCTTGTAGAATAGGGAGTTAGAGATGAGGATGAAGCCCATGAGCCCGGGGTCGACAGCTTGCAGCTGGGAGCCGTCAGGGACGCTCCATGACACGCTGGTGACGGAGACCTCCGCGACGCCGCTGGGCTTGAAGCCGAACTCCTCGAACAGGATGACGGCGCGCGGGTCGGACACGATCGGCGTCGTCTTGATCTCTCCCCGAGCCGTGGGGACGACGGCGAGGAGGTGGAGGGCGACGACGGCGAGGACGACAGACGCGGCCATGGAGGACAGGATGTTACGAAAATCTGGTTCCTGTCACGTCATCCATGCATGCATGCGCGATCGAGGAATATCAGTGTCTGCTCCAGGTGCCGTAGATACTCCCTCCGTCCCAAAATGTAAGGCACACACGTATTCCAAGATTTACGATTAGACTTATAATATTTTGGTTATGTGATACAAAAGTTATGTTGTTGGATTCATTTTCGAAAGTACTTTCCAATGATGTCGTTTTTGTGTCATATAACTAACATATTATAGACCTAATTGTAAATCTTGGAATATGTGCGTGTCTTATATTTTAGAACGGAGGGAGTATCGAGTGTCGTGTTTTCAGGATGGCCATGAGAGCCGGGAGAAATTAAGAGCGCATGAGTCAAACCGCCCGAAAAACCAACAACTTCTCCGCTCTTTTGCCCTGAGATGACATGAACGGATAACTTAGCAGTTTTGGGATGGTGGAGCCTTCGAGATGGGCCGGGCTGCCATTTTTTTGGGTTCTAATGCTCGTCGTAGATGCGTTGCTCTGCTCTGGGTTTGGGCTGTGGAGGTACATATTCTCCTGCAGGAACAAAAATATTTCTCCACATGCAGGACCACATGTGCTTTCCATGATGCAAGTACAGCATTTCCTTGTACTTTGTGGGCACATTTGTTATTTGTGGTCCGTGAAAAATTCAATAATTTAAGATCGATCTCCCTCGACTTCAAGATGCCGGCCCCTCTTTACGCCAGAGAGGATTGTGAGACTCGTGGACGAATAAGGCAGCTGCGTACAGAAAGGAACTGATTCCATTAATTTGTTTCTTATTTTCACGTTACCTAGCTAGCCAGAATCCTATTTGCACGACTGCACCCAAGAACTTGTGCTTGACGTGCGTTGGTCGTTAGAATGTCAACCCCATGGAGTTGTTTCCTTAGCTCTGTTAGACCCAAATTGCTAATTCACCTAGCTTGCTGTGTCTAATACATACGTTGCATGCTTTCGAGAGTAATGGAGGACGCACACCACATCACACATTCACACAACTCACATTCACGCTCACATGACAAGTTGAGCTAGAGTTGAAAGTATCACCACATTGTACCATATGTAGCAACAAAAACCTACGATCACGCTTACTAAATTTTAGTTGCATGAAATTTTGTAAATCTCAGGCACCTCGAATTAGACATTACTAAGTCTAAAATTTTGTGGTGCAAAAGTATGCAATTTTAGTAAAATGGTGGTGCTTAGATTAATTCCATGTATGAAGTAGGTTCTAAGAAATGTGACTAAAAACTAGAAATTTCAGACAACTTAAAAATAGGCAATCCCTAAATTGATAGGTTGAAGAAATTCTAATCAGGACTTCGGTTGTAAATCTAGTGCAACGTGGTGGTTTTTTCCAAACCTCTTGCAAAAAGAAAAAAAAGCATGGTTTGATGCACTTGGTTCCTTGATATCAAACCCCAGTGGAAACAAAAATAAATCCACCTAATTAAATTAATTAGTGTGAGCAAAACGCTAACCTTTAGTCACATAAAACGATTGAAAATGATATTATCTACCTATCTAATAACCATGATTACGAAACCTTTTGTGAACAGAGGCATGACGATTGACGACCAAGATGTTCTCCTCTTCTTTCCCAATCATATACTCACAAGTTATGTATAAAGTTTTTCTTTTGATAAATGGGAGTTCATCCCTGATTTCTTAACGACACCACCAAAAGGCGGGCCACATAGGTTATGTCATAAGAAAGGAAAAACTTAGTCGAAGGATATAAACATCGTTCTAGCTTACAGCTTCAAGACTGAGCAACAAAAGAGCCCAATCAAAGAATAGAAAGAGCTAATTAAGTGTCCACAAATACAAGTAGATCCCACTATATCCAAGGGCTAAGGGTTATGCATACAATTAGGAACACAGATTGAGTTTTGAAAAAGACCACAGATTTAGTTCAGGAAACATACATAACAGTGCGCTGAATCCGCTAGTTTTTTATACCATTAGCAACTTGATTTCCAAGCAAAGAAAGTTATACAAAGTACGTAAATAATCGTAAAACCAACGAGTAGTGGCGGAATAAGGAAAAGTGTATGTGCACCAGACAGAATGACCAACCTAGAACAGTTTACCTAGCGCCCTATCTAGCTAGAGCTACCTACTGCGATTAACTTTGCCTTGATCTGTAAAGCACCATCCCACGAGACGACGGACCTTTTAGTTTGCCTTCTTTTAGTATTCCCTCACAGGATTTTGCCAGATGTGACTGTTTTTAACGCAATTAAACTTGGTGCCGGACGGGGACCGTATCTTGCTTTCTACTTTTGGCCCCCGACGAGCTTGCTTGGAGTATAAACATACCTCCAGATACACCTGGCTTTTGGGTTCCATGAACAAAGCCTTCAGACCCTTCTAGACCGTAAAGGCGTAAAGTACAGTCAGACAGAGACTTGTACAAGACACCAGCATCATGCCATCATCGATGGACGAATCGACGGATGCTTCATTTCACAGCACACGGATTAACATAACCCTTACGGCCACATCAGGGGAGAAATTTTACTAATCGCGCAGCGAATAGGATCCGGCGTCCATGCCCCGGGCAAACGACATGCAAACAGCCAGACAGGTGGACACCCAAATGAAGCAACCCCGGGCGCCCGGCCGTGCATGACATGTAGATGTAGTGCAAGATTAGTTATGGGGGACGCGGATAGTTAACGATTAACGTGCCCGTCGCCGACCGATCTTTCCGGTTGCGGGAGGGTTTTACGGGCGCGGTGGCGATTAAACAAGGCGGTGGTCCTGCCGGACGTGCGGATGCGGGTGGCACCTGTCGCCGGCGTGGGCGCGCCAAAGTCACCGCACCCAGCAGCGCAAACGCAAAGACGGCGATGCGCGCATAAAATAACCCGAGCCCCACCGCGCGCGCCCGTACGTACCTGCTTGCCCGATATAGCAGCCACATTATTTTACGGGGCTGTCGCTGGACGCCGGTCGATCCATCGCTGCCTTCGCGTGGATATCGATCGTTCTTAAGGAGGAAGATATATAGAAAAAGCTCCGGCGGGCGGAGCGGGGCGGGGCAGGGTGTCGAGGCGCGATTGGCCCGCGCGCCGGCCCCGTTGCTGTCGCCGCAACACCGCAGCGCACCCACCACTAATTGGTGGCAGCGACAGCAGCTAGCTACCGCTCGATCGGGAGCTCGGCTTAGATTCCGTTGTTAATTAGTGCTCCTCTTTTAAAATAGAAATCCATTCAGTCCCTTAAAATTTTTTCAAAATACAAGTTATTCTATATTTTAATGTATTTTTAGTTATAGATTTTCCAATTTGCTCTTCTAATACAATAAATAACGCATGCTTTAATATAGCGAGTATCTGTATTTAGAAGGAAAAAGAGACGGACGAAGAATGAGTAAAATGTGACATTATCATTTTATCTAATAATATACTTTTAATTTTTATGTTCAAGGCTAAAAGGATTTTTATTTTGAAACGGAAGAATTACTAAGCTGGGCGTTGTGCACTCGTGCTTGTGCGCGTACGTGGGGATCGATGCTCTCTCTGGCCTATTGGCTTGGACAGTTTGGTGATTAGGTGAGGTGTGAGTAGGGCGCATGCAGGGGGAAGGGCACATTGCCACGATGCCACGGGGGCTAGGGTGATTAGGTGTACGTGGAGGGCGGAGCGGGGGACCGTAACAATACTTAAATCAAGGGAGAGAGATCTAATGATCTACTACTGCTTTGGGGTTAGTATTATTCTTTTGCGAATGTCACGACGAGTGGAGGTCTCTCGAAGCGGTAAGAGGGCATAACGCATTGGGATATTGGTTTTTGATTCCTCTGGTTACGTACGCCTGCCGTTCCAAAGTTGCCCTCCGGTTAATAATCTATCGGTGGAATTGAAGTTCCGGTTTCACGGGGAATCCTATCCTGCGGACACCTGCGCTGCGGATCGAGGTCTTTCGGTTGTTAATTTTGTCCCCCGCCAGCCGGTAACTTTTCCCACCCGATTCATGCCTCCTTCATCCCATCCCAGTGGCTTCTGACCTGACACAACGCATGCAATGTTTTTTCTTCACAGAGTACTAGACCGATTTCGTTATTAGCGAACTAAGCTTCGAATGAGATGTTTTATTGTTTTTTCCTTCATAAATCGCAAAGCAAATAGTACTGCATGTTGGCTGAAGTAAATTCGAGTCCTATCGTGACTTCCTGAGAGTGAGTGTTGTGGGATATATCTCCTCGATCTCCCTGACCCTCTGTCGGCGTTCAATGTTGAAGCTGTTTATAGCGTAATTTAGCTTTAGGGTTTATTCAATTGGTCAAATTAATTTTGTTATCAGAGGTTAAGATAATAGACTAACAAGCTATGGATTTAGTGTTAAACTTTTAATGCAGGCTTGACTATTGTAACACCCCGAGCAGTACCTCCGGGTATTAGCGAGCCCGAGTACTCGCGACCCGAGTACCCGTGATGCCGAGTGCTCACGTCCCCGAGTACCGAACACTGGCGTCCCCGAGTACCAGCGCGCCCGAGTACCGAGTACTCGTTCGCAAGTACTGGTGTTCCCAAGCACCAGCGCGCCCAAGTATCGAGTATTCGTGTTCCCGAGTACAGGAGTTCCTGAGTAATAGCGACCCCGAGTACTGGTGTTCCCGAGTACCCGAGTCCCCGAGAAAGTCTAAGCCGGATTCCGAGTGGCTGGAGCCGAGTCCTTCTTAGCAGAACCAAGTCACGGCGCTACCGAGTTGATTCGCGGATGGGTTGATACGACGAGTCATCTACTTCTAAGACTTATCCAACGCTGGAGACTTCGACTTGGGGGACAAGAAACTGCGGGTGGTCACGAAAGGAATGTTAATCTTGGATTCGGGGAGGTACTCGGTTTATATGGAAAGATATCTCGTACGCAAGGAGGAATCTTGGTCATGATACTTAGAGAGAAAGGAAAGTCATATGTATATTAGGATCAGGATCCTGTAAAAAAGGAAAGTTACATATCTGTGTTCAGTTAGGATTAGGAGTCCCGATCTCCTACGGGAAGACCAGCCGCCCTATAAATATGTAAAGGGTGACGGCCGATTGAAATATCCAACAATCGACATATCAAAATTAATCTACTTTTATCTTCTAGTTTACCTTTTCGTTCTAGTTTAGATCTTTATCGTTTTGCACTGAAAAATGATCGGTTCTTCTCCACGAAAGAGAGAAAATTTTTGCTGCTTTGCCTGGAAAGCAGTCGTCCGTCGCCACGAAAGTGCGCCAGTTACCAATCTTTGTTGCTTTGTGTTGAAAAGCAATCGTTCGTCGCACATGAAAGTGTGATATTTACCTAGGTGTCCCGCGGATCGATTTTCGCGCGAACAGAAGCTAGCCAAGCACTGCCACACAGTGACTCGAGTCATGCATAGCTCTGGAGCACGGCAAAGTAAAACGCGTACGAGTTAGGTCCCATCCCGTGTTGACCGACCGGTCGAGCTAGGCTTGACCCGATGGACCCGCCAGATCATAGCTTAGAACAGGTGCATGGGCGCGTGCGTTATGCACGAGACTAGCTAATCCGACAGATCGTGTTATTGATTTGATCTGCGAAATTCCCTTCTTTTCTGGATGGCGACATATAGAGATCAGATGATCCGATCGATGATTAGAGTAACATTTCCCCTTATAATTTGTAGCAAAGTAACGCAGCACTATATAACCTTTTGTAACCGCGTGCCAGCTCAGGACATATCGAAGCGATCAGGTGATGAGAATGCTAAATTTTTCGGCATCCGCATGCAGTAGTGTGGTACATGGTCGTCAAACTAGGATTAGTTTAGCGCATCGGAAAGTGCACGATCGCTCACTACAAGTACAATTGCCATTACACGAGATGAACTGACACTTGTAGCAAATCTAGCTAGGCACGCGGCACCTTCTGGAAAACCCACGATGTACAGTTTGCAAGGTAACTTTCGGCCCTTCTGTCTCGATCGAGCTAAAAAAAAATCCTTTTTGACTGGTAGATAATTTTAGCTTAATTTACATGTTGTTCGGACAATTATCACTGAAATTCAGTCATAACGTCAAATCACCCAGGATTTTGCTAAATATTGGTAGAAAGTGGCGAAAGTGCTTATATTCTATGCTCTCCTAACAAGTGAAGTACATAAAAACAGTTAGTGATTATCTTTACATACGGCACGGTTCTCGATTTTCTTTTTTGTTCAAATCATCTGGTTGTTTAAGATCGAAACCTCAATTTGCGTACTTACAGATCTGAGTTCAGGCACTACAAGAGAGTATTGAAGCACATGAACTTGATTATAATTATTTAAAAAAACCTTGATTAATTATAAGACACCCTAGAGTACGTAGATTCTTCCAAATCACCGTGCCCATGAAAACCAAGTTAGCCCTAGCTCCCAGGCACGACTTGCAGTGATGGGAGTGAAAGTCATTCATCCCTATTTACCTGGATTCAATCTCCAAAATTGACTACCTAGATATCTGTGTGTTAATTACTATGGATAAGTCATATTAGACTATCTAACATGTTGCTATGGATAATACAAATTAGACAACGCAACAGTTTGAGCTACTAGTGACGGCAAGCTTAGCCTATTTGACACCCTTATCGTTCACTATCATATGCCAGTGGCACTGTCTCAGCCATTTTTAGTAGATCTAACGGCTCATATCAAGGAGAGAGAAAATGAATGGACATGTCACTGATTAACATTTTATAAAAGTGAACATATAAAATACATATATGTAAATGTATATCTTATCAAAAGATACATATATATGTATATGTTAAATTAGATAGCGCGTGCCTTTAAGCCCCTAAGGGCACTCCTAATGTATTGTATTTTAGGTTGTATCTTATTGCATAAATAACTGTTTAGATACAACCTTCTCAATGGGTTGTATCTTAATGTTGTATCTAAAATATCTTTATTTATTATATTTTATGATCTATACTACCATTTTTAATCTTGTAACCTGTTTGTGGCATAGTTCTAGTACATAGTAGTACATATATGAGCCACATAGGATCATTCAAGAATTAATTTATGTCGATTACATCATTAAGAGTCGGTTCCAAATTAAGAGACAGTCTTCTTCTCTTTTCTCCATAACTATCTTGCCATATAAGTTTTTTGTCTAGGTGGCATGACTTAAGAGACAATTAAGTTGGAGCATTAAGATTGTCTTAACTTTTTTTTAGCTTTTTTGAAATACGCGCGCGTATAGTAATACGAGCTTGATGCATGTAAATTGCGCGTCTGGTTTTTACTCTGGGAAGCTAGCTCACGGCACTCCGTCGAGCTTGTCTTAAAAAAAAAGACATGGTAAAAGAAAATTTACCATGGGCATTTTTGGGATCTCCGGGGGTTATTAGTGGGGCTGGAATTCTCCTGACAAGGACATAGACTTTTGGCGACGCAGAGAATTTTGAGCTATCCTCTGCCCCTTATATACGCGGCAGCGGCTCACTCGTTCCATGGCCTCACTCGTTGGGCGACAGCATAATACTCCCCTGCCGTAGATAGCCAATTAAGCTTAATTCGTTCTGTCCTACCAGCAGAAATATCCCCAAGAAAAGAGTGAATTGAGACAGCAGCCGCCCTGAGGCAAACCCGGCCGGCCTGTTCTCTTTCAGCTAAGCGGAAGAGCTAGCTGAAGAGTACTGTGCGCCATTAATGGCGGACGTCGGGCAGCTCGCCTGGGGAAGGCAGGTCGATGACGGGTGGAGGAAAGGCCCGTGGACCAGCCAGGAGGACAAGCTGCTCGTCGAACATGTGAGGCAGCACGGCGAAGGGAGGTGGAATTCCGTCTCCAAGCTTACAGGTACGTACTAATTCAGGTGGATCGATTATGAACAGGCCATGAGAAGATTTAATCTTCAGCTAGCTTCCTCTTCTTCTTCTTCTTTTGTCTTGCTTTTGATCTGATGGTTTCCCTGATTCTTGTCGCTTCGTGAGGAGCTCAAGTACGACCCTCTTTTCAACAACCAGTTTGCTACTTGCAAGCTGCGAAATGATTGATCCTGCAAGTTGCACGGCAGGGCAGTCAACCAGGCACGATCGCGTACTTTTAGGGATCTCCAAGTATCGGCAACTTACATGTCCACAAAGCTAGCCGCATGCATGCATGATTCGATCCTGTACGGTCTATGTGTTCTTGCATGTTCCATTTGTTCCTAACGTGTTAGATCGATTTCTTCTCAGATGGTCGTCTGCTAAGAAAGTCTGCTTGGTCTCTCCTTCATACTCTTCCGTAACACCGTTGTGACTGAAATTTCGCAGAAATTAGTACGATTCCTCTTAAGATTCCTATATATGGAATTCTTCAACTTCAAACGAGCTTGCATGTAAGTCAAGAACAATTAGCTTCTATACCCATACTTGGGAGATGCAGCCATATTGCTGATCATGGGTGATCCTGAGTCATGAGCGGGGGGAGGTCCTAGTAAGTTTCATGAGCTAACCGATTAATATTGTATCGGGTGGACTATCCCGACTTGTGTGCATCCACGTTGCAGAGTTGGTAAGCCTAAAAAGAGTGTTAATATACAGTCGGGATCGCTAATCTTTATCAAAATTCGAGTGAGTTGATTGGCGTATGAAAGGTATTCGAGTGAGTTGGTTATCAAATGAAAAGTACTAAGCACTTACACCTAAAAGTTAGTTAGACTAACCATATCACCATATTAATATCAATGGCGATGGCATAGGTTATGTATGCAGTGCATAGATATAGGTGGCGAGATTAATTATGTACGCACGGGAGGATCTGGCATGCAGCCATTGGTGCTGCGACCCCGATTATTCTTGCTCTTGCTAAGCCCAGTAAAAACCATTTTTTTGAAATAAGAAATGACTTGTAAATATGAATGACACCTTATAGGGGTGGCCCCGGTGGCCGGTAGTAATATTTTTCTCCTGCCGGCGTAATAGTACTGCACATGGTGAGCACTTGGCTGAGTCCTTCATTTTCCATTTGGGCTTCTGTTGCTGCAGGTCTGAAGAGAAGTGGCAAGAGTTGCAGGCTGCGGTGGGTTAACTACCTTAGACCCGATCTAAAGAGAGGCAAAATCACACCCCAAGAGGAGAGCACCATAGTCCAGCTCCACGCCTTGTGGGGAAACAGGTAGAATACATACTGATAGTGATACAGAATTACAGATCACTGTCAGTTCTCCTATGCAGCATGGGATAAATACAGGAGTGTGCTAAAATTCGGTGACACGTCTCTGCAGGTGGTCGACGATTGCTCGGAGCCTCCCGGGGAGGACGGACAACGAAATCAAGAACTACTGGAGGACGCACTTCAAGAAGGGCAAGCCGTCAAAGAACATCGAGCGCGCGAGGGCGCGGTTCCTGAAGCAGCGGCGGGAGATGCAGAGCCAGCAGCAGCAGCAGCAGCAGGTCCTGCTGGGGCAGGCGGGCAAGGTCGACGTCGAGCACGGCGGCGCGCGCACGGCCGGCTTCGTCGTGGAGGACGGCAACGGCATGGGCGGCGATGTGGGCGCGGCGACGACGTTGGCCGGCGGCCACGAGGACCTGCAGATCATGCAGGACGTCATGGACTTCATGTTCCCCATGTCCTGCGCCCTCCTCCACGGCGCTGGGCAGAGCGGCGCCGGCGGAGGCGGCAGCTGCTGCGCCTCGACGAGCGAGGAGTACGGCTCGAGCGAGGATGACGGCGCCACGTGGGGGAGCCTTTGGAACCTCGAGGGTGTGGTCCATGACATCGACGGTGGGCCATGCACGCTGTGGTAGCTAGATTCCCTCCGCTAGCTTGCTGTGAGATCAAAAAAAGATCTCAAGAACTTGCATGCTGCATTCTGCTAGGGGGGAGAGAGACGAGCATATGGTGCTGAAGTGATGGATAATGGGAAAAATGGTTGTTTTGGCCCTGCGATCAGGATCAATTTCAAAAATGATTCGTCAACTAACGTAATGACAAAATTGACGTCATGATGGTCTAGACAGCCGTCACGTGGCACTTGTCGCGCTTGCCAGACGCGATAGCACCTGGACCCGTCGCCGCTGCTGTGAAATTGCTCTTGTTGCGCGTTGCGGCCGCGACAATTCTCATGTCACGCTCCGCGGCCGCGATAGTTGGTCGACAGCTGGACTATCACGCATTGCGACCGTCGGTCGCGTGGCCCGGATGCTGTCGTGGTCGGGAGGCGCGATAGGAGACATGTCACGGCTGCATAGCGCGACAGGTGCCACGTAGCGGCTGTCTAGACCATCGCGGCGTCAGTTTTATCATTATGTTGTGAGACGGATCATTTTTGAAAGTGATCACGCTCGCGGGGCCAAATCAGCCATTTTTCCTGGATAATGATGCAACAACAACTATCGTACGTCAACTTTGCAGTAGCCTCATCTGATGACACGTTGAATTGAAGCTCTGTTGCACTTTTTGAGGGGAAACTGAATAGCTAGCACTAGCAAGCTCTCCCTGCCTGCTCAAACATCAAGGATACGAGGGTGTCTCAGAATATCAATTGTCTGATTTATGGCTTCAACTTTCAGGTATTCTGTTCAGTCGATTGAAATTTACCACATTGCGACACTACTATAAAAAAGTTTTGTATAGACAATTCGGAATTCCCATACATGATGTTTTTTCGAACCATTTATACTAAAACGTACATACAAATTAGGTTTATACAGACAGTACGATTTCAACTGTCTATGATGTTGTTTTAGGATTGCAAAAAAAAGAGTTAGGGTCGAGCAGCCTATTTGCACCCCACCGTTCCCGGTGCCTCCCGCCCACACCTCACCGCCTCCCGCCACTCCCGTCACATCCCGCCGCTCCCGCCTGGACCCTGCCGCTCCTGCCTCCTCCTGCCTTTCCCGCCGCCTCCCGCCCGCACCCAGCCGCTCCCGCCGCACCCTGCCTCTCCCGCTCGCTCCCCGCTGCTCTATTGATGATTGGTTGTGCACAAAAGAAAAAAGAAGGAACCCATAAGAATTCCTCGAAGAAAACGCAAGAGAGGCAGCAAGAAGTGTGGAACGAATCTGGGCGCCGTTTGCTCTTAGCGAGTTGGATCTGGCCAGGCTACTTCTCGTCCTCCCTGAGCAGCAACAACTCCTCCCAGTTGGATCTTGCCTTGAACCGATTTCTATAATTTGGTGGAGGATGGGGAGAGAGAGAGAGGATAAAGGGACCTGACAGAGGTGGAGAAAGAAAGAAAACACGTCGCTTTCGAATTGATGCTTGTAGTACCATGAGAGCAATGTGCAAGAGGGCTAGATTGGGCCAGCCGGTTAAGTGGGACGCTACAGTATAGACATTTCTGAACCGGAACCGTTATACAAATAGCACATACGATTCCATACTATGGCCGTCTATGATATCCTTCATAGTACAGACGGTCCTCCTTCGGAAACCGTCTGTGCTATTTGTAATTGGGAACCATCTATACTAGAGCGTCCCATCTAATTGGGAACCATCTATACTAGAGCGTCCCATCTAAAGGAAATTGCTTGTAATCATTGTCTCAGGCGGTTCACTTTTAGAACCATCTGTGATACTTTCTGTACAAACGACTCTGAAGAGATGTTTGTACTGAAGCATCCCATTAAATAGATTCTATAGTAGTATGAGCCTTAGAATTATCAAAGACAAAAGTAAGCAGAAAAATATAAACTTATACGAAATAAAACTACTGTGCTCTGGTTGCACATTTCCGATCCTGAAGTCAGTCCCGTTCTAACCACGCCTCCACATTGTTTAGCAACTGATGACAATACAAAATTACAAAGCACACGACGCATATAGATCACATTTTCTATCTAAATGATGTATATCGATCAATCTGTTATATATTAAAAGCACATGATGTTCAACCAGAAAAATAAAAAATATGCTAAAAAAGCTCACAATAAAGTGAAATATTCATCCATTAATATGATAAACCCTTATTATATACTCCTTTTGGTTCTCGAGAAGCTATCATTTTGGATATCGATACGGTCTTCAAAATATAATTTTGACCACTAATACCTATTGTAATATTTTTATTAAACCTATCAAAATTATATATTCTGAAAGTACTTTTCAAGACAAATTTACGTGTATGATTTTTAAGTATCTAATCTAAATACTTTTAAAGATATTATTGATCAAAGTTTTAAAGTGTTGACTCTACCCATGTCTAAAATGACAGCTTTTAGGGAACCGTAGGAGCATTAAAATCACGTACTAGTCAACCAGAAAAAAAAGAAAACGTGCTAGAAAAGCTCACAATAAAGTAAAACATATGTCCACTAATATGGTGGGCCCTTATTGCTAATGGACCACAATCAATGGATCTTCATAACTATACATCATTCGACCTTTAATCTGATAGACCCGTATTATTACCACAATCAAAGGATCTTCATAACTGTACATAAACATTATCTTGCAATTAAACTAGTACTACACCATGATTATTAATTGATCATGACAGATAGATATTCACGACTGAACACCTCACACAAAAGCTATCTCAACTTTAGTTCTACATCTAATCTCATATAAGACTAGTGATCTGAACCTTAACTCCACGTACTAATCAAATATCACCTACAAACAACTAGCTAGCTCACGGTCTGAACTTTAAATTCACATAGTGATATAATATTACGTACAAATAATATAACAGCCTAGTACAGTAACTGGGTGGCTGGCTTAATCCAAACTTTAATCTCACGTACTGATATGATACCATATTCGAATGACTATCCATCTAACGTGCAAACCAACAACCTCTGTACAATGATCGACCAGTTGGTTCACGATCCAAACTTTAATTTCTGGTAATGATATAATATAAAGTGCAAACGACTATGCCCTTCTACGTATAAACTGACTTGGCAATCCAGACTTAATTTCCGTGTGTGAATCTAATGTCATGTACAAATGATCAACTGTCTCGAGATCTGAACTTTAGTTCTACGTATTTATCAGATATCACGGACAATCGACCTGTCGGCAGTACTACCGAGTGGTCGGCACGCGATATTGGAACATTAATTATGTATACGGGTCTAATACCATGTACAAACCATCGGCTGGCTCAAGATACTTCCGTACTTCTAGATATATTATCTAGTGGGCTTAATTAATTTTACGTATTGATCTAATATCCTATACAAATGACCGATTGACTTATCCAACCTTTAATTCTACGCACTAATTAATATATCACGTAGAAACGACATGTCAACTCACTTGTAAAGAACTGGCCAGTGGGCTAATGATCTCAACTTCAATTTTATTTACTCATTTAATACCATATATAAATGACACATCTAATCGTTAATTTAATGTTCTTGTAAATAGTATAATTTAGAATGACCCCGTGTCGTGTGCAACCGTGCTAGTTCTACTAAGAGAAACGACTTATCTGGCCTAGCTGTGGTTCTAAGTTTTGTGCCGTGACATTATAGTGACCAAGCGACTCATTTTCCTTGATTGATCAGCCTCTGCAAAGTGCATATATTGCATGCATGCCAAGACCTTTTCGATGAGAATTTTCCGTCGATCGTCGTATAGAAGGGAAAAGACGGTAAGGATCGATGTAGCCGGATAGGGTATCATCGACCGATCGAAGACGGCACGTTCAATATTATGCACTTCGCCCTTGTATATTCTGCCGTGAGACGCTGTGGTCGGTTTCTCTTTTTTCTGTATCGGGTCCTGCTATCCGATACTCGATCAGCATCTTGAGAAAAAGAAGGCAACAAGTTTCTGCATTGGTTTTGCTACTTTGCCTCTTGCTGGCCTGAAAGGTGAGCGCGCACCTCGTGCACGATTGTCGCCTCGTCGCACGATTTATGCTCCATCCACGCGCGTCCGCCGTCGTACGGGCCTTGCGACACGGGGGTGCTTCGTCCAACCTTTGACAGCCTGGGCCAATCTCTAGCCCAAAAACCAATGGCCCACTTCCAAGAACAAACTATTTGAGAAGTGTTTTTATGTTCTTCTAAAAGTTTTTTTGTATAGATCTCAAAACATACATGGATACATAGCAAAAGGACATATTAATCGGGCTCAAATCCCGTGGGGTGAGTCGTGGAGAAGAGAACCAACGAATAGATCTGGACCAGGCTGGACACGGGCTTCAAGCCCAAACTAATTTGATTAATATGTCTTTTTGCTATTCACTCATGGATGCTTTAAGATCTGTGCAAAACAAAATTGAAAGAGGGTAGAAGCACTTCTCAAATTACTTTCACTTCACGAAGAGATTTATGATTTACGTGGGATTCCGTTCCGCTCTATGATTCGACCAGCTCGCTCTTGAACTGCCGATGTGCATGCCTCGGGAACCTGAACCGCGCTTCGTGTTGTTATATACGCGCGCGTGCAGAAACAGAACACGTACCGATGATCCGCCCACAAACCTTATGCCAACCAAGAAGCAGACGTCGGCGCCGGAGGCCATGCCATCCGCGAGCTGGACGAGACCGACGACGGGTGGGTCCTCATCCCCGAGGTCACGGCCACCGCCGCGCGGGCCTTCGATGGCCGTCGCCGCCTCCGACCAAACGTTCGACCAGGCCCCCGTAGATATCGTCAGCCGGTACCTCCCCTTGTGCCGGGCCCTCCGGTGTGACGGCCTGCCAAAACAGATCCACGACGCCGACGTCTACGGCGCGCACCGCGGCTTCCTCGCCGCCGTGTACCCGGCGGTGAACGCCGGTTCGAGTGGTTCTAATTCGTGTGCCGCTGAAGATGCCCCGGGGGCGGCGCGGGGCCGGGCCCGGTGTGTACCGCCTTGTCGGCGAGGCGAAGCTCCTCGGCGGAAATGTTTACTGCCACGCCTTCCGCTACTACGAGGACACGGGGCCCAGGTCGGCTCGGGAGTTTTTTTTTAAATAATAATTTTTTCAGATATTTCAGAAATATTACCACATTAGGAAATATTACAAAATTAACCTCAAATCAGCACGGCTGCTGGCGATTAGGCAGAAATCGCCACCATCCATGGCGATATCAAATGACGCCAGAGCCACCGACGATTTCGACCACTATCGCCATGACGCGTAGCGATAAAGAGGAAATCGCCACCAGCCGTGGCGATAGGGAGGAAATCGCCACCAGCGGTGGCGATAGGGAATTAAATGCGCGCGCTACTCGCCAATGGCCAGGCCACGCGTCGTAATCGCCACGGCTTGTGGCGAGATCTGGCTAATCGCCATGGCTCGTGGCGATAACGGCTGGATATTTAACCCGCGCGCCGCCGGCGCTGCGAACAGAGCAAAGGAGAGCACGGGAGTTACGGGGAGGAAGAGGAAGGGAGAGGAAGAAAAGAGAGGAAGAAAAGGAGAAGAAAAGAGAGGAAGAAGAGGGGAAGAAAAGAGAGGAAGAAGAGAGGAAGAAGAGGGGAAGAAGAGGGGAAGAAGGGAGGAAGAAAAGGGGAAGAAAAGAAGAGGAAATAGAGAGGTGTTGTACAGCGATTTGGAGGTAATTTTTTGAAACTTTCACCGTTCATTGTAGCATTTCTATATTTGTAGTAGTAGATATAGTACTAGATCTAGAATTAGGGGTAAATGTAGGGTAGATTTATTCGGAGTATTTAGATGTCATAACATTTAGAAATAAAGTAGCAATTTAAATAGAAACGTACGGTAGAATCGATAAATGATTAGGTAGATGATGTAGAAGTCGACATCGATTTACAAGTAGCAAGTCGACATCGATTTAGGGTTTAGGGTTTATAATTTCTATTTAGTTGAATAATATTTCGTAATACTCGAATTGTATTAGAAATCGATGAGAAAAATCGTTGGCGTACGATAGTATCTTAGACTGTATAGGCTAAAATATTACGTTTTGGATGGCAGGAATGTCAGAACCAGACGAATTTATAGTTTACTATGGTGTTGGCACCATCCGTACAATTCCAGAGACTGGTTCCGTGGATCTTAGTAGTTTCCCACAAACGAGATTAACCCTGCAAGATGCAGAGAGATACCACATCAATGATATTAAAGAATGGTTAACACGGGCCTTTGGTCTTGATCCGGAGGTCTCAAGTGTAACCGTGCAGGCGTATTTTAGCAAGTCTTGCAAGCATGTCCGGTGGGATCTTTTCATGCTAGATATGACAAAGGACTGGCGGGCTTGGTTGAGGGCAAGTAAGGCACGCAAGGGTTCGCATTATCTGTTGGTCCAGGCAGTAGATAAGGAGGTGTCATCTGAAGAAGGCGGATGCGGAGGCAACGGGGTTGGACAGAACAACGCAGCGGCAGAGGAAGTTGTTGGCGAAGAAGGCCCTGTAGTGGAAGTCGGTGGAACTTCCGCTGGACCTTCCGCGACAGGAGGTACTGAATACCTCAGCGGTTCGGTGGACGAGGGGGAGATACGGCCTGAACTAGTGCAGATCATGGAGCATGATGATGCCGTTGCTAGAGAGGAACAGACGAATGTCGAAGACGGTAGCAGCGAAGAGGACGAAGATGAGGATGAAGAAGGAGGCGACGATCCGATTCCTAGTATGTGGAATCTTGACATGTCCGGCAGAATGAATCTCGAGGGCGGAAGTGACGATAGGTATCCGTATAAACCAAACGAGATTGTCCAAGGCGCATACTATGGCATGAAGAAAGAGGTAAAAGAGGCGGTGAAGCTTTGAGCGATGTCGACACAGAGAATATTTCGAGTGCAGAAAAGTAGCAGGGATCAGTACGCAGTGAAATGTAGGTCTGTTGGGTGTGAGGGCTACGTGCATGCGTCCCTGAGGAAGTATGAACTGCATGGGTCATACGAAGGGTGGTGCCGCACACATGTGTAATAAGCGGTGTTCCTGACACCCATCGGAACATCAGTGCTGAACTCGTGGCTGGGTTGATGTATCACGAGATAGTGAAGAATGTCTGCATTCCAGCACAGTTCATACAGACATCTGTAGAGAGCAAATACCAGTACAGCATAAGCTATGCCATGGCATGGAGGGCTAAAGATATCGCACTCGAGCGGCGGTTTGGGACATTCATCGATTCATACCACAATTTACCATACCTGTTGGACACACTGGGGCAAAGGAACGACGGGACATTTGTTAGCCGTCTCCTATTGCCCTCTGTGGACATACCTGGGAAAATTACGTTGAATGGTGCTTTCTGAAGTTTTGGCCCATGCGTACAAGCTTTCAGACACTGTCGGCCGGTTATTTGTATTGATGAGACGTTCATGACAGGCCAGATGAAGGGGACACTGTTTACTGCAATTGGGGCAGACGAAAATGATCAGTTAGTGCCACTGGCAATGGGCTTCGCTGACTGCGAGAGCTACGATAACTGGCTGTGGTTCCTTGTGTGTCTGAAGAGAGGTCTTGTGCAGGATCGACCAAACGTATGTGTTATCCATGACCGGCATGCCGGGCTGCTACTAGCAATTCGCCATCTTCAGCAGGGAGTAGCAAAGACTGGGGACGGGGAAGATTTGCCAGAAGATTGCAGTTGGTACGACATACGGAGTAGGTGGTGCACGCGGCCAATTTCTATCGCCAATTCAAGAACAAGCAGTTGATGAACCTCTTCAAACGTTATGCAAACAGAACCAGTCTAGGAAGTTTGACGAGTTATGGAGCAGACTCGACGAGTTCACGAAGAAGGAGGTTAGAGAACGTAACCCTGCGGAGGTAACACACAGGCTTTGTGACCTTCCGGGAGTTGAGGATCCAAACACTAGGAGGAAGGCTTCGAACAGGGTGAAGTGCTTCTCGGATTCAATGAACTGCATGCGCCTTTATCCTTTGATGATCGAACATCTTTTGTAGTTGTGCGCCCATGTTTTGCCAAGGGGGGGAGTCCAGCAATCATGCGTTCCTCTTCTTCATATGTTGTCTTCATTAAGTGTCTTCTATTAGCAAATGAGTCTCCCCAGAGTCGGTCCGCATGCCCGAAGTTTCGGATCTCGCAGTTCAGCAAGCCTACATCCTCTGGATGTGCCTACAAACCGATGATGTGATGTATCGAACGAAAACGGTGAATAACGAAATGCTTACAAACTAAGAACAAAGGAATTGTCCTAACCCTTATGTGCTTATTGTACTGAGATTGCGGGATATTTATCGTCCCTTCACAGAATTCGCCTCTCATGTACTTTGCCCCAGGTAGTTTTCTAAGCTCGTTCACTCTCTCCCACGTCTTGTGGAACTCTCTCAAACGCTTGGACACCTGTGTGTACGTAATTCCGGGGAGACCCCTTGTCGCTAACACTTCGGCAAGAGCACGCGTATGAACCTCCTCAAAGATCTGCGAAGACATAATTCTACAACTCCACCTCCTCATTGACGCACGAGTAAGAAGTAGGTAGTCCATTCTTGGGTTCCAGACAACATCACTGCCATCTAGTAATATGCACGAAAATTCATTATTACACAAAACAGAAATTGGAGATCTAATGTTTCAACGCATATGAGGAGGAAAAATATTACAAGATTTACCTCTATCGTCGCTATCCATCCACGAACTACTACTTCTTCTCTTCCCAAATCTAAACAAGCTACTCCGAGATACCAACAATTTTTCTGAATAACCCAGAGAAGATTAGCTACGGGGTGGGAGCGTCTGCTCACCCGGTTAAATAGTAGAAGGGGGTGCCTTTGGTCGTGGCGACTATGGCCAATCGCTACTGGTCGTGGTGATTACTGACAAATCGCCATGGCGTGCGTCTGGCGATTACTGACAAATCAGTTATCGCCATGGCATCTGGCGATTCAATAATATATCGTCCTGGCTGGTCGGCCGACGAGGGGGCAACTGCAAAAAGAACTGCTGTGATAAGAGGCATATGCTAAATAATGAACAAGATGATATAGCTCTAGTTGCTGGAGGCATATGCTGGAGGCAGAGGACGTGGACGCAGCTGGAATAGATCCAGGGGGAGGACGTGAATAAAAAAGGCATATGAAATCAGGAGAAATCAGTCTATAAAAAAGTTACAAAAATTGAGAGAAATAAGCAGAAATCGCCATGACCCGTGGTGATTAGGGGAAATCGCCACCAGATTTGACGGTGGCCAGAAATCGCCATGACCCGTAGCGATTTCTATGTGATCGCTATGGGCCGGCCTGATTCAATTTTGAATCGGCAACTGGGCTGGCGATAAGCCTCAATCGCCATGGACCGTGGCGATTTCTCCCTAATCGCCACGTGTCATGGCGATTGAGGCCAGATTTGAAATTTTTTCAGACGTGCTATTATTTTTGAAATTTCTGAATAAAAAATTATTATTTCGAAAAAAAACTCTCAGCTCGGCGGCGGCGAAGAAGACCGAGTGGCGCATGGACGAGTACGGTGACCGCGCCTCTGCCGGCGCCGGGACTGCCGACTTCGACATGGTTGTCTGCACCCATGTCATCCACCAGACGCTCGCCTCGCCCACACGCCGTCGAGCGGACGCGGACGTGAATAAGCTGCAGGTGCTCGTCCAGCTCTACGTCGACAGCCTCGACCTGGGGGACCCGCGCCGGTGCCGAATGTACGCCGCGGCCGACGTCTTCGCCGCTCACCCGGCGGTGCTCACTTTGGCGTTCCTGGCGGCCAACGACAGGTGCGGGTGGTTCTTCGCCGTGCGCCGGGCTCGTGCCGGCGCCGTGAACGGGGACGAGGATGGGGGACGCCCGCGGAGGGCAGGGGCGTACATGCCGGTGCGAGACTGCCGCGTCGCGTACGGCAAGCGCGGTGACGTGGGCTACCGCCGTGTGTTCTGGTACCGGGAGGACGGTGAGGCGAGTGTCGCCGACCGAGTGGTGGATGGAGCACTGGTTCGGGCCGGACATCCCGTACGGTGAGCCGCCCGCGGCGAAGCGCGCGTGGGTATCTGGCCATCTCGTTTAGTGCTTCTGCACAGTTGTAAAGCTACTGCAGCCCCTTGTGTCGTTGTGTTCCGAAGATTCTAATAGATCTGTTAAGACTTGTTGGGTTCATTTTGACTAACCTGCAAGGCTTAGAACTGAACTCCAGTCACGGTAAAATTAACATATCTCCAGAAGAACGACAATCATTTGGAGTTCATATCACGAAGATAATTTGATTGGTGTCTAAGGAGTTCCACACGAAGACTTAAACAGTTAATCGCAACATACTAGACAGCAACAAGTCCTGAACTTGCCACCGACCACCTTTATTGTTTTATAACATGGTAACGGTATAACAGGCCAACGGAGCCAACTATCAGGTCGAATTAAGCAGTGGTTGTCTTCGAGGCAGAACCGGCGATCGCTCCAGCCTCCGTCAGCAGAGGCACCAGCTTCCCTGCACTGTTCAATCCAACAGTATCTGCCCCAAAAAACATTGACATGTCATCAGAGAGTAAATGAATTGCGAGAGAGCAATTGAATTGTGAGCGAGCGAGGCCTTGTATAACAAAGTATGGAATATGAAGGACTGGGTCTGGGTGGTTAGTAATTCAGTATTCGAACTCATAGAAGCATAGTAATGTGAGTGTCAAATGGTGGTAGAGGGCAAAACGGCTTACCATCACAGCCACCGATGTGTTTCCCATTGATGAAGACATTTGGAACAGTCCTTTGTCCAGTCCATTCAGCAAGAGCTGATTGCATGTCAGATCCATCGCCTTCATAAAAGATAGAACGGTTTAGTTCACTATGAGTTTCTCCCAAATCCCATGATGATTATCACTATGCAGAGCAAAGACGTGAACCAATTGGGACTTAGGACATGTTAAATTTGTATAATGAGCATACAACTATCACTTAGCAGCAGATAAGTAGTGCTTTGCAATTGGGAGCATCGTGTATCAACATTGAAGGTTATGTTTTGCTCACAGCATGTAAATAATATAGTAGCAAATCTCAAGTAGCTCTGAATTCTGATAATAGCACTGAGATGGCATAATGGTTCATAATTGGTTGTGTGCCATCTCCAGTGTTCCTCTAGTGTGTAACCAAGCATCAAATCTCCTAAGAGACTAAGATCCTGCCACGTTATGAGCTTACTTCACACAAAATCATTGTTTCCATCTGTGGTGCTGCCATATTAAATTCCCTTATAGCTATCCTAAGCTCTTAAACTCGGGGTGTTTGGTTTGTGCCAAAATCTACCCTACCAAATTTTTAGTCATGACCAAAACTTTGGTTTTTGTTTGGATGGTTGCCAAAATATTGGCATGCCAATGCCCCTTAGACCACTCTAGTTAATTTTTCTTGCCAACATTGGCCAGATCATGGGGAAGCAAAATCTTAACCAAAATTTTGGCTGGCCAAATTTTTGATAGGGTGGACTTTGGCTCAAACCAAACACACCCTCAATTTGTACTCTATTTCAACAAACAGGACAACAGTAACATCCCAATACAGGCAAAATAAGGGTATCGTTTTCATCTGAAACGCTAGGATACAATCTATTTTAAGTGAATCGTGAAACGTAAAAAAAGGATGATAAGTCCACTCACTTTCCACATCCAACTCAATAGCCTTGAAACTTGCTCCTAGCTGAGCGAACAACTGCTTCACCTGTACGCAGAAAGGGCAATAAGACTTGCTGCAGATGGCCCAAGAATCAGAGTTAGCGTGAACATGGCAAGAAGCACTGGGCATCAAACATGTATTGCAATAGTATATAGATTATTAATATGGAGAAGCGTGAAACAGAAGTAGATCTTCGATCACAGCATGTTGATAAGCTCACGAACAGCCTAACCAGCAGTGCATCAGATATTTAGGACCTAACAAAACCTAGTAGATCCAGGAAAAACTTCCCCATAATCCCATATCAACTTTCCGATCCCTTACCAGAGTTTCGAGAACTTTACACCGTTAAATCATCCAAAGTTAGTTCGTTCCAAGAAAAAACATCCGAAGTTCCAAACAAGCCAATATGATGGATATAGATCCAAAATTTCCAATTAAATTTTCCAAATAGCTTACTGCCCCCAGAAAGTAAACTATATTAAGCAATACCTCTGGAAACTATCATCTTCGTTCTTGTGTGCATCCCCCTCGAACGAGAAGAATATTATCGGGAACAATAAAAAAGAACAGGGAATAAAAAAAGAACATGGAATGAAAAAAGAAGAATATGCTCGACTCATCAGTGGGGAAGGAATCTCTTCCCTCCCACCCCCCTCCCTCCCTCCCCTTTTCAGTTCTTGACAACTAATTTTCCAACTCCTGAGAAGAGCTCAGTAGTGTGTTCATTGCAGGAGCGATCGATACGAGAGGGAGGGAGAAAGATACCTGAAGACGACGACGGGAGCGGAGGCGGCAGTTTCCTTGGCCTTTGCGAGCGCCATGGCCTTCGTTTCCGGTTTGGAAGATGAGGAGGCTTTCTTTTCCGGTTTGGAAGAGGAAGCGTTCCCCATCTCAGCCACGGACGGACGCGGTGTATTTATAACGCCGGAGGAGGACGAAGTGCGGCGGGGGACAGCGTGGTTGGGGGCGAGGGCGGCGTGTCAATCCGACGACCGCGCGGCACGTCTCCCAACCCACTCAGGACTCTCGCTTCCCGCTTTTATACTGCATGATACCCAATAAGAAAGACGATTCGCTAATATAGTCACGGAGGCGGCTAGTCAAGTTTAAAGAGAAAGGGAGGCGGCTAATCACCTACGAGCCTTGGCTGCTACAAGGCGGGCGATGACCACCTTCCGATAGACAAATTTTTGTACAACACTTATACAAACACGGGAACGAACCATTACCGTTCCCCTTCTACAAATACATCGCCACTTAGGTAGAGCGCAATAATATAGCTTGATATCATGCATACAATACAAATACATTGATCACATAATACGACAACGCCGTATGCACTTGGGTCTAAAATACGAGCTTTTTTCTGAGGCTTATAATACGAAGAGGTTAGGATACTATTAGCGAAACATGTACAGTGTAGTACTCCTGGAACCTCATGCGCATATATTCGGGAAAAAGGGGGAAACCCTCGCATACAAGTCCAAGATGCAAATCAGACTGTGCATAAAGGGCATGGACGAAAGGCTAATCTAATGTATTGAACTAAAAACCCCTTTTTATCAAAATATAAAGTATTGAATTAAAGTCAAGTCAAATTCACTGGCCTATGGACCATTATTTACTCCACTATGAGGCTGAAGGAGGAGATCACATAGAGCATAGGCTGTAACAAACATGTTCCGAGACACCAAAACACAAGTGAATGGGATCCTCCATCGCGGCATCTCGATCAACATGTGTGCCGAATGCGGCCACACTTAACCTGGTTTACCCAATTCCAGGCTTCCAGCTAGAAAGAAAATCTGCATATGGTGAAATTACAATGCAGCTGGTATCTGGATCTTTTCTCGTAGCTGCTGAGCGACAGCATCAATGAATTCCTCGGTGCTCAGGTAAAACTCCCTTGTTACCCTAGCAACAACAACAACAAGTGGAAAACAGAATGTCATGTTAATGTAAACAAATGGGCCTTACAAAGAAGAATATAGGGAGTATAAAACACAAGACTACAAGCTTCAGGAATATTCGCAGAGATGAATAAGAAGTTACATGGAACAGGGGAGCAAAACTATTCAGTACTCTAGTCGCTGTTGCTTGCGGATTCAGAATTGGGCATCTATCAATAAGCAGTAAGCACTGTGCTCCCTCTCACGTCCTCTCTCATGAGCTAGTTAAAGTGCTATTATGCAGAAGATTTGGTCTGTTAATCATGCAGAAGAACAAACGCTTGGAATTTCCAGTACTACCTAATAAAAATATCTGGTCCACTAATGCATTTGTAACAACAAATAATTTGATGTTTACTTTAGTCGCTAATTATCATCAATACAAATGCTACAGTCTTTTTAGCTGCTTAGTTGTTTTATTATCATCATTGTGCGATAATATATATTGCTTACTGTGATACTACAACTGTGCTTCCAGATCAATAAGTTCCCACAAGGAAGGATATCAGTCAAAGTTTCTGAACTACCACGAAAAACCAAACACATATACATAAATCAGCTTACTTGGGGCCATGGCTAAGAAGTGCAAGATCCTTTGTCATTTTCCCAGATTCAACTGTTTCAACACATGCAGATTCAAGCTTCCGTGTGAAGTCCAGCAGCATATCATTTTTATCCAGCTTTGCTCTAAACAGATAAAGAGATAGTTACTATATAAGCAGGTGTGAGAGTATGTAACACTCCGATTGATTATGAACTAAAGCAAAAGGAAGAAATTATAATAGATCTTCTAACTTCATGTGTAAAATCCATCATCTACACTATTGTGATTACCTATGTTCTAGTCCACGAGTCCAAGCAAATATAGAAGCTATGCTATTGGTACTCGTCTCCTGTCCCTTCTGATGTAGCCTGAAATGTCTAGTGACAGTCCCATGAGCAGCCTCTGCCTCTAATGTCTTCCCATCAGAAGATAACTGTAGAAGAGAACCTGCTTAATGAGCAATCAAATATAATAGAATAATTCTACACGAAAGCAAAAGGAATCACATGACTTACCAGAACAGATGACATCAAACCCAGGGAACCAAAACCTGAAACAAGCACTCATCAAGAAAAACAGATCAAATAAAAAACAACACGAATAGCAGGACAAATTCTTAGTATTATGGAAGCATACTGCCTAACATGACCATGCAGTTTCACAAAATCTATAATTCAATAATTGCAGTATGTTGCAACATCAGGGAGAAAACATATGCAAACCTTGGGCAAGGAAGTCACTCTGAACATCTCCATCATAGTTTTTGCACGCCCAGACATATCCACCTTCGCTTTTCACAGCATATGCCACCATGTCATCAATCAACCGGTGCTCATACCTGCATGAATCATGTAAAGATTGCTTGTAGTTTAAGCAGAATTTTAGTGATCAAAATATGGTATAAATTAGCACAAACCATATTGAGTTTTCCTCAAACTTCTCCTTCCATTTCTCTTCATATACCTCCTGAAAGATGTCCTTGAATCTATGGACATTTCAAATTTGCACATGTCAAGTTGGGACTGGTCTATGACAATATGATTAGCTGCAAATTATACTTTCAAAAGGGTCATCAGAGCAACAAAAACAGATAACTTGTACTCTATGTAAACAGAGCTGCACATTCAAACCCCCCCTTGTCCCTAAGCCTTCGAAGTTTCTAAATTGCAAAGCGACTGGAGAAAGATCTTCTTCAGTGGAAAATTATAAGGATAATTATGCAGCAGCCAGTAGTGTACACTAAGGATACAGGTTAAGAGAGTAGCTTATTATTCTTTCATTTGATTAGAATAATCACTTTGCCTACAAACAAGCCCTCATATGAAGGCCCTTGGCTACTGGGCAGCTAATGTCAAACAACATGTTCATTCACAGTTCAGATTGTAGCATGAAACTATGTATACATTTACATAAGCATATAGAGAAGTTTGTAGTCTTCTCAACAAAAGAGTGCTTAATGACTGTCACACATAATAAAAACATATCATAAACAACAGCCATTCCAGATACCTGCCATCGTATGTTTTTAGTATTGTATTCTTGGTGCTGAGATAAAGAGGCCATTTTTTGGAAAGTGCCATTGCCATTGATGACTCAGCAAATGCCCTAATAGACTAAAAGGAAAGAGCAGAAATTAGCATAGCACTCAAGAGAAGAAGAAGAGGGCAGAATTCAATTAGTCTGCTAGCATACCTCATCCACATTATACATTGCTAACGCGATTCCAGGCCCTTTGAAATCATAAACATTTAGCTCCACTGGCTCAGCTCCATCAGGGACTGATTTTCAGTACCAAAGAAAGGGACAGATGAAAAAAGGTACAATGGCAGCTTTGAACTTGAGAGAATAAATAAATAAATAGCATCAAATGGAGCTCACCAAAAACCATCTTAAGTTTTCCTGGACCATTAATAATTGTATCAGTAGCTCGATACTGGTCTCCAAACGCATGCCTTCCTATGCAAATGGGCTTCTTCCAACCTATAAAACAAGGTTCCTTCAAATACTTGCTCTCATAACCATAATTTAATATTTCCGTCCTTACCAGGGAGTATCCGTGGAATATTTTTACACAAGATGGGCTCGCGGAAAACAGTTCCTGTGCGTCATAGTGAAAATGTGAAAAGGCGGAGTTAGTGGTCATGATCCAGACTACTTCATATACCATTGAAGTATGTTACACAAATATGGGTTTCTTATGATTAATGGTTCTGTGTTAAAAGATTACTAATACATTTCCTATTATTATTACTTACAATAACCTAGGGAGATATCCTGCGACATTCCATGTTTAGGATGTCAGTGTGATAAATCAGAAACAAATCAAGAGGATGTCAGTGTGATAAATCAGAAACAAATCAAGTTCGATAGTCACATGTAACGTTTCAAAGATGTCGGAAGCCAAAAAAAATTCTCGATGTTATACTACATAACATATTATTACATGCCTTTTCCTTAACTGATATTTGAGTTTATCCGGCTAACCTAACATTTGTAGATTGTCTACCAATTTAGTTACAGATTATTTCATCCAGTAACTACAAGACCAAAGGCACATCAAAGATCTGAACAACAAACCATTTAGAATATTCCTGATGGTGCCATTTGGGCTCCTCCACATTGACTTGAGCTTGAACTCTTTGACTCTTGTTTCATCTGTATATAAACACAGAAAGAAGGAATACATATGAATACACCAAAAGGAACTTGTTCAAATTCTTTTATGCATCAATCAAACTATTGGCGAAACATATTAAACTTCATCTAGGATTTTACATCTAACAAATGCAGTATTGTAACACAGAATGTAACTGGCAACAATGTAAGACAAAAGGCATAAGCGGGTAAGTTTCACTACGGGATCAACTGCACCTGGAAATAGATAAAAAGTTGTATATGATGATCTCATTGAAAACAAAGTGAATGGGTATTTGGAGAAAAGCTCGTAACGGATAATCAGCAATTCAGCACCATGACAAAAAGATGAGATCATGAGAAATAGCACAAACCAAAACAAATGACTGATACCATCTTTATTAACAGCTAGGATAATCCAAATAAGTATTAAAAAAATGGAGCACATTTAGGTTGTTTCTCTTGCAATTTATGTATTAGATCTTTTATCAAACTCTGAGGCTAGTACCGCACCATGAAAAATAGTGTCTGAATTATGTTTTATGTGAGCAACATTCTTATAAATCTTTTAAGCTCATCTAAGCAAGCTGATTAGAAGAAAAATACATAAATGTACGGACATGCATGTGCCAGAAGCACACATCCATTTAAAAGGAATACTGACAAAATAAATGTGAAAATGGAATCACGAATTGCATTAATTTTATTCCTGAAAAAGAAAATAAAAATGGGACATAAAAGTCTAAAAGACTTTACCAGGAGTAATTGTAGCACACTTAACAGCAACATTATACCTGTTGAGAACACAGAAAAGAGATCACTATAGATGAGAAAAGAATGTAAAAATGTGCTTTTGAAATAAAATGGTACAACACAAAAGTCTAGAGCCAAAATTGAAACAAGGAAATGCAAACAGAGGTTGACAAAAGGTAAAGAATAGTTTTGAGATGAAACTATGATTTACCATCCAGTAGAAGAATGAACAGTTTTACCATACAGATTAACAACAAATTCTAATACCGGTTGTGTACTTGCATTGGTGCTTTGATAACACCAGTTACACCATTTAGTGAAGTGCAGAGCACTAAAGATTTAGTCCCGTAGATACTTCATGGAAAACTTATCCGGAACCACCTCCTCATATCCCACCATATATCCCAATCCCTATCCCAAATTTCATATCCTTATATCCAAACGTCCTCTTGTTGGATATGAAACAGGGAGATCCCAAATCACACCAAAAATAACAGGAAATGAAGAACAGAAAATCCAACACCTTGCTGTGAAGGGGCAACCTGAGTATGTGACTTTGCTACTATGCACAATATTGTCATTCCATGCATATGGCTTACGTGTGAAGAAGTAGCCATTCTCAACTCAAGTAAATTAGATGTCTCCGTTGAAAGGAGATGACCTTCACTGACTTGAGTATCAAAACTTAGGTCACATTCAATTTTAGGCCTTCTGCCAAGTACATTGGGCACATGGAAAGCACAAGATGTCCAATGGTTCGGCCTCATCAAGCCCCTTGGTTGAACTTGAGGCCCGTGGCAAAAGGACTGCTAAAATCCATCAGGTACTGGCTGCTAGCTCAATAAAGAAGCTAAAGTGCACAGCCGCACAGCATACAAAATAGATGCAAGCAAACTTGATATTCAACTACAGAAAAGTGACCATTTCATTTCCATATAAGTATCATATTCATCATCCATACTTGTAGCTACTAAGCGACATCTCCAATATCCAACACAGGAAAGCCAAGTGCTTCATCCAAATGCTAAGCAAATTAATAAGTCATTGACATGAAGGATTTGGATCGAATGGGTCATAATTCAAACCATAAACAGGAAAAGGGGATCCAATCCACTTACTTCAATGTAGCTTCGGCACTCTCGACGGTGACCTTATCATCGGTGGCGTCCCGGTTGAGCAGCCCAAGGTCAAAGTACTTAACATCCAGCTCCAGGTACGGGTAGATAAGCTGCACGACACAACCCCATCCCACTCGCATCACAGGAACAAATCAAACTAGGACCAACTACCACACCATTAGTGATCGAAAACAGCAAAGGACGAAAGCAGAATTCCGCACCTTATCCTTTATCATCTTCCATATGACCCGCGTCATCTCGTCACCTGAAAAGCACACAGACAACTCATTCGCACGACTCTACAATAAAGATGGCGAGGAAGGGAGGAGTGGTATGTAACGACGAGGCAACGCACCGTCCATCTCGACGATGGGGTTGTGGACCTTGATGCGGTGCTGCTCGGCCACCGCGGCGGCGGCATAGCAGCGGAGCGAGGCGCCGCGGAACGCGCGGCCGCCCGGGGTAGGGGGACAAACGAGCCGGGAGGGGAGGCGGCCGCGGATGGGGAGCGCGGTAGGGTTTAAGACGAGGACTTTGGTCGCGGCGGCGGAAGCGGAGAGGGGAACCATCATGGCGGGGAGGCGGCGGGGCAGGAGCAGGTGGCGCATAATCCCACCCACCCGCGAAAGCGAATGGGGGGAACTCCCGTCGCGCGTGGCGCGGCACACCGCACCGCCGGTGGGGGGCGCGCGGCGGCACGGAGGGGAGCAGCGGCTCGCGTGCGCGAATGTTGCAAGTGCGAGGCCTTGCTCGACCCGGACGAGAGAAAAGAGCTCGAGGCTTCGTTCGATTCGGTTCAGTGGGGGCAGTGCAGCAAGCGGGCCCCCGTACCCCAGCCCAGAATTAAATGGAGGGCATCGGCCCGTCGGAGATTCAGATATGTGAGACAGGCTTTGCTCCAAACAAAAAAAAAGTGAGACAGACGACTCAAATTTGACTTGCCGGTACCTCTGAACAATAGCTAGATTTTAATGTTCAACCTATAATTGTAAAATCGGTTATTTAACACCATTAAAATTTTAATACCGTTAATTCTGCTCCTTCTAAACCATTTAAAGATGATTTTTCACGAACATGTCATCCATATGTTACCTCTGTGTCAGTAAGACCTACATGTCATACAAAAACTCAACAAACAAAATAAAAGAATATTTTATGGGGTGGCATATCAAACCCTTCTCTCTATCTCACCCATCTTTCTCTCTCTCTCTCCTCACTTACAGATCTGGACATTGTGCCCTCTTTGCGACCAGCCTCACCGCCACCTCTTCATTTGGCTCGTCCTCATCATCGTTGGTGGTTAACAAGCTACCACTAAAGAGTAATTCGTTGTTGCCCCTCGCGGTGGTACGGGTGGAGATCAGGGATGACGCGGTGGCGCTGCGGGAGGCACTAACACAACATCAAGCGACACTGGGGAAGTTGCAAGTCAAGCTGGACACGGAGCGCGGCACGACAGCAGGCAACGCTAGAGGCATCTACAACTAGATTGGCGTGCGCTCCTCTCCCCCACCTCTACCCTAGCTCCATTTGCTGCCCCTCACCACCTTGTTTGAGCGTTGATGGCGGTGAATGGATCTAAGCAGAGGAAGATGACACCCAGGCTGGACGGAGACACACCTGACCGTCGACTAGCAAGAGAGTTTCACGCTCGCCACCATGGATTGCAGGAGATGTGGCGGTTTTGGTGGGCAAAGCAGTGGGGAGGAGAGGAGAATAGAACGGGAGAGCGAGGTGACCTTGTTGCTCAACTTTGTGAGCATGGTGGCTATATCAGGTGTATCGGCATGAGAGGCGAGAGTGAGAAAGAGTGTGTCTAGGAGGAGACAGAGAGAAGAGGGAGAAGATGATGAGATGGCGAAGGCCAATGATGTGGCTATCATGACATGTGGGTCCAATTGCCACTTCAGGGCCGCGTAAGAGCAAAGCCATCATGGTTTGGGTAGGGGGTAAAGTTA